>JBAMJV010001039.1:0-186037 GCA_037951105.1 Echinarachnius parma | reverse complement strand
CACGTACATTGTCATTCTAAGTATGTGAAATTTCATTCGTGTTTTACTCTTTAAAAAATCACAAGTGTACACAATAATCACCGAGTCTTAAATTAGACTGTAAAATTATCATAATAACACAAATACATTTGTTTTGATTGGATTGTATACCTGTGCATTTACTTTACTTGCACTCAAGAACTGCTTTTATAGCCATTTCCTTCTTTCTTTTATTTTAATAGCGCTCTGTCAGGAGTGGATTAATCGTCTAATTCTTATAATAGTTAATCTTTGACAAGGTCACAAGGGTGAATGTCATTTATATTGTCTCAAATGTTTACTTCAACATGTTAAAGCTTATATGACTTTAGAATTAATGGAAATGTATGCTTCAATCACATCAATCTTTATTGCAATATGTATTGAAAAGCATGAATTAATTTTTGCTTCCATTTGCAATGCTCAGCATAAAGAATGTACAACACAAATGTACACTACGTGCGAAACTAGTTCAGTAACGATAGAACAGGTATTGAAAAAAAGCATAGTATAGTACACCTTGTGAAGAGTAAATTTGTTTACACACACTGGCATACTCTAGTATTGTGATGCACGGATATCTATAGTCTAGAGCACTCTAGTTGATTACATTGGTTGTTATTGTGTTGTTATTGTTCCGCTGGGAAAGTGACATTGTCTGCTTCTGTGATATTTTTTGTCTGATGCAGTGATAACCCAATTCAGATAAGGCTGCGGCTGAATTGGGGAAAACAGGGAAACATACCAAAACATACAATACTAATTCTGTATTTTGTATTTTGATGTTTAATAATATTTGTATTTTACGTTGCAATATATTTTTGCATACCGTAAAACTCTGTGTATAAGACGCACTCGTGTATAAAACGCACCCCCAACTTTCACACTTTTTTTTTGGACACCCTGTATTTTTTTTTAAAGACCCTGAAGTGCTGTTGGAATGCTTATATACCACTGGTCTAGGGCATGAAAATAGCTTAATGTTGAATGTAGCATTCATCAACATCATTTTCTCACATAAAAATAGTGGTTAGTACACAAATTGCACATTTATTGAGCAGTAACACTGGTGCTCATAAATATTCATATTCATATTCATGAATATTCATGAGCACCAATACTCACTAAATAAAATGCAATTTTCTAAATTTACTAACAACTATTTTTAATTATGAGCAAAATTTATAACCACTAGTTAGAAAATTGCATATTTAATTAGTACTGCTGCTCACGAATGTATGAATATTCATTAGCAGCAGTATAACATAACATAAACTTGCAATTTTTACATCTGTAACCAATATTTTTTGTGTGAGAAAAAGGTATACGTTGCTGAATGCTACAACTTTTTTTTTTTTTTTTTTTTTTTTTTTGACTGTACCTGTGTATAAGACGCACCCCCCACTTTGAAATTTTTCCGACGGAAAAAAAGTGCGTTTATACAGAGTTTTACGGTACTATTTATGTTGCGCACAAGGCACTTTAGTCCCCAGAGTACAGTCTTGTATTTTATATGTCAATAAAAACAGATATATAGATCTATCTAATTTACATGAAATGATTGTTTGCAAATCGCTGTACACAATATACAATGTAAACATCATAACATGATGAGTACGTGGGGCTCAATACTACAGGGCTCGATACTACAATAACATTATTTGCTAGAACTTGCCCAATCAAGACGTAAATTAATTTGATTTTGGGTGGTTCAAAACATGAATTTACTGCCTTACAAATTACATGTACTGTTTTACAATGTCTACTTTTTGTTCACTTCCAGTGAGCAAAACGGTATTTAGACGAGGCTTGACATGAGGAAATGCTTCAAATTTAGTTGCAAGATCAGGCCACCAAAATACGATTTTCATATTATTTCCTGACCCCAAATAAAAAAATTAAAAACTGTAGTGGCCTTGAGTCAGTAGCCCAGTGTTCATTTTGTAAGTGTCAAGCTCTGCCATATGGACTATAATTGTCATTAACATTTGATTGGTGAAAAATATTCCATGGATGCTGGCGATTTGGCACCTGAAATGCACAATATTTATAGACTTCAAAGCGAAACAATATTCATAGTGTTTGTAAACAAGTTCGACTTTGACTGTACCCCCCAGTGCACAAATATGCAGTGACAATATTTTAGGTGTTAATTTCTAAAGGAATTCTTTGTACTGGGGGTATGACATTTTGTCTCACCCCACCCCCCTCCCCCAATGAAACGAATTGCACAAATTCCTGTGCATATCTGATCACAGTCATAATGTTTGTTTGGAGCATTACAAAGTGCAGGCACATTGTACACACAGTCACACACAAACACACACACATACACACATACAAATTGCAAACTAATCCTGTCATACATACAGTATCATAAGTGGTGTATACTTTCTAGTTTTGCTTCGCAATTATGATATTCGCTATCTTCATTATGCAAATACCTACATGTAAATTCATGTCCAAGTTAATTTTGAATTTTGAAACAAACGTTGGCCAAAGAACAAACAACACAAATTTTCTACATGCATGCCAAAAACAAGTCACAGATGTGATCAGCTGTGCCCCATTGGGCAAACACAAATCTATCTCATTATCCGCGTCATATGTTTTTACTATTGAGTTCATTACAAACCTGGCTCCCTGCAAATCATACTCTGGTGAGTCATGCGTAAAGCAATCACACAGCTTGTACACGGTATTGGCGATACATTATTATACATGTACAGTACAGTCATGAAGCATTTAAATTCATACGTGTATAATGTATACTTGTATTGACAAACATATTTGCAGATTTCTTTTCTGTGAGTGTGTGATGAGTATTGCGATATCGTTAATGGTTTCTTATCAGTCATACATGTAAATTATATAGACCCATGACCCATTGATGTATGTAACAGATATAAGTTTACACAAACATATTCCCAGATTTCTTTTATGTGAGTGTGTGAAGAGTATTGCGATAAAAATGTATCACTAGTTTAGTTTCTTATCAGTCATAGAGGATATTATTCGCATGTAGACCCATGCAACATAATCATAATGTATATCACGTGAATTGTATGCATGATTTCACAAAATTCATATCAGCCATCAAGCGATCATATTGCAAAACAAATATTGATGTCTGTGAATATGAGACAGACTATATAGAGTAGACTACACACAATAGAATCAAACCTGTCTTAGTGTCTACCTTTCTAGAGCAGCAAACCTGCCTACAGTGGCTACAAAAAGTTATCAAAGAATCAATGGTATGCAAACTGTCTTTAGAGGTCACCTGTCTACATGAACAGTTGCCCCTTTTCTTCTTTCCTTTGCGTGGTCATGGTCACTTATACACAAGTTTGACCGTACTCTGAATGGTTTATAGTCATGATCTGTCTCCCAGTCTACTGCAACATCTTTTTTTATGTGAACGAAAAGCGAAAAGGCTTTGTTTTTCTACAAGTACATGTAATGGTATTATTTATCTTACTAGTCTAATGTAAATTTCTTCTTTGATATGAACAAAAACAATTTGCTGATATCTAAAATCAGAAAAGGCTAGTAGAATATATGCAATGTATACATGCTGAATGGCTTTATATAATTCTTGTTCTTGCTAGTCTATTGTTAATTCATGTTTTGATAAGAGTAAACAAAAACAGTAAGCTGAAACCTAAAATTGAAGGAAAAAACAGTCTTTTACAAACTCCTTTTCACTACATTGCAAGTGGAAATATCAGCATGTTCTTACTGGTAAGACATACTGGAGCTAAAAATGTATGATGCAATGCTCTTATTGAACAATACAATGTACATATCCATTATAGCATATTTGCCAGGTATTGTTTGCGATTCTGAGACAAGAACTTGTTGTTGTACCAGTGACACAACATTATGCATGGTTTTATATTAGTGTAATTAATCTAAAAATGATACTGCAATGACAAATAGCATACACACATACATCTTGTTTGTTTGTTTAGAGTTTTATTTATCCAGGTTAGCCTTCTTCAGTGCATTTTTGCTCTGATCTCCCAGAGGGATCTTGTATGCAATGAAATTGAAATGAAATTGCAAGCGGGTCGACACTAGCACTTGCCCTATTGCCCAGGCGAGTAAAAATGTATGTCAGGCAAGTAAAATGTCATAAATGGTCTAGTTTGGTAGAGAAAATGCAATTTGTTATGCATAAATCTCATCTAGAAACAAGAGAGAAATTTGCCAAGCAGATTGAGCTACCCAACAAAATAATATTTGCTTTTTTTCACACATTGCTTTTTATGGGCAAGTAAATTTTCTGTTCGGGCATGTAAGATTTGAAAATTATTGATTTGGAGGCTTGCATACAATGAATCCCATGAAATTAAATTACAAGCATATACGTAATGCATGCAATGCTTAATAATCATGTGTTTGAAATCATTGTATGCTCTCTTATTTTGTACATATTCAGGACACTGATTTTGGTAATAATCATAACCTGTTCAAAATACACATTCCTCCCGTTCCAAATAACGAAAAAATCTGTCACACAAAAACACTTCATTCAAACGCACCCTTATTTACTTGCTCACACCAACAAAAGCAAATGCATTGAATTGGGCTGTCAATTATTGTACGCCAACAGAAAAAAAACTACATGCAGCTTCCAATATACATTGTAATGAGGTTTTGAAGTTTGAACAAAGGAAGTCACAGCATAACTTATGTCAGGGTTCATGGTTGTTTGTTCAGTCATACTTGGAAAGAGTGAATGATATGATTGAATCAAAATGTGCAAGGCAAATTTATACTACATCTCCAAAACATAATTTTCAACCAGAAATCAATTCAGAAATTGGCCTTTTAAAAAAATCATAAAATTGTAAATTTGTAAACATAAGTTGCTGATACACAAATATGTATCTTTTTCTTCATTAATTATTAAGAGAAATTCCTCTCTCGTTTCCAATTCAGTATCTTAGAATCTTAAATGACCATCCATGGCGAGTACAAAAAGTGGTTTCTGTTTACATGCCCAAAGTGTGCATTAAATATTTCATGCACGTTACGCTCTAAATCTCCATTATACACAGCCAACACAGGTGTAGGTTTATTGTATGCTATATTGCTATGTTTGGAGAGATATTGCATCTGGCTGGCAAGCAAGTCTCATATTGAAAATGTATTTAATAGGATGAAGAGCAGGGCAAACTGGAAGTGACATGAACATCAATTTGCATGTCGTGCACCAGGTCCCTACTGTATCTCCAGTTGATGACAATACTCTACGCTTGCTTGGCTTGGCGCATCACTTTATACACACCGAGTGATCAACTATGCGATGTACTGTATTGTACTGTGCCATAGAGTGTGGGACGTGTAAGCTCTCTGATTGTACACACATTTTGATTGTGTCAGCCATCCAAAGAGATAATGGTGTGTAATTTGTGTATGTGTGTGCATCATGACTCACATAATATGATTACAAAACAGGGAAGTTTGTTCTATGATGTCAGCATCTACAAACATACATGCATATAGTCAGGGCTCAACATTTAACCCATCAAGGACGGAGTCTCACATATTTGTGGGTTGGTAGTCCTACACTTCAACAAGAAGATACAAAATTATATGAAAGAGCATAAATTTCTCTATTAATTTTTTAGCGCCCTTTTTTGTTACTCTACCTGTTTTAGTTATTTTGAAATGATTTTTATTATTGCGTAGATCGCTATAATTTAGGAAAATCTTTAAATTGGCAGCACATTGTGATATTTTAAAAACAGATTTCGGCGACAAAGTCACTTCATATTTGTCTTTATTTGTAATTACTAAATATTTTCCACCTATTTTTATGTCATTAAAAGGTCAGAAAAAAAATAGGAGTTGCCAATTTGTAGAGGAAAACAATGATCAATTTTGCCTTAAAATAGCTCTCGTCATTGATGGGGGGATCTAGTGACTTTGTTGACATACTATATAAAGAGTAATAAATGGTTGATAACATTTGTATTGTTGTGATCCATGTCCACTACATGTACACATGTAGGTAATGTGTAAAAAATTAACATTAATGGGTAGCAAAAATGCAAAATGAGACAGACACACATTTATTCTGTGGCATTAAAATAAATATCAGAAAATATTTGTTGCTTACTTAAAAATAATTGGGATGTTTTTTTTTTTTTCTTCTTAATTTCTGAAGACCAAACATTCCATTCAGGCCAGCAAATGTGGGAAATTCAAGAATTTGGTGGCCCGAAGGGCAACTAGGAAAAACCCCATTAATTTGGAGCACTGATACAGTTATGTACATGTACATAATACTGTCCATAAATAGTATCAGTTTCACAGCTTTCGTATCTGACTAAGTACTGTACATGTATTGCATCATGGGAAATTCCCCCTTACTTCCTAGTCATTTCATTCAGTATAATATGGATACTTTGAATGGTAATCAAAATGTCCTCCTTTAATATAATGTACATTACTGTGCATAAAAATTAATATCAGTTTCACTGTTTCTTACTACAGAAATGTATTGTATGCATCATGGGAAATTCCCCTTAATTTCTAGTCATTTCACTTCAATATACAAATTCAGTCAAAGTTATAAAAAACAGCAAAAAGCAAATGGGATGTATTATAAGGGAATAAAATAAAAACATATGAAGTCATGTACCATCATGTATTTATGTTAAGTACTAGAGGACCTGTGTTTACAAAACACAGTCACACTGACAGGTTCTCAAGTCCCAACATACATTTATAGATTAAAAATAATGTTTGAACAAAAAAAATACAACTCACAACGCCAACAAATCATGCCATTCCATTATGATTATAAGAAACACTGTGGCTATTTCCGACTTACTGGTCTGGATCGAACCGGGGATCTCTCGCGTCTAAGTATGACGCGCTACCGACTGAGCTAACTCGCCTCCCTTAGTTTATGAATGGACAAACACTGAGATGTAGGCGTATCTTTCTGATGTGCACACGAAACTATGCACATCTTGTGCACACGTCACGTAACTATTTGCATTCGGCTTTGAATTGCAGGTGAGGATGGACATTTTTGGGCTCAAAACGTTTTAAAAAACAACTTCCGTTTGATGCAATTTGATACCCTTTGACCATTACCTCACTAAAGGTAGTAGCAATCATCACCTGAAAGATGAGGGTCATACCTCAAGGCATGGTGATTTGGATAGGTTGAAAGACAAACAAACAAACAAACAAACATATCCTTTCTACTTTAGTAGTATAGAAATACTGATTATTTTTCACAAATGATGTGCTTTGCTAAGTTTGCTTAGCTATGTTGTTATATCTAGGATTTGAATAGGTCTAGCAAAATTATTGTTGATATATTTATGAGGAAAATGTTTTTAAATCCACAATACACATTCCATTACCGTAAAACTCCGTGTATAAAGTGCACTTTTTTCCGTCGGAAAAATTTCAAATAGGGGGGTGCGCCTTATACACAGCTAGGTACAGCAACTTTTTGGGGGGGACACCCTGTAGTCATGACAAGAGCTTAATGCGAGGGGAACATTTATCAACATATACCTATTTCCTACATAAATGATAGTGGTTAGCAAAACAAAATACAATTTTTTAAAGCAGTTACACTGCTACTAATTGATTCAAATGTTCATGAGTAGCAGCACTCATTTAATATTCAATTTTCTAACCAGTGGTAAATACATTTTTTTCATTAAAAAAAGTTATTAATGAATTTAGTATTTTGCATATTTAATGAGCATTGTTATCTAATGAATATGAATATTCATGAGCAAGTGTTATTGCTCAATAAATGTGCAATTTTTGTAATAGCCACTATGTTTTATTTGAGAAAATGTATATGTTGATGAATGCTACATTAAACATTGAACCCTTGTTATGCCCTAGAACAGTGATGTTAGCATTCCAACAGCACTACAGGGTGACTAAAAAAAATACAGGGTGTCTTTAAAAAAATAAAAATATATATATATATATATTTTTTTTTTTAGAAAGTTGGGGGTGCGCCTTATACACGAGTGCGCCTTATACACGGAGTTTTACGGTAACCCCTTGACCGCACGGGAACCGAGTGGGTTGTGTACAAAGTCTATGGGGATTTCATAAACTTGTAGGGAACGGGTTAAAGTGACTGTATCATAAAATGACTGAAAGGCATGAGTGAAATATTACAATGGAAGTGCATTCCACTGTATGAATGAATTTAATTGTATTCATACTCTTTATAAATACTCTTTACATGGACAACTGGGTATTGATAATGCACAATGGGTTACAAAATATCAACATATTGTGTCTGGAATACTGTAGATCATACATGCTAGGAATTGACTGTTTTTCTTAGTAGTCCTGTCAGCAAGTAAAATCAAAGCTGAAAGAAACATATTTTTGTGTGACCCAATACATAATCTGATGGCTCCACGCATAGAAAAGCATGTAAAAGTAAGTTATGAGCAAATTTGTAAATGTAAGCAAATCTAGATATTTTGGTATCCCAATTTACTGCCCAAAGCTAAATTTTAATAGCCCCAGGTGAGTGGTCCATTGCTCTTTTTGAGCCCTGCATACAAGACAGACACTTTCATATTATGATATTGATCATAAGCAATGGGTTAACCAGACTTTCAAACACAGAAAAAAGCATCAGTGTTACCAAAAAATGACACCTTGCCATTTGAATCCTGCCAATATTTATATGACTTTGGCAATCATTTCAGTACATAATAATGAGAACATAAATATTTGCCAAAAGGGTTTCCGGTTATTTACCATACTGATGTGTGTCAAAAAGCAATGCACAGAAAATTGCATGGCTAGTGTGCAGTTTTGACATGCTAGCATATTGTTTGTCTTTGTACAATGTGCGACCAGAAAGTTGTGCATACTGGTCATTTTATTTACATTTTACACGGCCTATTGCGCATGCCTTGACCGACTTCATCTACCCCCGGGATAATACCCTGATACCCGTTTTAACGTCCGGACGTTACCACCACTTTACCCTGGCTGGATTTGATTAAGATCTACCCCAATGTAGTCCTGATGTTACCTCGATTGTACCATCTTAACAGGAAAGGGGTAGATTCTTAGCTGGACATGTTGGGGCCTGTTAAGACCTATTAAGTAACTATGTATGCTCAAGGACCCTACTTTTGCAGACATCTTCAAGTTACATTAAACATTCCATAAACTTAAAGCATACTAGTATGTACATCAAGTTGGTGAAAGTTCACAGTTATAAGGAATTCATATGATGCAAGAAAACCCAATTTGCTTTGTAGTCTGACTTTTAGGCTCTTTTCTATTCTGATTCTTTGCATCAAATAGATTTTGTTTTCATCCATTTTTATCAGGTTAAAAAAGAGATCGACCTGTTGCATCACAAATCTGATTGAATCACTTTGATTGTGCTTAACCAAAATAAATGTTATAGTTGGCATGTGAACATCAAGTACAAACACGAAATACAGTAAAGAACCTGCAGATGCTAGACTAGTTTAAAAACGGTCACAGTGACCTTTTATTATGAAAATCAATATAATTCCAATAAAATATATTGACGGATATGAGCAGGAGCATACAGAGCTGTTTCTATTCTTCCGCCCTGTTTAAACAAAGACATTTTTGTGTGTGTTTAAGTCTGTTCCCCATGTTGCAGTTTGACAATAACATTTTCAGTGGTATAAAAGACTAATCTTTCACAGCACCTGGTCCACGTTGTCCGATATCAGCAGAAAAATGCAGAGCTGCTCCCTCTCTAAAACCCATTGACTATGGGAACCGGGTGGGTTGTGTGGAGATTTCAGAATCTCGTAGTAAATGGGTTAATTCCCCCCCCCCCCCCCCCCCCCCCCCCCAACTGCCTCAAAGGTTATTACCCTATTGGATACATACAAGCTCAATTATAAAGTTTAAAGAACATAATATGTTCGAAGACCTACCATTCAAAGCACCTTTCCACATTGACATTGTCTGACATCAAGAGCAGCATGCAGAGCTGTTCCATGGCAATCAATGGCACGTTGTTCAATACCCCACGGATAGTATGTAACGCAATGATAATGTTTCAATTGCACATGATCAACTGCTTACCTTTCAAAGCACCTGCCCACATTGTCCGAAATCAGCATACAGAGCTGTTCCAGGGCAATCAGTTGCATGTTCCTCTCCCCCTGCCCCATTCTCACAAAGACCCTTTTTGAGGTAAATGCATGATACCTTGACAATAAATTTTCAGTGTGATGTCAGGGATGACCAAAGGCTTACCTTTCAAAGCACCTGTCCACATTGTCCGACATCAGCAGGAGCATGCAGAGCTGTTCAAGGGCAATCAGCTGCATGTCCCTCTCCTCCCCCTGGCCCATCTGGAGCCATTCCAAGAGGGTCTCTGGATCCACGTCTGCCATAGCTCCCTCCCTGGATCCTCAGTGCCTCGCGTCTCCCACAAAGGCCTCAAACTCCAGCCCGATGGGACGACCCAAAAGTGTTTCGCAACGGATTGATCCCCTGGTCAGAGTGTGATTCTTTCTTCTCACCAAAGCTACAAGATACAAAATTGAAATATAAAATAACATTTAGGCAACAGAAAAACCCAAGGACAAGACAAATAGTTATGTCAAATGTCCCTCAAAAAAATGTTGGTCAAGTTTTGTTTTTTCAAGTTTTTGTTTTACCATATTTGAGACCATATTGTTGATAGGAGTAGGAATCTTGTAACATAATTGATAATATGAGATATTTACATTTAGTCATTTACACCAAAACTGTCACAGGCCCCCAAAACTCAAAAGGCTGTTCATGCTCCATCCACAGACACATTCAAAACCAGGCTAAATCGTCACTGGTAAGACTTTTGTTTCCTCTCTTCATTACTCATGAGAAAATTATTATCGACTACTTCAAACACAAGAGCTGTGTGGTTTACGACTCATACAGTACCTGCCGGACATGACTGTAAACTAAAAGTTTGAAGTTTGAAGGTTACCCATCCACAAAATTGTGGGGTGATGAGATAGACATTTGATGCTTGACCCAGAAGCATAACTGCTATTGCAAAGCATTCTTCCATTATCTTTGGTAAAGTAAAGCAGATTTAAAAATAGTGAAAGTGATGCGTCATTCCTACCATGCCACAACAAATGCTCAATCTATGCCTGCCTATCTATCCTTGAGTGTATGGTTGTTGTACTGCAAGTGCTTATTTAAAAAATGAATGCAGTTTTAGTGTTTACCGTCCTAGTCCTAGAAGTAGAAGTCCTAGTGAAAATTTAAATAAGTAAAATTGATGTCAGATCTTTAATTCTTATCCTCATTGACATTGGCATTGTTCGTGCGAAGCATCCAAATCTGGATACTGTGATGTGAACGATCCTAGACGGTTCCCTAGCGGTTTAGCCACATTCTGATACTTGTTTTTTTACTACAATCGAAAGGCATTCTGGAATGCTTTTCATTTTCAATTCTTTCAATGTTAAATCTTTTCTAATTCTTAAATTTCTCAATAGACAATAATTAAATTTGGGAGACATATGCAAAATCAAAAACAATTTAATTCAGACTAAGTAATACTCTGTAGTGTTACCATGAGCCAAAAAAAAAATGTACAAGAGTATCGTTAAACCTCCGAATGATTTTGGTTGAGTTTGACAAAGTTAAAGGCATGCCTGTAAAGTGTCTAATTCCACGAACATTTCTTGGAGCTTCCTCGTTTCTCTTCTACCGTGTTGTTTAGCTTATGCCTGGTAACAGAAGAATAAAATAGGGTTAGATTTTTTCAAATGTCCCTTTAGTAATAGTATGAAGATAATTATCATTGAAATCTTTTATTTGAAAAGCGTTAGCAACGCTTTTCAAATAAAGTACAATTGTCGTAGCTGAACACGTCCGGCCAGCGCGCGTGGGAAACCTTCCCGACCCGACTGAACTTTGAGCCGCACGTAGAACTATACCTCCCATCCCGCGCATGCGCGTTACGTTCAAACCAGCTCGCGATCCGATCGGACTCATTTGCATAAAGCCAACCAATGCTGCAGCTAAAGGCGCCTTCTGATTGGCTTTCGCATGCTGCCATAGACTCAACGTTATACCATTTGTATGCGAGGAGAAAGCTGTCGATGGCCCCTACATTCTGATACCAAACTCGTGATATTCCAGTCAAATCTCGATTTTTGACGAATTTTTTTGCACCATTCGAAAGCTGAAATATTCTTCCTACTAATTGGCTTCTCAGCAGTTTGGTAAGTTCTCATTTTCGTAATATTTAACTTATAAATTTGCGAGTTGTTTTGAATAATTCTTTGATTTTTCTATTGTCTGTGTGTACCGATGATTAGTGTGCGACACCTATGGGTGAGATTCGACACGTGTATAATGTATGGCATGTCAGTGAGTTTTGGTCACCGTTTTTGCTTGGCACGGATGAAGATTGACAGATGGGGCGTGGCTTCGCGCAAGATCCGAAGCCAGGCATAGCGCTCTGCATGTATTAGACCCGAGCAGTAGAGCAAGGCTCCGCCCACAAGGTGACACATCACTGCGCTCTCTGCTTGACTGAGCCCAGTCAGGGAGAGAGCGCTCTGACGTTTGACCGGAGATCGGGCGATCAACCAATGGGAGCTCGCTAACTCACTGTACAACGCTAAGTGCAATAAGTTCTACGTGAGCCGAGCGCGCGCAAATTCCATGAATTCTGTACCGTCTGTAAACATACACGGGTGCGGATATCGTCAAACGGATGATTATTACTGTGACAAATCTACGGCAGGCAATCATGAATCAGTATTCGGTGATAAAATATGAACTCAATGACAATATTTGTGTTTTTCAGTAGGTAAACAGTGTTCGTTTTCTTTCAAACTTTCACAAATCTTTCAATTGTATTTTACAATGATATTAATTATAGGATTGAAGTCTCAAATGTCATTTTGTGCAATATCTGACACTTTACACAGGTATCTCTTTAAATGGATCAACAACATGTCAACAACGATGCCACAATTCCAAGGCAATGGCAATAGCAATATGCATGCATTATTTTGTTGACTGTGTGTTGGCTGCGCATCGCAGAGCAGCACAGCTGATTGGCAGTGCGGGATAGGCGAGAACGAGTGGCCGTGGTACCTGCATGGCCATAGCTACGCGACCCGAGGCAGCTGCTGCGATCCACATCACACTCGCTCACAGATTCACGCTAACGATCTCAAAATAGGTGAAATAAAATGTATATGGCAAATCAACTGAACTTGGATTCAAACTTTTACAAATCTAGATACACCAAAATATACATTACCTTTTAGAAAATGTTCAAAGGTCCAAGGAAAGTTCCAAATTTATGCGACAAAGCCAACTTGTCCGTGTGTCTTCGTGGCTTTGTCTGGTACTTCTGTTGTGACGATAAAATTGCAAATACCGGAAATGAAGAAATCTCATATGTGACCTCTGACACGTGCATGCATAAAGCATGCGTGTTGTTATTGTACTCTTACAAAACTTTACAAACAAAAGAATAACAAATTATTAATTGAAAACCAATTAAAGTCATTGCTTTAAATTATCCGAACTCATGTAAAAGCAAGAAGCACGTACTGAAATTAATATACAAGTAAACAGCAACTAGGAATTTTCCGTCAGGATAGTCATTTTAGTCCAACCAAAATGAGAATGAGATGATTTTGTTTATTTAAACAAAGGACTTCCTGCTACTAATATGTCAACTTCCTCCTTATTAGGGATTCCCAGATAAAATCTGTAATATCACCATTCATTGTGACAACTGTACCCCTTTTTATGTTTTAAAAAAGTATCTCCTTTTATTCACTTACAATACAAGACAAAAATGAAAATATTACTACTTTTTCACACACGACAAAAACAAGTTCTCTCCCCAGTTTGGTCCCTAGCTGGCAGACATCCCCATCCCTCCCTGTCCGGCCCCTAGAGTCAAGCAAATCTCTCCCCCTGCCCTTGCCCTTCTTCCCTTTTCCTTTTCCTAGGTGCATATACAAAAACTTTAAACAGCAAAAATGCTTGTAAAACTTCATCATATAGCACTATTGTGACTACTACAGGGGGCACATGTTTGTCAATGTCCCTAAAATGGGTAAACAAAGTAAAAGAGTATACTCTCAAGAAGTGTTGCACCCCTATCCCCAATCGGTTAAACCACACTACAGTATTATGCCACTGATACTCTAAAAACGTATACCTCTTTTCATTGCGGTATATATAAGATTTAAATTTATACTTCCTAAACTTGTAATATGTCTCATTTAGTATTTCTTTTTTTAGTTTAAAGCCTCAGCATTATTTAGACTTGAATTTTGTTACGGCCGGGCTGATCCTCATTCACATAAATGCTGTTATAAGTACCTTGTTCTCCTTTTTTTAGCATTTATGTTTATGATGATGTAAATCATGGACTGATTTTTTCATATATTTTTATATTTATGACGGATGATATGAAATTGAACTGAATTTCTTTATTTCTGACAGAGTAACACAAACACACACACGTGTATACACACACATGCACACACGCATGCACACACACACACACACACACACACACACACACACACACACACACACACATGCACACCCGCCCACACTCATTTTGTATTTGAAAAATAAAACACCACATCACTATTCTAATTCCAAGAAAAGATAATTTTATTCATCTAAATTATCAAGGTGAAATATATGATTCAGCAAATAGTCTATTTGTTACCATGGAAATTATTAAAAGCAAGAACAGCATTAGTATGTTATTTCTCTATTCATCACATTTTGATGTGTTTAATCTGGTCTTTCACCATATTACTGTTCATCATTTACAGCATTGAATTAGTAACTTTAAGGAGACCACCAGGCAAAGAACAAATAAATATATGTTTTTGTACTGTTTTGTGATATGAAATAAATACCAAACATTTTGCAAAGGGTTGTGTAATTCAAAAAACAATACAATTTATTACCCTCATGCACTTACGGAACCATCATTATCTGATGCTTTAAAATGGTGATGTGTTTACCAATTATATAATTTTTTTCTTGAAACTTATTTTTTCTGAACTTGTTGGTGGCATGGACTACTAAAGATGTTACCTTTCATTTATAAGAATATTATTTGTTGGTGGTTGAACTCCTGTGTTCACAATATGTCCATTTCATTACTACAGTGGAACCTTGTTATAACAAGCTGCTAGCCAGGGACCATGAACATTACCTTATTATAACAGTTATCTTATGCATAATATCAGCCACAATAAAGAAACCAAAGAATGTAAACAACTAGAACAGCAAAATTACCTCGTTATGAGAGGATTTTGTCATATAACAAGGTTCCTCTATAAATAATGCTGGTCTCATTCTTTACCCGTTCACTACGAGATTCTGAAATCCCCATAGACTTTGTACATAGCCAACCCGGTTCCCGTTGTCAAGGGGTTAACTTTTTCATTGACAGATACTGTGATCCAGGAACTTTGATTTCTTTTCATCACACTAACGTGCTTTTGGTGGAACTAAAGTCAGCGTGGGAAATATGTTGTCATGGTTACCTAAAACTGTGTTGGTGCATCATCATTTTGTTAGTTTTTATTAAAAATTCAAATTATACATGACACAGGCAAGGTAAGTTGCTTTAGGAAATCATTGTAATTTATAGTCGTGACAAACTTTCATCGAAATGATAATGAATGATGGCTGAAGTGATATGAAGACACATAATAGATTTGTATCTATTTTTTATCTACTTATAATCCAAATGTCTGTTTATAACTTTATATACCAAAACAACACTAAAAATGATTCATATTAGAAATCTTACTGAAGAATCTAAATTATATGAAGAACATTTTGAAAGACAAAAGAAAGGCGTTATTGTTACATCTTCTTTTTGTGTGTAAATTTATAACCAGACATATACATACTTTCCACTGCTAGCTAGTACAGTATACAGTTGACTAAAAAAGTGGTCCATGTATATACCCATATTTACATGATAAATAGTTGTAAGACGAAAATACTTCATGTAAAATATAAAGAAATTAACTTAGAATTGGAATGTACATTTAATAATAATATAATAATGATATTACTATATATATATATTACATTTAAGTGGTTAATTCTCTACATTTAGTACTTACAGTTGAGATCAAAGCTTAGTTTATACATCAAGTCAAGAAAATAATTTCATAGAGTCAACACTGACATTACAAACACAAATAATAACTTAGTAAATATGTTCAACTTTTTATTCAGATCCATGGATAAATCTTGGATAATATTACTTTTGTCTCTAAGAAATTATGCAAATTTAATTCATTATTTTCTTACCAATCTGAAAACAACATACAATAACTATATTTACTTAAATCTACTATACAATAACTTATACAATGCTCCACACTAACTTTTTTTTTCACTTGCCCAGTCGGGCAAGTAAAATCAGGTTTTTTTCAAATTTTACTTGCCCGAATAGAAAACTTACTTGCCCGACTGAAAAACAAAGAAGAACATAACAAATATCATGTTCTTACAAATATATGATAAGTTCATGTTATAAGTTACTGAGGTCTGAAGAAATACGTTTTCGCTACATTTTGAGAACCCCATCGGTAAAATTACAGCAATCAGTAACATTCTGGCATTTATTTCGTCTCATTTATCGTCTGTCGGACTTATTAAATAAGCATACTTTCAATGATTATATTAAGTAATAATCAAAATGTTTTCGCATCATTTGGATAACGCAATCAGTAACATTTTGGCATTCATTTCGACTGATTTGTCTTCTGTCGGACTTATTAAATAAGCATGATGACTATGATAATTTTATTGACTAATATTCAAAACGTTTTGGCTTCTATTTGATAACGAAAACGGTAAAATCACGGCATTTATGTCGACTCACGACATGTATCGTCTGTCGGACTACTAAAACATCAGTTTTATCATCGCAAAATAAGAGTACGCAGTATCAAAATTAATGCCGATAATACGATGTCAAACTTATTTAAAATAGTGTTATCATCTTCTCAAACTTAGCAAACAAAGTTACGATAATGCGCTTCGAGAATATGACGCAAAATAAATCTGAAACAGTGATTTCATCATCGCAAAATAAGAGCAGGCAATATCAAAATGATTGCCGATAAAGCGATGTCAAACTAATCTGGAATATCATTATCATCTTCTTGAAATTATCGAACAAAGTTACACTAATGCGCTTCGAGAATATGATGCAAAATAAATCTGAAACTTCGTTTTCATCATCGCAAAATAAGAGCAGGCAATATCAAAATGATTGCTGATAAAGCGATGTCAAACTAATCTGGAAATATCGTTATCATCTTCTTGAAATTAGCGAACAAAGTTACGATAATGCGCTTCGAGAAAATGCGGCTTTTTATAAGTTTTAAAGCTTAATCGCGGACGATAAACAGTCGAAATGAGTGCCGTAATTTGCGCTAATTTATAACTCCGACGGACGATAAATAAGTCGTAATTATTTCCATAGTTATGTAGTTTTATAGTTGCCCGATCGGGCAACTAACATAGACCATTTATGACATTTTACTTGCCCGACAAGAATTTTTACTTGCCCCGGGCAATCGGGCAAGCATTAATGTCGAGCGTTGACTTATAATACATCCAAGAAAAAATATAAACATGCATTTCACAAAACAATATTAAGTTATTATTGTAAATCCAAATTTAATTTTTCTTTTGGTAAAAGTACAAAGTTCCATTACTGATATGTCTCGATATTTATGATCAAATGCGATATCTCTACAATCTCCTGCACCTATGTATAAGCAGCAGTTAATTCTACATTCTATTATCAACATGCTCTAAGATTTAAATGTAAACATAATTATCTCCTGACAATTTCAAAGATAAAACATAGCATGAAATTAAGCACACAAATTTTCAAATACCACTTTCTTTATTTGTTTTTGTAATTAAAGATTGAACGATGTTAAAATACTCTCTCGCAATTACACCATTTAACAGATACAGTACATCAATCCAGGAAAGTTTAAACAAAATCTAAATTGTATGTACATATTTCAGTAGGAATCAAGAGAGTGGAATAAAATCAGGTTATAAACAAGAAGTATAGGAATGTAAAAGTGATATGAATATTATATAATCAAGCATGTCCTAATATACAATACAGCCAAGTTTTGGGTCTCTATTCATTTGGTATATCATAGCTTTTGAAATAAAGTGCACATTTTAAATTCATTCTGATAAATTTGAAAGTTCAAGAAAAAAATATGGAACGAATTTCCATAGTAAATTTATGTGAAATAAATAAAAAAGAGCAAAGAGAAATCAGTTTCCACAGGAATTGTACCCAAGACCTCCAGATTGTTCTGACCACTAAGCTAGCTCTAATGGTATTCACAAAGGAGGTTTGTACAAACCATGGTTCAAACCGTGGTTTACATCTATGGAATGCCAATTGTAAACTGATGGAGAGAGAATGTGTACCATCAACATTGTTAACAAGTAAGGAATTTACATTCTCTCTCTCCATCAGTTTACAATCGGCATTCCATAGATGTAAACCATGGTTTAAACCATGGTTTGTACAAACCTCCTTTGTGAATATGGGCCAATAGCTCTTATGATGGCAGTCCTTCCCCCAAAACCCTTTTCAACACCCATGCTTGTCAAAAGCTCTATAAACCTGAAGATCACAAAACCCTCAGGATAAGAATCAACTTACAGATAAGTGTGAGTGATCAACAGAAACTTATTGCAGCTTATTGCTTTTAATAAATTCAACTAAAAAGAAAATGACCAGTAAATTTGTTTTTCAATAAATGAAAATGGACTTCCGAGAGATTACCAATGTGGAGGCCTCTTTTATTTCACTTTCTTTTATCTTTGTTTGCATGATGTCTATTATCTTCTTTAAACTATCACTTGTGCTGAAATGGACGCCTGCCAACATAATGGTATAGAGTGGTGAAGTGTGATGTCATAAATGATGTCATAAACATTTTTTTTAGAATTTTCAAATTTGGACTTCATTTTCAAAAAGAGCATAACCAATAATGTCCAAATACCAAAAATCAAAGGAATAAATTACGTATTGGCTGAGATATGCCCATCCGAATGATTTTTGTGTCAATGGGCAATCAGTGTTATAGTGGACTGGTTCCTAAATTTAGGAACCAGTCCACGGTATTTGGACATTATTTGTTATGCTCTTTCTGAAAATGAAGTCCAAATTTGAAAATTCTAAACAAGTGGTTTTATGACGTCATGGCTTCTGTACTCTATTAAACCAAAGTTTAAAATAAAGGCAATTCTTCAGAGTTGCCTTCAAAATTACAATATGAGCACTTTATGTTTCAGAAGCCTCGCTGCTGCTGGAGCGCCCAAAGTCGTCATCGTCATCATAGTCCTTATCATAGTTGTAACTTGCATCGCTCTTGTCATCATCTCCCCCTCGGTAACTGGCGTACGAGGTCGATGCTGCCCCTCCTCCGCTACGCCCCTTCCTCTCCAGGAAATCTTCACTGATCCCAGCACTCCGCAGTGCACTCTCGTACTTGCGCTCTGCACGTTTCTTTGCATTTAGCTGTATGGGAGTGGGGGATCAAAACAAGAAAGCCATATTATAAATCAGATCTTCTAACTATTAACCATTCAGGACTGATTGTTTTTTTGCTGTAACTTGTATTTTCTCCACAGTCAATAGCCAGAGTATTTTAAGGGAGCAGTCCTGAATGGGTTAATAAACCTGTCTAGTTGGCCCAACAAAGGGGTGTTGTAAAGTAAAAACAAAGTACAGAATGATATGAATGTTAACATTAAGTACAGCAATCAGGCCTGACAGCAATTATGTCAATATACTCTCCAAGTTTACATGATGAAAGGCAAAACAGGCAGTAAGAAAGCAAAAGTTTGTTTTTGTTTATTCAATCAAATTACCTTTGAAATTATATCATGAGTGAACCAGTTTGCTCAAACCTTAGTTTGCTATTTTAAATAAATACTTTGAACATCTGATGAAGATTACCAAATAATTATAAATCATCACTGATAATTGCTTTGGATACTTTAATAAAGAATATAAACAAAATCATTGTCGACTTACATTACAACTATTTTGTAATGTACAACAATTTATTTGTGCAATTTGGTTTGTGTAAATAAAAGACTACTTTACTAACAAAATGAAATTTGGGAGGAAATGGTTATTATACCTCGCGTTCCCTTTCAAACAATAGAGGGCGCGTTTCAATCCTGGCCATCATTTCTTGCAGCTCTCTTTGATACTCCTCCTCACGGGCCCTCTCGGCGAGTCTGAACAGATAGAAGATGTGAAAGATTGGTATTTAAATTGCAATTATTAAGCTAAATAGTGTTTGTTCTCAAAAAAGCTCATGAAACTGAAGTTCACATGCATAGGAGAACAAATAATGCAAGGTAAAATCAAATCATAAATGGTACTACTTAACCTGCTTGCAATTACATCACTTATCAATAAAAGATTTACAGAATAGAGGACTTCAGAACTATATATCTCATAAATTTGTTGTAATTTGCAAGTATAATTTGAGGTACACTTTTCATTAGGATATGTTTAAAGGGCAAAGGCCTATTGCTTAGAAGTAAGAAATTGCCATCAAATGCAAATATATGGATATGAATGCAACCTTAGAGTCAAATTCTGATATTGCCAAATGCATCTATTTAGTGACTTGTGATGTCTCCTTGCCATTGCACATACATACACATATTACAACTGATATTTTACCTCTTAATTAGAATAATATATACCCCCCCCCCCCCCCAAACAAAAAACAAAACATACAAACAAACGCTATCCAGTAATTTTGAAGATAATTAATGCAACAGACTTTCCGAATAGCTTACAAGTTAAAACCTGCTGCCAGACAGGGAAAAATAGGTACTTTGTGATTGCTTACAAGTTCACTAGTGGACTAATTAACCATGACATCACAATGTTTTATTTCTTGCTGCCTCTGCATGTACAACATTAGAT
Organism: Echinarachnius parma; assembly: GCA_037951105.1. Lineage (NCBI taxonomy): Eukaryota > Metazoa > Echinodermata > Echinoidea > Clypeasteroida > Echinarachniidae > Echinarachnius > Echinarachnius parma. The sequence goes on along the minus strand of JBAMJV010001039.1, from coordinate 164,985 downwards.
TTGACCGATTTGGCATGAAATACTCAACTGAAATGGCAGGAAGCGAACAATGAGTGAACATGGGGGCAGCGCCTACGGTATTCTTGTTGTCTTTGCGTTCTATAGTCCACTTGTGAATGAACAATATAATAAGTCCCTAAAATTATCTAAATAATGAGGTACAGATATTTCAAGAACGCTTACTTGTGTTGTCTGATTTTCTCTAGGTTAGTTGTCTCCAGGCTCTGTGAGGTGTCGTTGGCCCTGGCCTTGCCAGCGATGGACTTTGCCAGCTTCCTCTGTTTGTACCTGAACAACAAAATAAATGATTGAAAATGAGCAAGGGAATCGAACCCAAGACTGGAGGATCGCTAGACCGGTGCTCAACCATTGAGCCACAAAGACCCTTGAATGGGGGACGTTCCCATGAAACCCTTGTCATTGCTTGATTAGTCAGAAGCTATATAAAATAATATAAATATTAATATAACAAAAGAAAAATACAATAAGGGTTGCAGTTGCCAGTGACATACAAGTCAAGAGCCTGAACATTTGTGTGAAAAATGAGCAGAATAAGTATTAAGTTCTAGATGAACAGGGCATGAAAATAGGATTTGACTAAGAACTAGCATCTATGTGAATTATATACATACAGTCATGATGTTGCTTTCAACATTTCCTTTCTCAAGCTATTGTTCATTTGATATCCTTTTAATTGAACCAGGAGCTGTTGTTTGTTTTTATCTGAAATAAGAGTTAGCATGTTTTTTTAGGTTACTTAAGCCACTGTTTTGTAGGCTATATATTCATTGTTATTAGATTAATTTAGTAACTTATCTCTATTACATGCCATATTTCTGAAACTGGTAAGTTAGGAGTCAGGTGCTCATTGTTGCCTTGTATCCAAACAATTAGAGAATATGGTTTTGAAAAAAGCACTAGAGAAGCAACAGTTCATTAATCATTCATTCAATCTTGCTTCATATCATCCTTTAATTTTCATACCATTCATTATTAAAATCAAATTTATCCTAGCTTTTCTCAATCTCATAGTGGTACATTTTATACATTTTCCCCCCAAAAGTGATATTTGAGACTTCAATCATGAACCAATAACATTGTATGATGTGTGAAGGTTTCATAGAAAAGGAATGCTGTTAACTTTGTGAAAAGGTGAACAATTATGTCCAATTTTATCACCTACTGCCAATTGATCTTGACTACAATCGAAAAACATGCTTGAAAGCTTCCCATTCAATCAAAAATATCTACATGTATATTAACAGAGACATTTGAAAAATAAAGACCTATTTCATTCTTCTGTTACCATATATATGCCTAACAACAATGGTACAAGAGAAATTTGAAAGCTCCGAGTGATTTTGGTTGAATTTAACCAAATTAATGGATCACTTTAAGCTCCCATCATGAATTGATTACTACCTCTGTCGCTGTTCCTTCTCCTGCTCAATCTTCTCCTTCTGAGCCTGGCTCATCATTGTCTTCAACGTCGCACTCTTCCTCAGCTCATTGGAGGTCGTGGTCTTAGAGGGTAGTGAATCTCCACTGTCTATAGACCTAATGCACGTTCAGAAGTTAAATGAGAAAAAATATTGGTTCCATAAGGAATTAATATTTAATGTACTATTATTTAATCTAAAACATTTTCTTTTTCCCAAAATTAATTAGTTACAGTACAGTACAGTAACAAGGATTATACTTGCTGCTATTAACGGCACCATATTCAGATGATCATATATATCACCAATTGGAGTATACCAGGAATTTTTAGATTTCTGAAAAGAAAATGTTATACTACTTTAGACTTTTAGAGGCATTTTCATTCTCTAATCATTCCTTGATATATATATAAAACAAAAACAAAACACGAAAATATTCTAAGATAATAAGAAGTCAGTAAATGGGCAAATGGTTCATTCAACTTATTGCCTACGAGAACCTGGTAAACCCTATGTTAACTCTATGGCGATTGAAAAATTAAGTAGGGAACAGGTTACCTGAAAAATGATACAAAAATATTCAGAGATTTATAAAATACCTGCGCAGGGATGCTGATTTAGACAGGGATCCGCGGAGACTCTCTCTCCTCCTCCTCTCCTCCTCCTCCATCTCTGCCATGATCTTGCCCTTCCGCGATGGGATGCGGGCCGTCCGAAGATTGAACGGCTCGAAAACAGTAGGCTCCTTTTCTCTCTTCTTCTCATGAACCTCCTCTTGAAACCTTCGGTACAGCTCATCGTAGTCCGGTATCTCTCCATTGACCTGTAAATAAGAAAAGTAAAAGAAAAGTAGACATATTTATGTTAACAAAAAAATCACATCTTCTTATTCATTATTAAATAGATTAGCTAAATGTAAGTTGATAAATTTTAAAGACAAGACAAAAAAAGTGGAATATATTTTACAAGTTTATGTATGATTGTGACAACTGAATATATTGTATTCCAAAGCGCTGTAAAGCACAATTCCACATAAATTTAAATAACAGATTCTAAAACATTATTGCTTTTTATTTATTTGATTCATTTTCTCAAACCCCACAATGTTCATTCTCATTTTGAAAAAGTGTTAAATTCAAATAAATCCATTTTGATTCTGATAAACAGGTATTTTTAAATTTGGTCATCATAGAATTAAATTTGCATTAATTAATATGATCACTTGTTCAGTTTCGCACCTGGGGTTGAAATTTGTGATCAGTTGTCAAGAATGCCTTCTTCTCCCTTGATTTCCTCATCTTCATCCTCATCTTTCCATCTGTGTATTCCTTGCCTTTGATCTGCATGTTTGGTGGAAGAGAAGACTGCCTCAACATCTCTTCAGCTCTCATCTTGATTCGAATCTTCCTGTACTCTTCTTCCTCTAGAATTTGATCATCAATTGTTGGGTCAAACACGGACTTGGGAACAGGTTTTGCCTTGAACTGCGGGGTCTTCATTTTCCTTGTTGATGAAGAGGCACTTTTGGGTCTGGGAGGAGTTTTGCTTTCCGTCAGTTTAAAAGGTTTCTGGGTCGTGAGAAGTTTCTCCTTACAAACTTCCTTGTTTTTTCTTGACTTTTCAACTTGTTGATCAATCAGCTCATCGTAAAGAGGCAAAAATGTGTGAGCAGGTACTGGCTGTGCTTTAAACTTTCTTTGGCATTCTACTTCCTCTTGCTTTTCCCTCTCAAGCCTCTCCTCGTCAAGCTCAATCGCTGCTCTGGACTTTTTCCGTTCTTCGCTGGACTCTCTCAGGGTCATTGTGAAGGGCTTGGGGATGGTTATTTTTGGTGCCCATTCTTTCGACTTTGTATTCTGGGTTGAGTTGCTTCGTGCTGATGACCGAGACATGCTGCGAGAGCGAGGTGCATAAGAGTCAACGCTGAAGTCGTCCCACATGCTATCAACAACGACTGCAGGGGAGCCAGGTTGTTTGCTCAAGGATAGGTCAAGAGAAGCATTCACACTTGAAATAATCTCCTCTGTGGTTGCAGAACACTCGCCGTCGCTTGTCCAGGTCACTTCTGTCCAGTCCGGCTTGGGCTTTGACTTGGATTCAGCTCGAGATTTAGATCTAGATGGAGGTCTGTCGGTCCATGCAGCTGCAGCCGGTCTTCCACTGGGAGGTTTGGATGACATGTCTCTCACGTTATCTTTCGGAAGAGCCGACCATGCCGGTAAGCTCTGATTGAACCTGTTCACCTCATCCTCAAGATGCTTATGTTTATGCTCCGCTACATACACAGGGCCACTCCTTGTCATTCCCTTCACTTCATCAATACCATTCATGTATTTCAGGCTCAAACTCCAGTCATCAACATAACCATTTCCATCACCTGCATCATCATCTTCATCATCAAACTCAGCATGCCTTCTTGAAGTCTTAGATAATTTCTGGTTGTATCGAGCTTCAAGAGAACTCAGCGTTACACGATGTTTATCCTTCAGTTCTCTCAGCCGTTCGTAAAACTCATCACTGGTGATATTCTCCACGTCATTGGTAAGTTGATCAATAAGGGCATCCTCTTCCCAAGTGTTTGTTCCACCAACACCAGTTCTCTGCGTGTGGGACTGGGCAAAATATTCTCTGCCATTTTGACGATCTTTTGAAGCGCTGTTTGAGCCTGCGAATGATCCATTGGACAATCCGTTGTTCTTATATGCTTCACTCTCTAATGTAGTTTCAGGTAAATTAGTTTTAGGATTTCTAGGTCTTCTAACACAAGAATTTGTGACGACTGACAAAGAATGTGCTGTTGCCATGTTGATCTTCACTACGACGGTACAGGGTAAATTTAACGGACGCGACCGGCCGCGGCCGACGTGACGCGCGCACGCACGGCGCGGGCGGCTGTTCGCGGATCGCACGCCTACGCGTACGGTAGCTACCTAGCTAGCTCTCGGAACTAGCTACCTATAGGCTAGTACAGCTATAGCTATACACGCAAATTTATTCTGGGAGTAGAGAATAGAGTCGAGTCAGAGAGACCGAAAAATTCAGTCTCTGTATACTATTCCGATGGTTGTTTCACCTACCGCTCCATTTTAGATATCATCATCATCATCATCATCATCATCATCATCATCATCATCATCACCATCGTCGTTGCAATCGGCATCATCATCATCGTCATCATCTTCATCATCGTCGTCATCTTCATCATCATCATCTTCATCATCATCATCATCATCATCTTCATCATCATCATCATCATCATCATCATCATCATCATCATCATCATCATCATCATCATCTTCATCATCATCATCATCATCATCATCATCATCACCATCGTCGTTGCAATCGGCATCATCATCGTCATCATCTTCATCATCGTCGTCATCGTCAGCATCCTCATCATTGTCATAATCATAATCATCGTCATCATCATCATCATCATCATCATCTTCATCATCATCATCTTCATCATCATCATCATCATCATTTCTATACCACTATCATCAGCAGCAGCAGCATTATCAATGACTTTCCTCTTCTTCTTAATAATCATTTCCGTCCTCGCCATCTTCATCAACATTCATTGACAAAATGCATCTTCTTCATTTTCTTAGTCGCTGTTGTCATCGTTGTCACCACCGGCATTGTAGAAGCCATAGAGTTGTAGGTAAAATAATATACAGCTCTATAATTATGGTAGAAGCAAATCTGCATCATCATCATCATCATCATCATCATCATCATCATCATCATCATCATAATCATAATCATCGTCATCATCATCATCATCATCATCATCATCATCATCATCACCATCGTCGTTGCAATCGGCATCATCATCATCATCGTCATCATCTTCATCATCGTCGTCATCGTCATCCTCATCCTCATCTTCATCATCATCATCATCATCATCTTCATCATCATCATCATCATCATCATCATCATCATCATCATCATCATCATCATCATCATCTTCATTATCATCATCTTCACCATCACCATCGTCGTCGCAATCGGCATCATCATCGTCGTCATCTTCATCATCTTCGTCATCGTCATCATCCTCATCATTGTCATAATCATAATCATAATTATCATCCTCCTCATAATCATCATCAAGTCATCATAATCATGCATCATCATTGTCGTCGTCTGCTCCTCGTCACCATCACCACATCATCAACATCATAGGTCTACCATTATCATCATCATCATCATCATGCATCATCATTATACATTATCTTCATCATCATTTCTATACCACTATCATCAGCAGCAGCAGCATTATCAATGACTTTCCTCTTCTTCTTAATAATCATTTCCGTCCTCGCCATCTTCATCAACATTCATTGACAAAATGCATCTTCTTCATTTTCTTAGTCGCTGTTGTCATCGTTGTCACCACCGGCATTGTAGAAGCCATAGAGTTGTAGGTAAAATAATATACAGCTCTATAATTATGGTAGAAGCAAATCTGAACCCCCTATGGGATGTTTGTAATAGGATATACGAGGCTATGGGTGCGTACGCGATGGAGACCCCCCCCCCCCGCCCCCCCCCCCCACGCCCCTTTTATTTAGTAAATATACCCCCCCCCCCCAATATTTCAGGTGGGGGGATGGCCTGTATTATCATCCCCCCCCCCCCCCCCCCAATATTTGGGGTTCAAAAATATATAATAACATTAAAATTAAGGAGCATTGCCCCCTCTCATGAATGGAAGTTGTTACTATAGTCTTCTTTAAACCACTTTTTGATAATGCTTAACTGCCCAAATCCAAAATCTTCCGGGGCTGCGCCCCTGGAACCCCCATTAAGGTTATTTGACCCAGTACCAGCCATGTACTCATTAAATAGTTTTATTCAGGACTTCTCTCTTGGCAAACTTTCAGGCGATCCTGGCCCACTGTGCGTTTGCGCTTCGCTCAGCGGCAAAAATTGAGCTAACTATTCAATAGTTGATTGTATTTCTGGATATTACAAATCCCGAAGCTTCAGGGGGCTTCGCCCCCTCGACCCCCAATAAGCTTTCCAATGTGGGTATCCCTTGACTTATTCTATTCAGGGTTCCATCAGGATGATTGCAATCGACAGTATTTATCTATCAGGCTAAAATTCATCCATACTTGGACACACGGGCGTAGCGAGTTACGTAATACCTATTCAACTGGGGGGATGGATGAATAGATCATCCCCCCAGTTGAATGGGTATCAATGACATGTCTACGCCCGTGCTTGGACAGTGCCCTCATCATAACAGGATGCTTACAATGTGCACTTAATAATCTTCCAATCTCTAAACAGCTAATTCAAAGAATAGTTAACTCTATATTTACATATAGACCCCAGTAAGCTTCCCAATGTGGGTATCCCACATGGGCGTAAATACTTACGTAACACCTATATGCAATATATGTATCAGGCAAAAGTTCATACTGGACAAAGCCCAGCTCATAACTTGATGTTTGCAATGTGCACTTAATAATCTTAATAATTTCTAAACAGCTGAATTCAAAAGCTTTGCCCCCCCCCCCCCCCCCCCCCCCTCAGCCATCAAAACCCGGGCACGCATGCTGGGTTGTCGCTTCGCCCCCTCGCCAGAGATGGAATCATCCCCCCACCCCCCCCAACCCCGCCACCCCCCCCCCACCCCCCCACCCCCCCCCCCCCCAATGGCGAGAAGAAATCGACGCCCTTGCTAAGGGCCTGCCTTATATAAGGTTTCTCAGCAAACTATATAATTGGAGATTAGGAAAAATGTTTGTTGCTAACTAAACTAAACTGTATCATTTCAAATACATGAGCAGCGTACTATGCTAAGCTAGCGGGGTTTCATGAATATGGCCCCTGCATAGAGCACTAAAACCAAGTATAATTCTCTTTTTACGAAACATGGAGAATGGCGGTGGTGGGGATATCGGATGGTGGTTGGTGATGGTGGGCGGTGGTGATGATGGGGATCGGGGTGGAGTTGGTGGGGTGGGGAGGGGGCACATGATGACACCATCTTATGTTCCCCTTGGATGTGTGTATGTCTTTCTTTAATTCATTGGTGGATGTGTGGTCAGGCCTCAAGGGCTGACCTAAGAAAAATAGCTATATATAGACTCATCATTGTGCTCCTCTGCACGGAAATCTTTAGTAAAAGGCGAAAGATTTATGCGTAATGCAGAGAAACCCCGAGTAAAGAATTTATGGAATTGAAAGTACTTTCATGGCACTATTTCACAGTTAATTTTTAGTCGTAATATCTTATTATTTATGTGCTATTCTAAATGAGTAAAAAGAAATACCAACGCTTTTACCAATACAAACTTCAGATCCATATTATAATGTTTGTATGTAAGAATAACCTGTTATTAAATATTTAAATACAATTTTATCGAAAGTATTCAGTTTTCAAGTTAAAATTTATAGACTCATGCATATTCATGTACCTGTTAAATGACCGTTCATGACTGTGGGAACTTGCTACAAATTTCAAAGGCGTCGTATTTTCTAATCGTGCATGAAGATTGAAGATGGTCGGTCTTGTGCCCTATATAGGTCTTCTATTTAGTTGTGCAAGGGGCAATGGCGTAGCGTGGTCGGACTGATTGGGGGCACACAATTTGTTGGGGATATAAAAGGCGAAAGAATGATGCAGAGAAACCAGAGTTTCGGCGTCGTTCATGTTCTAATCGTGCATGGAGATCATCATGATGATCAGTCTTTCGAGGGTTTGGCCAGAGTGGCGGAGAGACTCGTGGGATATAAATAAATATAATCCTTGACAACTTTCGGTGTTCGGTTTTGTTGCATGGCGGTCTTTGATGAGACTTCATACATTCAAGAACCCTTCTGTCCATACTGGGGCTAACCAAACCCACCTGACCTCGAGTTGAAACTCATATGGAGTATTCAGGATGATTAACCTATATCAAGAACCAGGTATAACCTGTATAATTCTCTTTTTCGAAACCTAGAGTACTGTTATGGATGGGGATGGGGTGTCCGTCGGCAAAAAATTTCGAGGCCGAGACCGAGATCGAGTTTAGTTGTGTGAGCGGGGGATTTGTCAACAACCCCGATCGTTGTCCAAGACCACTAGCTGGTTTAAGCCCGGCGCAGACAGAGCCGACTCGACCCGACCCGACTGGTTTCAATCAGGCTAGAGTTGGGCCCGGTCGGTCGGAGCAGATTTATCTTGTTGAATCCGGCCCCAACTGGCATCCGACTGTCTCTCGACTGGCAAAATGTGTGTCGCGAGGCACTGAAAACTGAGCCGATCGGAATGACAACCAGTCGAGTCGGCTCTGTCTGCGCCGGGCATTAGATGCCGAAACGGATAGTGGACCTTTCTGAATTTGGGGTGGTAGGGGGGGGGGGGGGGGGGGGGGGGGGGGTACGTACGCACACTGACTACGGGTCTGACATGTATTTTACATAATTTCCTTTGGTTCAGACAAATGTAACTCTTTTCTTGACATGTGTGATATGTGGATAAAATAAACAGTATTCATATATCCTTTGCGGCTATTTCCCGGGGTTTCAGTTTTCTTGAAATGTTCAAGGAAACTCGCACGACAGAAACTCAATAATGTGTAGGCCGGGTTCCTTGCCCAGAGGTCTGCGGTTGTAGTGAATTTAATTATTAAGACCCCTCACGATATTTAGGAGTAATTAGATGCCGTCATAATGATTGTATATAGACCTTTTTCGATGCACCAAATGTGTGGGTGCACTCAGGGGCCAGCATCTGAGCCTGGGGGGGGGGGGGGGGGGGGGGGGGGGGGGGCAAGCCGGCATGGGGAAGCTCTTGCGCTTTGTAAATGTAACGAAATCTCAAGATAACACTTGAAATACCTCAATATAGTCCTTTCTATAATATTGTTTTCCTGTGACCTGAATGGCACAGCATACAGTGGCCATTGCAGGGCGACCAGTGGCGAAGCGTGGCTATATAGATCTGAATGGTATAAAGGGGTGCAAGGGTGGAAGCTGGTGCACTCTGGTGTAAATTTCTTTTCTTTCTTTTTTCATTTCCGAGGATTTTCCCTATATTTTAAAACTATTAATATTGTTGTTATTATACATTATGCCACTATAATAATAGTGTGCCTGGGGTTGTCTATGAAGCGGAGTGGTGCACCTGTCATTGCTGGAACTTGACTTTTTAAATATAAACATTTACCATTCTTTTATTTTCTGTAGATATGTGCTTTTATTTTTGTATTAGAAAACTTGAGCTCAGTCCCAAACTTGGGAGTAGTCCATGGAGGGGTTGGGGTGTATAACATTGCTCTGATAGGCATCCTAGCTTTCAGCTAGCCGCTAACACTTTAGGGGGCTGGGAGCTGTATAACCTAATGCCCAACGTTCTTTTGTATTTAACATATTTTTAAAGAAAAAAAATGCATTCCTCCAGTACTAGTAGATATATGGGGCATTCTGCTCTGGTATCGCCCCCCCCCCCCCCCCCCCCCTACCTTCTCACTTTGTTTTGTTTCGTGTTTTGTTCTTCGATGAAGATCAAGATAGGTAGATCGAGTGAATGCACCGGCTAAACAAAGCCCCAACAAAAACAACAACATGCAACAAATCAAAATTAGTCAGTGCGAAGAGCCGAACTGAGGATAATATTTTGGTCTTTAAACCTATATCTTACTCTAGCCGAAGTCCCAAATCTCACAGGAACCAGGAACAGAAATAATTGTAAGTTAACAATCTTACTACACCATATTTGATTGATTATCGAGTTTTGATGTTCACAAAATGAATGTTTTAGTTGCAACTGTGAATCTGTGTTTATTTCCAACAGTCCCACGTATTGTTTTATTTGTTGTATCGTATTTACGTTACTGAAATCGTAAAATGAAAATCATTCAAATCGATGTTGAAATCGAACTTAGCACAACTTTAATTGGCATGCCCTTTAATTAATGTAAATCACACCAATTTGAAAAAATATCTCATGCATTATATTAATTGAGTGTATTCTCTAAATAAAGTATCATGGATTCTGCTTTCAATTTCTGTTGACAGTCGACAGACATCTTAAACTTTAAACTTTAAACTTAAAGATAAATTACATGTATTTTAAATTTAATCCCCTTTTGAAACCCTGGCCTTGCCTGCCCTTGACTCGAATTGTGTGAATTCTCAAGACTCAAGAGTCAAGTAAAATGTTTAATAAGATGTCAGCTTATTTCTTAATAGTCTATTTTTATTTTCACATTCATTGTATGTCCTTAAGTTTTTGACAGCTTTTGAAGCTAACGCAAACTTTTATTTTTTGCCATTTCAAGCACATGCAAAAGTCCAAAACAGTGTGACATTTTTCTTTTGTCCATAGACCATCAATTTCAAATGCCTGAATATTTGTGGATGGTTGAATGCAAACTAAATCTGTGAAATTTACTGCACAAAGTCATTCAATCTAAGATTATTATATGTCCAACTTTCAAGTCAGCCCATGCAGCTGCAGTGAGTCCCGTGACTGGCTTGCAGGGGTGAAGTTACCAAGGACCATTTACAATTATACATTGTAGATTTGAAGTCAGCCCAAGACTAGTTCAATTCAGAAGAATGCTTGTATGAGACAAACTAACATGTCATATTTATCATTCGGACATTTCTTTACATGATGATATACATGTAGCCTATAGATTAAAAAAGTTCTGATTCAAAGGTATACATTACGTTCCAACTTTTTTTTGTAGACAGGAACATAAAATAAATCATACCAGAGACAAAGAGTTAATTTCTTACCTCAATTTGTTTGCAATTACTAACATTTTACCTTTATCTTCATTATCCGAAGTCGATCGGAAATATTGGAAATATTGGCCGCTTTTTAGCACCAGCTGTAAGAGACCAAAATATGTTGTAGTGTGAAATTGGAAATTTACAATGTAACAGCACTTACCGCACGCTTGTGCTGCAAGTAAATACAATGTATATCAGCAATTTTACACTCTAAAATCTTTCGGACCATCACAGAGCTGTTGCTAAAAAAGTTCTGATATTTCCTAATTTGTTGTCCATGATCTGAACGAAATTGACTCTGGATTGTAATAAAGGACCAATGTACTGAATCGCAAACAAATTAAGGTAAGAAATGAAATCTGGTATGATTTATTTCATCTTTCCTGTCTGCAAAAACACTCTGTCGTGATGTATTAGAATGTTTGTAATGTTTAGTGTTGTATAGTGGTATTCCCAAAACCCAGTTAATTATAAAGTACCCTCATCTTTATATTATTTGAGAATCTGAGATGCACTTAAAAGTAAAGTTTACATTTATAATCCTTCCCCATTTAAAGACCAAGTGCATTCATAATCCCATTCCTAGGAAAGACCACCTCTATTATGTTTAAGTCCCATCATAAAACTAGGGCCTTGACCAAGTAGTCTATTGTCTTGGCGGCCCCCATTTATGCCTTTGTTTCGACAGCTCTCATTCATGTCTTTGTCCCTTTGACACAATGTAACCTAAGTACCCTCATATTACTTGTATCCTTCTGTATAAATACGATATGTTTTGGCTTTCTAAAGGAGTGGAGTTTTGATCACCATTAGATCAAGACCCTCTTTCTAGCTGGCTCTCTCTTCATCTTGTGTTTTACATACATGTGGAAGTTTATAATGATGTGACTGATTTGTTAGTACTCCATAGTTTGGAGTTAATAAATAGTTCATATTGTACTCCGGAACTATATGTCTCCTCTTCTTCATTTTACGTACCTCTCCTTTACACCAATATCACATACACCGATCCCAACATAACAATAGTCTGAATGATATATGTTACATATATGTTTCATACCAACGTTCTCCTGAACTAGCCCACGACCATGATATAAAAGAATTGTGATTATACTAGCAATACTTGTATCCTCTTATTCCATGTATAGTGGGGTGCACAAGTGAGCTTGCGCATGATTTTAAAGAATGGCAGAGTACAGCCCGGACCTGAAAGACTTCATGGATGTGTTCCATGTGAAAACTGAGATAGAGGACGTGGAGGATACGGTAACAGTCCAAGTAGAGGCTAATCATGATGATAATCTCAACAATGGCATCAGCAAAGATGAGAAGGAGGTATCCGGCCACCAGGAAGAGGAGGCTCCGTACATCCTGGTGGATGAAGATGAGGAAGAAAGTCCCGATAATAGTAAGAAATCACACAGGGGGGAAAATATCTTCTTCTTTTTTTTAAAGGCAACTTGTAAAGCTTACCTGCATAAAAAAGAATACTCCAGAAATGAATGCGTATCATAGATGCTAATTTATTGGAGCTGTTTTATGATTATCAGCGGTACTTTTTGCATTTCGGAGGCTAATTTGCCCTGAGGCCTGAGCCCCATTGTATTTTTTTTTGTACTGAAATCACATCACATTTGTTGGTTAGTCTTTGAGATAAGTTTTACGTTTCCCGAAATAAATTATGAGTTTTATTAAGAATTAGGTAATTAAAAAAATTATCGTTATCAGTCAAATCTATGAGATATTTGATAATAAAGTGAAAAGAAAAAATTAAAGTGAATTGAGCATGAATGTCAATCTTTAACTTTAAATGCTTTAAATTTTGTTCTTAAATTGTTATTTCCCAATTGTAATAATATTACTTATGACAATAATACAAGTTTCTTATAATTCTGCAGGTATTACAGTGCTTACAAATATGGCAAATAATGTACATCAGTGATATTTAAAAAAATAACTTTCAAGTTTAAAAAGTATCACACACAAATGATGATGCTAATTTGCTAAATCATCACCAAAATAGATTTTACGCATCTATTATAGACCTGCATTTGAATTATATGCGCTATAACTGGTGTGACAGAAGCTGAATTTGATTTATTGTTATTTCAGTGTAAATGTATTTTAATATGTTTCTCTTTTCAGCACATTAAATCGGACAATTCAGTAGACTGGTAATTGATATGAACGACAATTTTCTTGCAGGTTTGACTAATGCAATGCAGGAAGGGGACGGAAGCATGATGCACGATGATTCAGCAGATATCCAAGCAGCCTTTGATGCTGAGCCTGAAGACCTGTCTGCCCTAGGCTCCGGCATGGATAACTCTTCAGATCAAGACTGTGTAAACGACTCCGTCTTGTACAGTGTGCTATCTCAGGGTGCTTCTCCAACTAGGCAGCAAATAAACGATGGCATGATGAAGAAGAGGTTTGATTGCCGATGGTGCAGGGCGTCTTTCACCAAGAAGACGAGTTTGCGCAGGCACATGAACCTGCACAGTGGGAGCAGGCCGTTCCAGTGTCCATTCTGCGAATACAATGCCACTCGCAAGGACCAGCTAAAAACACACATCAAGACACGTCACACTAGGGACAGCTCAAAGCAGTTTACCTTCAAATGTCCTTTGTGTAGTAACTTGTTCCAGAGCCAGAAGCGGATGACTCTGCACATGAGGTCCCATCAGTGGGACAACTTTCCCTGTGACCTGTGCCAAATCAAGTTCAAGTCGGCCCATGAGCTGGTGCAGCACTACAAGCGACGGCATCCCAACTCTGGCTCTGATCCACAGAACTATCCTTATGTGTGCAATGTGTGTCACCGCTGGTGTCACTCTATAGAGGAGTATGTGGACCACATTCAGACGCACCCACCGAAGCCCTACGATATGTACGATGTCACTTCTGATGGAGATGCCTTGGAGTCTCCAGCACCTAGTGAGAAGATTGGTCGGTTTAGTATTCTAGAGCAAGCTCTGTCAAAGGGCCAACCTACATCTTCAAGAAGTCGCTACCCCAGTGACAGCAGCAACGGCTCACAGCAAAGACCAGGTCAGGTCAGACCAGCATCAGTAGCGTCAGCTAGTAGCTCATCCCCGAGTGCACATCACAACTTGTCCCTGCGGCCTGGTATGGCACCAAAGAATTCCTTGCCCTCTCAGTCAATGCTCTCTACACTCCTTCAAGATGGGAGGTCAGCATCTCCCAGTAGCAATGGCCCCTTCATTTCAAAGACTATCTCTTTGCATGACAACCGTGACATCATGAAGTATCCCCAAAACCCAGTCAGAAATCTCTCGCCCCTATCAAGCACTTTCTCGGCACGCATGCCTCCAAACGTTGTCTCTCCGACAAGAAGCCGGGATTCCCGTGAAAGCCTGGAACCCCACTCTCCCCAGCTGTCATCGACGAGCTCGTTCATCCGGCCGATGGCCACCAACATGGTGGACAGTGCAACACAGGATGACGTGATGCGCTGTGAACACTGTCACATCATCTTTGCAGACAGCATTATGTATGCCATCCACATGGGCTGTCATGACTGGAAGGAGCCCTTCCGCTGCAATATCTGCGCATTCCACTGCTCCGATCGCTACGAGTTCATGTCGCACATTACCAGAGGACTGCATCAGAAGAAATGATGTGGAATGTTAGTGAGAAGTGGTGCTGCTCCCAGCTATGCGTATATAATATTGCACATAATTGGAATCAATTTCAATTAAGTGAATTAACTCCCCCCAATCTCAAGTAATGTGTTATGCAAGTAATGCAATTCAATGATCACAGTATTAATTTTTTTAATGTTTCAAATGATAATATAAATTTAAACATTTTGAGAAAACAATTGTCTAAATTATTTATCTTTGTCTTGTTATATAAAGCGTATTTATGATATTATGCAAAAATTGAGGCTTTGGATCAAATGGCAGTCACTTAGTAAGAAGAATATTTATTGGGCTAATCAAGAAATAACATGTTAACTCTTGCCATTTTTAATGGTAGGGCAATTTCATATAAAACTAGAGCTGTTCATGCAGAATTAAACATAAATTAACATATTTGTAAGTGAATTAACCACAGGATTTTCCTGACTGAAGGGAAAGAGAAGAAGGGTTCAAACGCTAGCACCAAATATGGTTAATCATGAAAGAAAGTATTAATTATCTTATATGCAATTGTAAAAAAAAAAAGTATTATTTAAATGGAATTGTACAAAAATGAAAAATTGAAATTGATATTCAATGGTTTCTATAACAAAAATGCATACAATTTATTATACTGTTTTAATCAAGATTGTTTACTAGCATCTATATTCAAGACAAAATCTTGTAGTGAGAACTTAAAAGAAGTTTTATAATACATGAATATTATAGTATTTAAAATTAATTATCATTTACGCAACAGTAACCTATAATTGATATTTGAATAAATGAATAAATAAGGTAGCTTTTGTCATGTATACATTCTGAATCATACTTCAAGTTTTTTTTTAATGTACAAATGAGATTACACTCTTTTAAGAACTTTTATGATTCCAGCACTTCATTATTTGTACAATACCAGCATACAATCACTTTATTTCCAAGAGACTCTACAAAATGTCTACATGACTTGTATATGTTTGTTTTCAATAGTTTAAGAGAAATATAATTATGATGTACATGAATGCCAAAGTTTTGTTTATTATAAATTAATGACATGTATACAAATATGACTGTTCATAGAATTGCATGATTTGTTTCAATTATAATTTGTATACATTGCCTTTCTAAGTGGAAATTATTCAACCAATGATAGATGTACATGTAGATCAAGCGTGTATGTTTGTTATATAACGTTTGCATGTTATTATAACGTTTGCATGTTATTGTCATAACTCTGACTAACTCTAGAAATAAGTGCTACATTTGTGAAATGCAAATAGCGTGATGCTTAGCATTTAACTATTTCAATTTAAGGAAATTCACCCGCTGTTAATTGAATCAAAAATATATATTTCACTCTACATTTGGTTGTCTATCATGAATGATTTGACAGCCACCGGGTGAAAAGTTAAAAACTCAGTCTTTCAGACAGCTTTAGCAATGACATTTTATTCTAGGTAATAGGTTAGTGCTATTACTACTACTACTAATATAATAATACCTACTCTTACTGTACTAGGATTCTGATAATTGTGATGTTGCTTATGAAAATAAAGACCAATTTTATGTATCTAGGTAATTTGTTCAAAAAGGTTGAGTGAAAGGGAAATAGATATAAAAAAGTATTATACAAATATACATTTTGTAGCATGACTTGTTTTCATATACATGATTACATATAAGTAATCACTATCAATGTTTTCACGATAGCTTGCCATTTTTGTTACTCTACACTGTAAGATCTTTAATGTACATTTATTCCTTTGTCCGTAACTATACTTTATTCATCTCACAATCAAATGAAATAACCATAGTGTGTTGGTGCATCTATAACTTTCCAATCATAAAGGGATCTTTAAGCTTTGTCTGAAACGATCAAATCTTGCAACTTTTGTGGCTTTTTCAAGTTGCTGTTTTTTCTTCTTACCAATGAAATTATGAAACCATTTTTTTTTCTTTTTTCAATTTCCTTATAAGTTATTGAGATATCTGTGATTTAATTTTGAAAGAAAACAGCGAGGATTATTTCAACTGTATACAAATTTACAAACATTTGGCAATATGACACTAAATCTGTATGACTGTTCTCATAAAAAGACTAGCGTCTAGTCTGTCATATAGGCATTGTGCTCTACAGTATATGTACATATATATAAATACACAAGCCATACAGTTATTTCATTGTGTACCATTTTGAATATATAGTAAATATGTTGTGCCAGCCTTCTTGCAATACTTTGCCTCAAAGTTTTACTTAAATTTGTAAAAGCTCATTCATGTCTATGCTCTTTTTTTGAAAAACCAATGTACAGTGTTAGAAATAAGAAGACAACATCCTCAAAAATCATCTAAATCCTTTTAAAAATATATAGGGGCCAGTCACATGGACACTATTGAGATGTTTTTTTGTGGAAATTATAGATTTTTTCTCTTGGTAATAATATAATATGAAGAGCATGTAGACCAAAAAATCAGTCTTCATATTACGCTAGCTGGACGGTCGGTTCGCTACATACAAATGGGATGGGGTAGAGTAAAATATCTAATATTACCCCATATGTAGAGATGGTATATTTTTGTCTAGTAAGCATGTAATTGTCCTTGTCAGCCATGAATATATTGTATAGTCTCATATACTAATATCCATGTGATATTTTGGTATCGATGCACCTATCATGTTTATTTGAATGATTGGAGTCTAGACAGATTGCTGATTTGTGTATATACATACAAACACTGTAGAAGTGATTATTGGCAGTTTTGTTTTTGTTTTAGAGGTTTTCAAAAGCTATTGTTTAGCTTTAACTATCAAAACATTTCCAAGCATAAGTGTTCTTTTATATATAGTATTTCATCATTGGACATTAGATACATTGTATTAGTGTGTGTTGTTCACTTGTTCTGAACATTTACACATTTATTTACATATTATTTGCAAGAAATGTGATGCTTATTCTTTTATTTTGTATATAAATCATGTCAGCAGTATCTTTGTTGGTGCTATATTAATTCAAGGAACAGATGAACAATTGATGATTTATGATTTCTATTGGACTGCAAGTAAAATGGTAATAAACTTATTTTAAATTGCTCATTCCACCTGCATTCAGCTGTCGTTATTTACAACATAAGTGTCTTTTGTTATGAAAGGTAAAATAGTAACAGTTTATAAACTTGTAGTTTCAATTTCAACTGAACAAATAAGAATGTGTGAAGCTGAGGGGGGGGGGGGGGGGGGGGGACTGTTTCACAAAGATTTTAAATTTAACTTGATCTCTAAGTTAGACCTAACCGAGTGGAAAGTCTCAAAAACATACATTGCATTTTTGCTTATTTGTTTTATTCCCAGGCTGTGAATGGCCTACCGTAATTTTAAGTCCGACTTGTAGTCCCCTTGTGGTCTTTGTGAAATGTACACCCCGAAAGGAGAGCAAGCACCAACAAGCTGCATGTTTTGATTTACTAATGTTTGTGTTCATACAGAGTGGCGTAGCGTGGGGGGAGGGGGGTGGGGTTATAGGAAATATAAATGGACATTTTTTGAAAAAACAGAGTGTGCCCCGCCCCCACCCCCAATAATTTTGCATGCCCCCCCCCCCCCCCTCCAAATCAGTCTGACCACGCTACGCCTCTGCATTTCATTCATGATTTTGTAATAGCCTGATAAAACAAAAGCTTTGGCAGGATGTAAACGTATACTATAGATAACGCTTCTCCGAACTACATACTTTTTTATTTTCTTGGTCGTCATTTGTATTCATATCTTGGCCAAAGCTTTAATTTCCATAGTCCAAAAAATCAGCCAATTTTTGTACAGTTTTGAGGGTTCTCTGACGATTTTTTCCCCCTTACCCGTTCTGGGGGTGGATAGTATGACGTCATAATATCAAAGGACCCTCCCCCCTCCCCCCATAACGAGGTGGATCTTTCTGTCTACCATTTCCATTGAATTTTCAGACCATTTGCCCACCAACAACACATCCAACAACAAATTTACAAATACCAAGATCATGGATTATACCATGCCAAGATCTAAACTAAAAATAAATGTACGTGTATCTAGTATCTCATCTCGAGCATTGGTGCAGAAACAAGCCAGGCATGCACCGTGCAACACCGATGTTCATAATTTGCTAAATTCTCAAATCAATATCGGGACTCAATTTCACGACTACCAAATTTCCAAATCCAAGATGGCGGCGCCCATGAACAAATTTCAGAGTGTTATGAAATCACTGCGAAAGAACTCATTTTTGCGATACGGTTTACCAATGTTGGTAAGTAAATGAATACTGTAATACTGTGATTTTAGCTTAATACTACGTGATTACTGATTGTTTATTTGAATACGTACAATACATTTGTATGATGATTTATAAGGAGTTGTGAAGTAGGAATCATTAACATGTGCCCCACATGCTCATATGTGTGTATGTTGATTTTATACTCGTGTTGTGCATGTGTGGTCGAATAATTGTGCATTGTGCTGAGCCTGAGCTGAACTCTGTTTAGTTCGACACCGGGCCGAGATACACATTCTGTAACTTACACATTCTGTAACTCGCGCATGCGCATAGCCAGAATTTCCGACTTGTATAATATCGCACATGCACAATTCAACGAGTGTACAATAAAAAATGAAATGCGACGTAGGTGAGGATCGAACCCACGTACCTTGGGTTCATAGGCACTGGCCGTATCCATTACGCCACAGCGGCTTGCTTGATCGGCAGTGGATTTTTGGGATATATATAACCCTAACCATAACCCTAACCCTAACCCTAACCCTAACCCTAACCCTAACCCTAACCCCTGACCCCTGACCCCTGACCCTAGGATGGTGGCTATAGGTCAGATTAGTGGCTATGGGTCAGATTCAGTGGCTATAGGTCAGATTCAGTGGCTATAGGTCAAATTCAGTGGTTAACAACGAACGTTGAGGGCGGTAAACACGCAAGTGTATACGCCCTCAACGTTCGTTGGTGTTTAGTGTATCTCGGCCCGGTGTAAAATTCAACTCTGTTCCCAAACATCATGTATTAAAGGTGCACCTGTAAAGTGTCGGATATTGCTCAAAATGACATTTGAGACTTCAATCCTGTACCAAAATCATTGTAGTTTGTAAACTTTCACACATATATCCAAATAACTGTGATCAGCGCCGTCCTAAGGACGGCGCTGTGAAGACGAGACGTTAAAAAATTTGGAGAAATTTTGCGACGGGTGGTTTCAAGAACTGTACATCTATTATTATTATTTTTTTTTTAGTTCTAGACATGAATTAAACCTTCAACCTACCTTGCTTGCTATTTAATTTGTTGCAAAAGAATGATAACTTGCCTCAAATTGATGATGATGATGATGATGACTGTTATTTCCTTCGTCTTTGTTCGCTGCAAGCAATGTCAGGTGACCGAAAACTCATCGGCAATGCATAACGCATGCGCGGGGCGATCGGTTGACTAATACAATAAGCCAGGGACTGTATGTACCGTACTCACATGTATGGACATGTATGGATAGGGTGCATTGCCGACAAGTTTTTGATCACCTGATATTGCATGCAGCGAACAAATTCGGAAACCATTTTCGTCACTTCTGTAATCTTGCCAGTTTTATAGTAAATTTCAGTATAAATAAAACGAATGGAGCATCAGACATTTTACGATTTGGATCATTGATGCCCATGCATAACATAATTCGTAAGTATGAACCGAGATATGTTATTTAAAGTATGATATTGTGTTTTTTTTTATAAGTGTGTTTGCCGTTAAAGCCTATAAAGTGTTACCATCACGGTATACACACCTCAGTACGCCTGGCCTGGTTAGGTTAATGTCCAAATGATGTCATGATGTGTGAAAGTTTCATTGAAAAGAACACTGCTTTCCTGGTTAAAAAAGCGAAAATATGCGTCAGCTTTTACAACGAATTACTGTATGACGCTTATGAGGTTTATGACCGTTCATTAACGCTCTTGAGCTGAATGATAGATATCGTCATACTAAAGGGGCATTTGAAAAAATCTAACCCTACTTTATTCTTCTCTTACCATACCATTTAATCTAAACAACACTGTAGAAGAGAAACGAGGAAGCTCCAACTCCAAGTAATTTTCGTAGAGTTAGACACTTTACAGGCATCCCTATGTAACCCTACATTTTATATATTTCTAAATTGTTTTGTATTCTGAAAGTTTGGTAACTGTGGTCAATGTGTGTGACAGTTGTGTGCTGAATGAAGGTTTTGATGTTTAGTTTTTGAGATTTTATTTTTTTTGTCGTAAATTTATACAAATCTTGACAATTTTTGACATGTTTGACTTCAAAGATTTAATTCCACATGGGGTTTTTTCTCACTTTACTTTTAGTTATAAAGGACAATGAAATCCAGACAATTGTTGTATGCACTATACGACACTAAATAGGATGAATAGTCCCTGAAAATTTGAGCACAATCGGTCAAGAAATAAGAAAACTATGGCTCTTTAAATAGAGCCATTTATTTCTACGAGTGACTCAAATTGGCAACGCGCTCTGGCAAAGTAGGTGGACTACTAGCAACTCCCCATACATTTTGTAAACAAAATTTCAATTTTGTTCAATTTTCTCAACATTTATGTTTACCCTTCGTTTGAGTTCAACATGTTTTGTAGAATGCATTTATACAACATATCATGAGTTGGGGGAAGTGTGACTATGAAGAAAACTGTAAAAATGGGAACATTTGTGTACAAAACATACAGGAAGTAGTCCACACACTTATCAGAGTGCGTTGCCAATTTGAGTTCCCCACAGGAATAAATGGACATCTTCTAGGAGCCATAGTTTTTTTGTTTCTTGCCCGATTATGCTCTAACTTTCAGCGATTATTCCTCCCAATCTCTTCAAGTCTATGAAAGCAACATTTTGCTTGGGTTTCATTGTCCTTTAAGGTTAAGCCCTTTGCAATGAAGCTGCTAGAAAGGTTTGGCTAGTGGTCATCTCACGACATGCTAGCCTAATATTCCAGAGAAACGTTTGTATTCTGACATATTAGACTGTAATTTGTCTAATGTTATACAAAATTTTAAATTCTGAGCTGAACCGAACACATGTAACATCATTATTAAGTATATAGACAAGACAATCCTGAGACAAGATTTGTTTCCTACGCCATGGGAAACATAGAATAAATTCAATTTTGAAATAGTTCTATTCCTTAATTTGTTTGTGATACAGTGCAATTAAATTGTATTATCCCTAAGCCAAGGCAAATGGGCAAATCCATAGTTGATTGGGTTCTGATGGGGGAATAATGCTAAATGTCTAAGACTAAGCTTCCGTTCTGTGATAGCAGCTACCTGTTGAAATATTTTGTAGCACCACTTAGCTGAGCCTGAGAATAACCTAACCAGGAGCAAAGCACAGCGCGCTGAGAAAGAAAATATTGCCATGTAAAATAAATGTTGGTGTAATTTCTTGAAGACTCTTGTAAATGTACAAATCTGAAATTCTTGGGAATATTTTGAAACTATTTTCTCCCAGATAGGCCGTATAGCCTAATGTTACTTTTTACACAATATTGAATTTTATGTAGCTGTCAAAGAGCAATTCCAAGCAAACAAGGACAAAATTTTACGGTGTTGTGTAACTTCAAAATAACCCTTTTGGCATTTGAATCCTTTGAACAAATATTGTTGCTCGCAGTACTGATATGCTTGCAATAGCCATATCTGCAGAACTCAAATGGCAAAGGGGTTGAATTTTCGGTAACTTTGAATTGACCTAAAGAGACACAAGTCCTTTAAAATGTAGAGTTGTATTTTATTATAGTTCTGTAATAACCACTGCACAACATCAGAACAGTAAAAAGGGCAGCATTATTATAACATGCTGTATTTGTATGTTCTCATTTACTTCCAGGTTCTGATTGTAGGAGGAGCGTTTGGGTTAAAGGAGTTCAGGTCCCTTAGATATGAAATCATCGACAATCGCAAGACGGTAGGTTAAAACTTAAAGGGATCCAACGCCCACAAATAATTTTTGAATAAATGATAGATATAGCTTTAGACTTTAGTTTAGTAGTCAATTCCACCAACAAGTTGAACAAATAGGTTTCCAGAGAAATTATATAATTTGAAAACTTATCATACTAAATAATGTGTTCAATGGATCTGCAGAACAAGACTAATGTTTAGGAAACTATAAACATTGTGCATGTGATGTTTTGTTAAATAAAAATAGAGAGATCATCAACAACTATTTAAAAATCTCTTTTGAAAATTTATGAAAAAGTGTAATTATTATTATTTTTTTTTGTAATCATCGAATACACCTGGGGCTGGGGCTGATATTTCAGCCATCTCTGAACCGAGTTTGATCAAATAAAGTTTATTCTGTCATTAAAATTGTATGCTCTTTCAAATTTGACACTCAGTTTTTCATTATCTCACAACAAAATTATTTGTGTGCAGCGCCCTCTATACCAAAACTCAACTATCCCTTTAATGTATTTTTTTAATGTGATTGTTCTCCTCAGGTTGACCCAGAGACAGAGGCTCGGATGAAGGAGTTACAGAAAGAGAAGAAGGCTTCTTTGAAAGAAGAATTTCAGGTAAATTAACAAGGCGACATATCATGTGGCTTGGCCAGGGCCACCTCAGAGGGGGGCACAAATGTAAAAAATTAGTGCCATATTTGTATTGATAAAATTTCCTACAGCGGAGTAAGAATAATAATTTCCAGTAGTTTCTTTTATTTTTATTTTATTTTATTTTTTTATATATATTTTTTTCAAAATATATATTTACATTATGCATCAAAGTTGTTCTTACTGATGTTTCAAATGTTCATGTTTTTTGCTTTCCCTTTTCTTTGTGTGTGTAAAGATGAGTTAACTGCGCCCTGAGCTCCTCGAAAAAGGTGGAATTGGCGCATTATAAGACTTCTTTATTATTAATAGACCCCCCACCCCCAAGACTCCCCTTGGACCACCCAACCCTCAGATTCTCCACTGGATAGATCCTGAACTCTCCTTGTATAACAACTTCAATACAAAGTGTGTCATTGAAAAAAAAATGTGGCTTACAATATTGAAAATTGATGCTAACTTTCTACTTACCTAGTTGACTGGGTTAAAGGACAATGAAATCCAGACAAATTGTTGGATGCACTATTAGACGCTGAATATAATGAATAGTCTCTGAAAATTTGAGCACCATCGGTCAAGAAATAAGAAAACTATGGCTCTTTGAAAAGAGCCATGTATTTCTTCGAGTGACTCAAATTGGCAACGCACTCTGGCAATGTTGTGGACAACTCCCCATACATTTTGTACACAAAATTTCAATTTTTTTTCAATTTTCTCAAATTGTATGTTTACCCTTCGTTCGAGTTCAACATATGTTTTGTAGAATGCTTTTATACATAACATATCATGAATTGGGGGAATGGAAAAATGTGACTATGAAGAAAACTGTAAAAATGGGAACACTTGTGTACAAAACATATGGGGAGTTGTCCACACACTTATCAGATTGCGTTGCCAATTTGAGTTCCCCATAGGCATAAATGGACATCTTCATAGAGTTGTAGTTTTCTTGTTTCTTGCCCGATTATGCTCTAACTGTCAGAGATTATTCCTCTTAATCTCTTCCAGAGTATGAAAGCAACTTTTTGCTTGGGTTTCATTGCCCTTTAATAATAATAGTGTAAAGCCCTATGATACTTGTGTGAATAGAGATATATAAATAACCATTATTATTAATATAACTTAGTTCCATCGACCCTTGATGTAGGTTTTAAATCGACCTGCTGTCTGACTGAAAGAAAATAAGTCGAGCAGCTGCAGAGTCTGCAGACCCTAAGTCATTGTACTTTGTGTTTGTCATTGATTTTCACGAACCAATTCCAACCAAATTTATTTTATTGTTTATTTACTGATCGAGTGTTTTGTATTATCCGTTATCTCCATTTGTTCTCCCTCTGCAGCGATTACAACAGCAAGACCTTGACAACTGGCAGAACATCCGGGGGCCCCGCCCCTGGGAGGACTCCAAGGAGTTCCAGCTGATGCAGAGACAGAATGAGGAGAAGAGCAAACACATTCCTGTAACGAGATAGCATATATATTCAGGAACTCAAAGACTTTGAAGACTGTCAAGCGTAGGGAGGCTGCACTGCGGTTCGCCATTTTAAACTATGATAATGATCGTTTTGATTTATATAGCGCTTAATATGATACAATATCATCTCATCTCTATTAAGTGTTTTATTCTATTATTCCCCCGGTCATAGGATACATTGCCAGCCCCCACGCACTGTGGTCACCATCTTTACTCCCTGGGGAGCATTCCTTCCAAGCTGCTTATGAGCAAAATGAGGATTGAGAAGATCACTAACATAAAGGCCAAGTCGTTTGTAAGATGGCTTTGTGTGTCTAGTTTATGAACCTGAACCACCTTTAAAGTAATATCAACTTCAGTGTGAACAATTTGAATATAGGAATATGAAGCAGCGAGAGGGGTCAGGGTGCTGCAGTCCTTTCCTCCTGATATGCTGATATTCTGGTGGTGCGATGCTGAATATTTTGTTATGCTGACATGTTGTCAGTTGAAAAAAAGGGAATG
This sequence comes from Echinarachnius parma, assembly GCA_037951105.1. Classification (NCBI taxonomy): domain Eukaryota; kingdom Metazoa; phylum Echinodermata; class Echinoidea; order Clypeasteroida; family Echinarachniidae; genus Echinarachnius; species Echinarachnius parma. The sequence goes on along the minus strand of JBAMJV010001039.1, from coordinate 139,543 downwards.
GAAAGATTACATTAGGGCAGCGGCATAGCTATGGGGGGGGGGGGGGGGGGGTGTGGAGAGCTGGAAAGCCATTAGTGTCTTGAAACATTTTTGTAAAAGTTATGTTGAAATGCATAAAATGTTGATTCAAATCATATATATTTTCTAATTATCAAAGGGATTTCATGAATTTTATGTGAAGACCATCTTAGTGCTAAGATCAACTTAGGATCTTTGTGAAACACCCCCAGGTCCTCTAATGACTCTCTTTTTATTACAAAGACGTTTTTAAAAGAGATACACTTTTTTAGCAGTCATTTTTTTTTGAAAAATGAACAACTACATGATACAATTCATGTTACAGATAATTCACTGATATGATATCTGATATTAAATCTACACTTCATGAAATTCTCTCTTCTTCAAGGTGCCTGGAAAGTGCCATCTTGTGTTATTGGCTGCTATTTGAATGAAATCAGTTATTAAGTTTTCTGTCTGCCATTCAAGCCTGGTAGTATGACTATTTTCATTTTGTATTGATAACACAAGTTTTAGTCCCTTAAGCTGTTTTACAAGAACCGTTCTTTCCCTTTAATCCTTATAACTTAATTCATAATAGTTATAATATACCCTAAGTCATGTACATGTAATGAAAGGATCATCAAGTAACTACATGTAGAATCATTTTGCTGTGTTTGATAGCTATTTTTTAAAAATTTAAATGCTTGACATTTTTCAAAAGTATCATTTTATAGAGATAAATTATGTCAGTCTAATGCTTCTAAATATTATGACATTATGCCAACGTAAATATAATTTGAAATGAATAAGTGCAAAGCACATCGTACATGTACTTTTTATATCATAATTTGTGGAATATAATTTATTTCATTTTTTTTGTGTACATTTTAAATAAACTGTATGAACAGAAGAAATATAAAAAGTTTACATGGATATTTTATCAACTCACAGAGGCATGTTGAACTTTGCTTTATTTCCCCCGACAGAATGTTTAATACTTTTTAATTTGTCAGAAATAAATATGTTCCATAATTAAAGCATGACATTAAAATATAAGTTTAGTCATAGTTGCTATATTGAGACGAGCACTGTGTGACAAAATGACATCGACAAATAATACCCAAGATATATGTAACATAATTATATATGTTTTAATATATATTACAATTACTTAAAATGGTTATTATTTGTGCATTATATACATGTTCCATATAATATTTGTCACTTCGCCGAATTTCGACTGTCATAATGCTTTTATCCACCAAAGTTTTAATTGTTCGTTAAATCAATATCAACATAATCAAATCATGAAATGAAAATGCGTATAAATTGAATCTTTATTTCAAACATATAGAGAAACTGACCATAAATATATTGTGATTAAAATTGAATCTTGATAACTTTACTAACTTAGGCAAACACATTTTTTTTTACATCAAAGGGAAGCCAAACGCTGTAATTTGTGCATAATTCCCATTAATTATATACTCTATAGTCGTATATTTTATTTGGGGTATCACTAATACTAATTGAAATAATGTTTTGTAGACAACTAGAATTTATTTTGACTGACTACTGGAGGCTGCCATGTTTTTCAACTGTACAATTATATGCAACTTCATCTGAGCGTATAATGTGCATATTTTCTGACTTGCAATTAATTGGAACTCTTTCTGCAACGGGGCCCTAAAGTGACAGGCAGTAAGCCAACATGCCAGCGCTCAGCATCCTTTAAACATACAGTAAATATTTATTTTTCAAAATATATCGGAATATTTAATGGGAATTATTTCTGCATTTTGATACATAATATGTTTCATTTTCAACTAATCTTTACTTCACACTTTCAGTGCATTTACGAATTGAAAGGTACTAGGTGCTTGATATATGCAAAAGTGTTAATTAATTAATGATGACCTGATAATATAATTTTAAAACATGAAACATTGATCAGAATATATTAATATATACCCTTGTGTATGAAAGTGTTCCGCGTAACGCTCCTCGGAACCAGAGAACCACATTTTCTTTGTTTTTCCTTCGTTTTCATTTTCGCTTATCTTAGCCAAAACTATTCCATTTCCCATCAAACTTTCAAAATAATAAATTTGCGACAATAGACAAGAAATTATATACAGTAACGTATATAGTCATAACAAACGTATACAAACATATATATTATATATCATAAATAAATACAACAACTAAGAAAAGTCCCCGTCGATGAATTAAAAAAATAATAATAATAATACAGTAATAAAACAAATTGTGAAAATGCCTTCAATCCGTTGGTAAATATTTATTTAAAAAACGAAATTGGTAAAAAGTCATTGAAATAAAGATTTACCAACGAATTGATTGCGTTTTTTCCAGTTTGTTGAATTTATGTTGTACTATATAAAACGTTATGAAGCATATAATTCGTCCATCCAACTTACTTTTCATGTCTTTGTACATGACGACAAAGTAACTTTTACATGTATTACTGTTGCCTTTCGGAAGCATTTGAACTATCAGAATTAATTTATTTATTCATTGTCCAGCGGAACGGCAAGAGATTTGACGTTCCAGCTTCGGAGGAGTCGGCGCCGTTCCATCCGGGCGCCGACGTGTCTCGCCTGGCCAAATCGTAGTCCTGTTGAGTTCGACTTCGTCATCATCTCCAGTAGGTCGTTCTCCGTCTTCTTCGTCTCGGTCGGTTGGGCGCGATTCAGGCTGTAGTAGGTTAGGAACTGACTGTGGTACTTAGGCAGCGTCTCCTCTTCCTCGTCATCATAGCCGCCGAAAGCGAAACGGGAACGTGGGTAAAACACCGCGTCGGATGTTGAAACATTCGCTTGCGCTTCTTCTTCTTCGTTGTCTGTTTGGTTTCGCGTCGAATCATCCCGATCCTGCTTCGTTTCGTTATTGTTCTTCTCGCTCAGAGTCGGTTCATCATCGTCTTCGTCTTCGTCTTCTTCATCTTTAGGTGTGTGATGGTCGGGATTCATGATGTTCTGGCGCTCCCTGAAGCTGAGCCAGGCAATGCTGTGCACCATGGACAACGGGCTCGCAGTGGCTCCTTGATTGCTACGCGTGCGGAAGGTTCCGTTCTTTCGAAAGTCTTCGGCCGGCACGGGACGTGGACGATGATCGTAGCGCTGAAGATGCCGCGGTAACTCTGGTAGACGTTGCTGCGGCTCCGAGGTCGTCAACCCGTTCGATTGTTCAACAAGGGTATTGTTCTGTGACTTCTGTCGCCTCTGGTCGTCAGTCGCATCACGTTGTCGGTTGCTAGTGGCGTCTCCCGTCCCGCGATCGAGTTGCGGAAGCACCGACTTCTCTTTATTTCGCTGAGGATCCTGAGGACTCCACTCGCTACCGTTGTTCAGCCGAAACCGTATCCTGTTTCGCGTCTCGACAACGGAGTCGACTGAACTCGGACGGATGCCGTACTTCCTGGCTGCGCTGCTCATCTCGTCCCGCAGCTCCCTCTTGGCCAAGTTCAGCATCTTGATCTCCTGCTTGAGCTGGAGGACCTCGATGTCGCGGTTGCGGAGCTGGCGCAGGTGTTCCTTGTTCATGAGGACGATGCGGCCGTCCAGGAGGCGCCGCTCGCACTCATTGTTCTGGATCACTCTCTGGGACTGCTCCGAAACGCGCTTCCTCAACTCGCTCTGGTTCATGTCTGGTGTTGTTTCTAGCTGTCTTTACAATGGTTGAGGTATCATATGCGCCTCTTTATATATCGCGTTAATAAATCACTGACGCGATTATTTCAATTTAAATGATGATGTTTTCAATGAACTCCGAGATCCTTAGTCCAGTTAACCTGGTTCTTCTATGATGTTTTTATTTTACGACTCTTGATGACGCGAAGCGGTGTTTGGTATAAGGACACATTCGCGGTGGTGCTTCCTTGGTTCACAAGTACAGTTCCCGTCCATTCCGACCAGTCTATAAGTTTATGGTTTCAATATTTAGCGCGATAACTAGCTGAACCGTCATACAAATCAAAATTGTGCTATTCAATTGTATCATCAATTCATGTTTCACTTCCCGAGCTGGCTACAGTGTTGGTGACGAATTTGGGATCAAACAAAACAAACATGCAACTCCAGTCCAGTATTTTGGTCGTTTTGCAATTTTGTCTTTCTCCAACGTTTCTCAGGAATGTTCTGTCGAGGTATAATATATAATCTCTTTAGTCACCAAATTGTGATTTAATAACTGTTATGATGTCAACACCAACTTCCGATTAATGAATACACGAAGATAAAACTGAAGCATCGTTCGCTATTATTTTCTCTTCTTCATGATGCTGATTGATAATTACGTTTCTAATCACAAAACCATAATAGAATACGGCCTGTTTCCACATGAAGAGAGATAAATGCATTGAGAAAATTGTTATTCCTGTCTATGTCGTAGTTCTGATCTGAGAGGTTATAAAATACGATGCTGGAAAACTGCTACGACCATATAATCATAGTTATTCCTTAATTTGCAGTATATAGTGGGGATAGACAAAGTGACACCAATCTGGCCAACTAAAATATTCTCAACTGTAGGCTACAGTTAAAACAATGACTCTGTTACATACATGTATATTTTGTGGCATGGAGGGTCATAAACCACTCCTGCATTCTCATCTAAGTTATGTACACTGGCACTCCTCAGTGGCGTGATGAGCACAACTGTTTAAAGGGGGAGGGGATTCTGAGGTAAAGAAGCGACCAAGCTGCGCAGGGAGGGTATTTTGGCATTTAAACGAATATGACGCAATTAAACGCATGCAACTGAACTCTTGAAAGGTTTGCAAATACATATAAACATTTTTGAGGAATAATACCTTATTGGAATTTTATTTAGGGGTGCAGCATGCAACCCAAGCTCTTTCTCCATTATGTACGTCAGTGCCGACTTTAATCAAATAGTATAGTTCATTGTAGACCACAATGTTGGACCGACAAAACATTATTTGCTCATTCTTATCTGCGGCAAAGTTTTACCATCCAATTAATTACGTAATTGTTTACTTTGATTGCCATGGATACGTGATACCGGTCAAAGTTACTTTAGTGAAACAAGTGCAATAGCACAGTGGCGGAACCAGTGTCAAATATTTTAGAAATGCAGAAGTATATACAAGCCAATACATGTGAAGTCTACGCGTATATATATTCTGATGATTATGCTGAAAGCCTTAAAGATGAACAAACTATTTGAAAACAATGAATTTGAATCATGATTCTTATAATTGAGGGGGAAATCGGTGAGTTTAGCATGGGAGTGTAGCACATCAATTCTCAGCTTCATTTTAGTCACTGATGCTATCATGCGTACATTATGATGAGTGGCGCATCAGAAGGATGTCCCATTCGAGCGGGGAGGGGGAGGGGGAGGGGTACGTTTTCCATGAGCATGGGGCCAGTGACGATTATGTCTTGACCCAAATAAGTATCATCATTCTTGTCTTCTTCATTACGGTTGCCCCAAAAATATCACAATTTTGTCCCCAAATAAATCATTCGTTTTTGCCCCGCAAATCAGATTATTTTGCCTGAAATTTATAGATCTTGCCTTTGTCCCCTAACACCAGCTTCGTGAGAAGGTATCATGCAGCTGCATTCTTTGTCATATTGATGATGGTGATGACGATGATGACGATGATAACAGTGATGACAATGATGATGGTGATGATGATGGTGATGATGATGACGATTATGGTGATGATGACGGTGATGACGATGGATGATGATGGTGTTGATGGTGATGATGATTATGATCCTGATGACGAAAAATGACAAATCGCCTAATTGGCGGCAAGATGTTTTGAGGCAAAATTTATTCCACTAGTCAAAGTTTTCTAAATTTCGGGGAAAATATAACTGTATTTAGGAATAAACGTACCGAGCATTTGATATGGCTTTATAAGGTCTACATCGGAGGTAGCAATGAGTCTGGTATTATAAGCGGAAATTACTTTATAGCAAGCTTTCGTGGCTGATGTGCCTACTGTATCACTCGTAAGGCCCTTTGACCCCTTGCCTATATGATAACCGTTCAATTATATTTCCTTGCTATGCCCTTCAAACATAAGCTACGTTTGAAAAGATAGATTCAATATTTTGTGTCATTTTAGTATTATTAGTATAGTTCTAAATGTCTAAAAATCCAAAAGCTTCCGGGGCCTCCGATTCCTAGCTGGAGCCCATTGAGACCCCAATGTGGGTGCCTTTGACTCAACTCGGGGCTTCGAGCCATCATACAAATTTGCAGTGTGTGACAAATAAAACCATTTCGTAAACAAATATTTTCATTTTGTATTCCTTATTTCCTATATATGTATTTTGAAAGTTCTAAACCACTAAAACCCAAAAGCTCCTATACCACCTGCTGGCGGGTCATTCAGAAGAAAAGTACATTCTGCCCCCCCCCCCCCCCCCCCCCCCCCCCATTCTTCAAATTATGGGCGTGTCATGTAGGTCTTTTAGCTCTTTAACTGATGACTGCGGAAAATGCTGCCCCCACCTTTTTACTATAATGCAATATTAAGCAGGGGTGCCATTGTTTAGTATTTCTAGCCATAACAGCGTGGCTCCACTTAGTAAGAAGACGACTTATAATACAATATATACTCCGCAAAAAAAGAAACTGGACACTTGTAAAAGTTGAAATATTTCATATTAATGTACGATAAAGTGTAGATTATCATATATCAAATTAAAGGGAATTTAGTCCTCTGCATGCAGGATATAAATTAAAGGTATAATCGTTCATGCATGAAATGCCATGGTCAATTAACAATAGCAAGTCTGTTTTCAAAAATAGCAAAAATAATGGAGGACCACACCATTCGACTGAAATGATCAGGATGATAGTAAGCGTTTCACTTAAAACAAGATGTGCGGGGCAAGTAAATTATGACATTATTTAACTTTATTGTTATGAACAATCTCTGAAAATACAAATTTGTCAATAAAACATGGCCAGGTTATGAGAGCATCATCATACTGGTCTGTATTAGAGGCATGAAGCTTGTCTGTTTAAGTGTGTCCCCTGCAATTTTAACCATAGTTACCTAGAGAAATGTCATGTTAAAGACTGCCCAACTGGTTGACCAATGGTAACATCAGTTCTTGAAGATATGTGGACTACGGTAGAATTCTTGAGAAGAATTTATACCATTTTTCATGCTGAAATAAGGGCATGAACTGTGGTTTCGACTAATAAACCTTTGCCATGGAATTCCCTATTTTGTTACTTTTGGATGAAAATAAAACCTATAACGTTCACAATTTGTCTTCATTTATACTTTTTATTGAGATGAAGATAGAAAAGGTCACATTTGTATTGAAAGAGTATGCCATATCATGAATATAGCGTTTTAGATTATGCTTATCAACATTTATATGGTTGAGTGGATGTTCCATTTTTGCTATTTTTGAAAACGGACCTTGCTGTGGTCAATTGACCGTGACAAGTCATGCATGAATGATTTAATTTGGATTTTATGCCAACATTGAAGAGGGTCGTTTAATCTTTAATTTGATATACAATATCATATATTTTATCGTAAATGAATATGAAATATTTGGTCTTATACAAGTGTCCAGTTTCTTTTTTTGCAGAGTATAGTATTATACACTACACTGTCTTATAGTACAGTATTCAACAGGGATGTCGTTGCTTACTGCTCCTAACCATGAACAACATGTTTCACTCAGTAAGAAAACAAAATATCAAACAGGGATGACATTGTTCAGTGCTCTGTTAGCTCTCATGCCCTTCTCAAACTGCGCCCAGAAGAGCTCCTGTCCATTCATGTCTTCCGTCCACAACAGATACGGTTTGTTCCTGCTCAGGAACAGTCTTACCAGGTAAGGCAAGTTATCATTGGCGATATCCTCCAGAAATATCAGGATGATCTTGTCTAGCTTGGTGTCGTTGACGTGCTCTAGAGCCATCCGGAGCTTCATCATAAACCAGGCATCATCTACGGACTGGTTGGTCAGCAACAAGGCAGTCTTGTAGCTGTTTTCGATGGCGTGGTTGATGGCGTTGATGAGGAACATTCCCGGATGGAGGTCGTTGTCCCCGTAGACGATACGCTGAAGGTGCGGGAACCTCTCCTCCAACGCAGGCTTCATGATGTCATTCACCCATCCCTCATCCGCCTCAAGGTACATGATGTTGAGCTGAGACTCGTAGAAATCATCCTCGACGTCCTCCTCCACCTCCTCGAAACCTACGATTGCCAACTTGAGCAGGAAAAGTTTATAGTTGAACCACCAGCGATTAATGTATATCAGTATGCAGCAGAACAAAACGGCGCAGAAGAGGACTGAAAGACCACTGATGAGGGAAACGTTGACACCGCAGAATTCCTCTGGATGAAACTTGAGGATCGGTTTGTTGATGAAGTCCTTGATCGAGGTGTCGGAACAAAGAGTTTTATTGGGGTTGTGCAGGGCAATGTTACTTGTATGGAGCAAACCCCTAAACCAAGAGAGATCACAAGAGCAGGTAAATGGATTCTGCGATAAATCAACTGTTAGTCTGTCAGTATCCGGAAAAATTGTGCCCGGTTTTATCGTGCTTATCTTGTTTCCAGGTAAGTGAATATATATCAATTTGGGTGTTGAGTTGAAGAGTTCTACGGCTATTGATTGCACAATGTTTCTGTCAAAGAACAATCTTAACAGATTACCAAGTCCTTGAAACATATCGCCCGATGTTTTGCTAATTCTGTTATCATTGATATACAAGGTTGTGAGAGATTGTAGGCTATTGAAGAGTCCATTGGGAATATAAGTAATTTCTGATGACGACAAGTCAAGCGAACGAAGGCTTTTAAGCGGGGTAAAAACACAAGGATCCATGTTATCCAAGTGATTCTCTTTCAAACTGAGAAATGTGACAGATTCCAAACCAGTGAATAGAAGTGTCTTTGCCTCTTTATCATAGAGGTGTTTGCTCCACAGATTAGTATGCTGCATTCTTAGCAATGTAAGAGATGTTGCATATGTGAATTGCATTGTTGAATTTATGACAATATCTGCATAAGATATATCAAGTTTTTTCAGGCTTTTCAGTTTGCTAAATACCCCATTGAGAACTTGTTTTGTTTCATGCATAAGATAAAGCTCCCTCAAGTTTGACAAATCATTAAACGCTGAAGGAGAACATACATTGATGTTGTTAAAAGCCAGCTGAAGTACTTGTAGCCGTTCTAATCCAAGCAGCATGTCTTGGTTAACACCTCTGAATTGATTAAACGAGAGATCGAAGAATTCGAGAGACGAGTTTTTCCATGTGCCAACTTTTAGAAATTGTTGTAAGTAGTTATGAGACATATCAAGGTATATCAGGGATGAAAGGCCTCTGAAATAATTTGGAGTCAATATTACAAGTTCATTGTTTGATACGGACAACTTTTGTAATTTTTCGTTACAGGAAAACATTTTATATTTCAGGTATCTGATGTAATTTCCCGACAGGTCAAGCTCCGTGATATGATCAAGTCCACAAAATGACACATTTGAAAATGCTTTGATCTTGTTTTTTTTTAGCTCGAGAGTCTTTGTTGCACTAAGACCCCAAAAGCCAAAATCTGGAATCAAGCGAATTCTGTTAGCATTAAGTTTTATTCTTTCGATGTTTACATGTGAGTTATTATGCGTTCTGTTGAGAGGGAGTATATTCTCAATGACCGAGCCTTCCAAGTCCAATACCTTGATTTCTAAGTTACTGTAAAATGAAATTATTTGAAGTTGTTGTAGCTTATTGTTCCTCAAGATGAGATTTCTCACTTTTCGAATGTGTGAGAATACTTGTGGGGGCAAGTAACTGAGTCTGTTATTTGATAAGTATAACGAGGACAGGGCACGTCCTTCGAGTGGCTTGAAATCTGAAGCTGCGATTGATTCTATTTCATTGACGTTTAGCCAAATGGTTGAGATACGTTTTTGTCCTGTAAATGCAATCAAGTCAGCAGTTCTTATGGAATTGTTAAATAGATAAAGTTTCTGTAACTTTGACAGAACTTGAAGAGATGCAGTCGGCACATCAGTGAAGTTATTCGAGCTCAGTTCTAGTACAGTGAGCCGAGTGTTACTGACAAACACGTTATCTGGTAAGTACTGAAGAACATTTCCACTCAGGTCTAACACCACAAGATACAGAAGGGGTTCCAAAGCCTCATCCTCGATGCAACGAATGCGATTTCTTTCCAATTTAAGTGCGACTAGTTTTGTCAGATTATGAAAGTTCTCGTTGCGAAGTGTTGTGATATCATTGAAGGATAAGTCGAGTGCCTTGGTCTGCCCCGGCAAATCTTCAGGCACTGAAGAGAGGTTGAGATGAAGACAGTATACGTTGATTCCCTTGCTCCTATTCTCTACACGGCATCCTTCAGGGGCGGAGAGCCCAGGTGATCGTGCTGTGAAATTGGCGGACACCAGAACGATAAGGAGCATGCATGGTGTCCAGAGAAGGTCGAGCGATACGGATGCCATCTTGAAACGAGATAACGAGGAAATGACTGTCTTTCAAAATGATGCTGTTCCTTTTCAAATGGTCATGCAAAAAAAGGTTTGTACATTCGCTTTGAGTAATCACTAATCTCGTTACCAGTGTAATGATGTATGTCAGTCAGTGGCGTAGCTCCACGGGGGGCAAGGGGAGTGGGCCATGGGGCACCTGCCCACTGTACATAGTGAGACTTGACCCTCTGCTGACGCTTTGTGGAGAGAAAATAAAGAAACACATCATACACCTCCCTCCTCCGCCTTACAAGTCGGTCCTCCACTCCTACCCATTTGCACCTACACCCATTTAGTCCAACCTTAACTACGCCCCTGCTGCCAGCAGGGAGAATGGGTCTTGATTTATGGCATTCTTCAAAACTAATGAATGGAACTGAAACTGATATAATCAAGTAATATAAATTAATGAAAGTGTGGAGTGTGGTCATCTTGTAATGAATATTGTTCTTTGTCCAGGAGTTTCAGTTTTCCTTTCCATTAATTGATACTTTAATTCAGCGTCATTGATTAAATTAGCCTGTGAGGCATATAATATTAGTATGGCAATTTTGTCCACCCGAGTGTCTCAATCACCACGCTCGTCTGAAAATGTCTACTTCAGACATCGTTGGACAAGCACACGACCGAGAACAAAAATGGCAAAAGCTCCCTACCGTAGGAGGAGGATACCCCCTCCCACCCACCCCTCCCCCTCCCCCTTCGGGCGCTTCGCTAAATATTACATCGCACCATGTTCTGTGTGAAAATATAATTATATCTACAGACTGTCCCAGAAAAAACGAAACCGGGTTTCATGGCAGAAATTTTATGAAATAATGAATAATTTTCTTGATGATATATATATATGTCTGAACAGCTCTGTGTCTCTTTTTTTATTTGATATACAACTTATGGCACATAATTCACGCATGACTGAATTAGAACGATGGAAAGTGGTGTTACCAAAATTCCATTTGCACGCAGAAATTTTGGGTGAGGTTTGGGGGTGAGTTTTAAGGGTAGTAAACGTACTTATTTTGAAAAAGGACAAACACCGCATACAAATTCATAATTTTATCTTTTATATGACACCTCATGATTAAAAAATAAATGATATATGCCAGAGAACGAGTACAATGAAAACATGCTTGATTCTAGCCCAAATGAGTAACTTTCCTGATCTAGCCTGTTTCCCATGTTTTCCCTGATCCCCATGTTTGTGTAAATTCACTCATGCATCAAAGTCCATTGTCAGCTGCTAAGTCAGGAAAGCTGAGCAACTTCTTACTCAACTTTCACTCATTTGGGCAGAACTGCAAGATTAGTTACTGAAGAGCCTCAAAAGGCGAAACAGCCTGTATAATTTAGAAAGTTCTTATACTTATTATAATATTATTGTGTTTCGCAAAAGAAAATAAGCGAAGTATTGTAAACATTTCCCCCCCCCCCCCCCCCCCCCCCATTCCAACCTAAAATTAGTCTATCAAAATAAACAGCAGGGTGGAAGTGGCTCCAAGAAAGGAATAATTCGAATGGTTTAGTTTTTATTAGTTGTGTATCAGTTGTTCATATCATAATATAAATTCTTCTTAATTATAAAGCACATTTGTTAAATGTAATAAAAACTTATATTTTATTAATCCCGATCACATCATAACGCGCCCTGATCATATTAGGAAAAAATAATTATATATACAACTCTATAATATAATTTATGGGCTGCGCTGCCCGCCCCTAAATAGCAGAGCGCACCACTCTTGGTCAAACTTAACTTTAGCTGTTTAGTAACCCAAACCTGCACCATTACGGTACAAAGTAATAGTTATAACTTCACCATGCTCGAAAAGTATACATAATTACAAACGACTAAGTAAAACCCCTTTTTTTTCTTTTTTTTCAATGATATTTATTTTCTTCATTGCTTTTTACAAACAATAACAAAATAACAATAACAAACAATAACAAAATCAGTACATAAAATAATCTGCATGTTAACATAATTATATAGAATATGATTTTACATTCACATCTAAATAATACAAAATGAACTTTTCCTATTTACATCAAATAAAGCATGAAACATGCATGCATGAAGAAAGCAGAAAAACCATTCTCCCCCCGCAAAAAAAAACAAAACAACAACAACAACAACAACACCCATACAAGCACTTACATACACACATACACACGCTTGCACAGACACCCACACACACATCCACAGAAACATGCCTACATCTTGTGAGAATCTCGACCACTATATCAGCCATGTTCATTTCATTGCTTCTGTATTCGCCTTCCCTATTTTGTTCTGCACGAAGCTATTCTAAATTATTACCTCGGTCCCCAGCTAATTTGTTCTCTGCCTTTCTATTTTCTAATAATCTTTTCTTAATCTCCAAAGGAGTTGATGGTTTATTTTTATTTTTACTATCTATAAATATCATATATTTTATCAAAATTATTATATGATTTAATAACTGTTCCTTCCCTATGTTTAACTCAACTATTCCTACATGGATACCTTTCCAATTTATATTTTTAATCTCTACTAAATTAAATAAATTCCCACACTCTTGCCAAATTGTTTTTACTTTCTCACAAAGACAAAATAAATGCTCGTAAGTTTCTTCATATTTACCACAAAAAAGAACATAAATTACTATTAACCATTTTAAATGTATATAAACAAGTGCAATAGCACAGTGGCGGGACCAGTGTCTAATATTTTAGAAATGCAGAAGTATATATACAAGCCAATAAATGTGAAGTCTACGCGTATATATATTCTGATGATTATGCCCAAAGCTTTAAAGATGAACAAACTATTTGAAAACAATGAATTTGAATCATGATTCTTATAATTGAGGGGGAAATCGGTGTGTTTAGCATGGGAGTGTAGCACATCAGGTCTCAGTTTCATTTTAGTCACTGATGCTATCATGCGTACATTATGATGAGTGGCGCATCAGAAGGATGTCCCATTCGAGCGGGGAGGGGGAGGGGGAGGGGTACGTTTTCCATGAGCATGGGGCCAGTGACGATTATGTCTTGACACAAATAAGTATCATCATTCCTGTCTTCTTCATTACGGTTGCCCCCAAAATATCACAATTTTGTCCCCAAAATAAATCATTCGTTTTTGCCCCGCAAATCAGATTATTTTGCCTGAAATTTATAGATCCATGCCTTTGTCCCCGAACACCAGCTTCGTGAGAAGGTATCATGCAGCTGCATTCTTTGTCATATTGATGATGGTGATGACGATGATGACGAGGATAACGGTGATGACAATGATGATGGTGATGATGATGATGGTGATGATGATGACGATTATGGTGATGATGACGGTGATGACGATGATGATGGTGTTGATGGTGATGATGATTATGATCCTGATGACAAGAAATGACAAATCGCCTAATTGGCGGCAAGATGTTTTGAGGCAAAATTGATTCCACTAGTCAAAGTTTTCTAAATTTCGGGGAAAATAGAACTGTATTTAGGAATAAACATACCGAGCATTTGATATGGCTTTATAAGGTCTACATCGGAGGTAGCAATGAGTCTGGTATTATAAGCGTTAATTACTTTATAGCAAGCTTTCGTGGCTGATGTGCCTACTGTATCACTCGTAAGGCCCTTTGACCCCTTACCTATATGATAACCGTTCAATTATATTTCCTTGCTATGCCCTTCAAACATAAGCTACGTTTGAAAAGATAGATTCAATATTTTGTGTCATTTTAGTATTATTAGTATAGTTCTAAATGTCTAAAAATCCAAAAGCTTCCGGGGCCTCCGATTCCTATAGCTGGAGCCCATTGAGACCCCAATGTGGGTGCCTTTGACTCAACTCGGGGCTTCGAGCCATTATACAAATTTGCAGTGTGTGACAAATAAAACCAGTTCGTAAACAAATATTTTCATTTTGTATTCCTTATTTCCTATATATGTATTTTGAAAGTTCTAAACCACTAAAACCCAAAAGCTCCTATACCACCTGCTGGCGGGTCATTCAGAAGAAAAGTACATTCTGCCCCCCCCCCCCCCCCCCCCCCATTCTTCAAATTATGGGCGTGTAATGTAGGTCTTTTAGCTCTTTAACTGATGACTGCGGAAAATGCTGCCGCCACCTTTTTACTATAATGCAATATTAAGCAGGGGTGCCATTGTTTAGTATTTCTAGCCATAACAGCGTGGCTCCACTTAGTAAGAAGACGACTTATACTACAATATAGTATTATACACTACACTGTTACAGTATTCAACAGGGATGTCGTTGCTTACTGCTCCTAACCATAACGACATGTTTCACTCAGTAAGAAAACAAAATATCAAACAGGGATGACATTGTTCAGTGCTCTGTTAACTCTCATGCCCTTTTCAAATTGCGCCCAGAAGAGCTCCTGTCCATTCATGTCTTCCGTCCACAGCAGATACGGTTTGTTTCTGCTCAGGAACAGCCTCACCAGGTACGGGAGGTTGTCATTGGCGATATCCTCCAGAAATATCAGGATGATCTTGTCTAGCTTGGTGTCGTTGACGTGCTCTAGAGCCATCCGGAGCTTCATCATAAACCAGGCATCATCTACGGACTGGTTGGTCAGCAACAAGGCAGTCTTGTAGCTGTTTTCGATGGCGTGGTTGATGGCGTTGATGAGGAACATTCCTAGAGGAAGGTCGTTGTCCCCGTAGACGATACGCTGAAGGTGCGGGAACCTCTCCTCCACAGCAGGCTTCATGACGTCATACACCCATCCCTCATCCGCCTCGAGGTACATGATGTTGAGCTGAGACTCGTAGAAATCATCCTCGACGTCTTCCTCCACCTCCTCGAAACCTACGATTGCCAACTTGAGCAGGAAAAGTTTATAGTTGAACCACCAGCGATTAATGTATATCAGTATACAGCAGAACAACACGGCGCAGACGAGGACTGAAAGACCACTAATGAGGGAAACGTTGACACCGCAGAATTCCTCTGGATGAAACCTGAGGATCGGTTTGTTGATGAAGTCCTTGATCGAGGTGTCGGAACAAAGAGTTTTGTTGGGGTTGTGCAGGGCAATGTTGCTTGTGTGGAGCAAAGCCCTGAACCAAGAGAGATCACAAGAGCAGGTAAACGGATTCTGCGATAAATCAACTGTTAGTCTATCAGTATCCGGAAATTTTGTGCCCGGTTTTATCGTGCTTATCTTGTTTCCAGGTAAGTGAATTTCTATCAATTTGGGTGTTGAGTTGAATAGTTCTACGGCTATAAATTGCACAATGTTTCTCTCAAAGAACAATCTATACAGATTACCAAGTCCTTGAAACATATCGCCCGAGGTTTTGCTAATTCTGTTATCATTGATATACAAGGTTGTGAGAGATTGTAGGCTATTGAAGAGTCCATTGGGAATATAAGTAATTTCTGATGACGACAAGTCAAGCGAACGAAGGCTTTTAAGCGGGGTAAAAACACTAGGATCCATGTTATCCAAGTGATTCTCTTTCAAACTGAGAAATGTGACAGATTCCAAACCAGTGAATAGAAGTGTCTTTGCCTCTTTATCATAGAGGTGTTTGCTCCACAGATTAGTATGCTGCATTCTTAGCAACGTAAGAGATGTTGCATATGTGAATTGCATTGTTGAATGTATGACAATATCTGCATAAGATATATCAAGTTTTTTCAGGCTTTTCAGTTTGCTAAATACCCCATTGAGAACTTGTTTTTCTTCATGCATAATATAAAGCTCCCTCAAGTTTGACAAATCATTAAACGCTGTAGGAGAACATGTATTGATGTTGTTAAAAGCCAGCTGAAGTACTTGTAGTCGTTCTAATCCTAGCAGCATGACTGTGTTAACACCTTTGAATTGATTGAACGAGAGATCGAAGAATTCGAGAGACGAGTTTTCCCATATGCCAACTTTTAGAAATTTGTGTAAGTGGTTATGAGACATATCAAGGTATGTCAGGGATGAAAGGCCTCTGAAATAACTTGGAGTCAACATTACGAGTTCATTGTTTGATACGGACAACTTTTGTAATTTTTCGTTACAGGAAAACATTCTGTATTTCAGTTCTGAGATGTAATTTCCCGACAGGTCAAGCTCCGTGATATCATCAAGTCCACAAAACGACACTGTTGAAAATGCTTTGATTTTGTTTTTTCTGAGCTCGAGAGTCTTTGTTGCACTAAGACCCCAAAAGGCAAAATCTGGAATCAAGCGAATTCTGTTACCATTAAGTTTTATTCTTTCGATGTTAACATGTGAGTTATTATGCGTTCTGTTGAGAGGGACTATATTTTCAATGACCGAGCCTTCCAAGTTCAATAGCTTGATTTCCAAGTTACTGTAAAATGAAATTATTTGAAGTTGTTGTAGCTTATTGTTCCTCAAGATGAGATTTCTCACTTTTCGAATGTGTGAGAATACTTGTGGGGGCAAGCAACTGAGTCTGTTGTTTGATAAGTATAACGAGGACAGGGCACGTCCTTCGAGTGGCTTGAAATCTGAAGCTGCGATTGATTCTATTTCATTGACGTTTAGCCGAATGGTTGAGATACGTTTTTGTCCTGTAAATGCAACCAAGTCAGCGGTTCTTATGGAATTAACAGACATATAAAGTTCCTGTAACTTTGACAGAACTTGAAGAGATGCTGTCGGCACATCGGTGAAGTTATTCGCTCCCAGATCTAGTACAGTGAGCCGAGTGTTACTGACAAACACGTTATCTGGCAAGTACTGAAGAACATTTCCACTCAGGTCTAACACCGCAAGATACTGAAGCGGTTTCAAAGCCTCATCCTCGATGCAACGAATACGATTTCTTTCCAATTTAAGTGCGACTAGTTTTGTCAGATTATGAAAGGTGTCGTTGTGAAGTGTTGTGATGTCATTGAAGGATAAGTCAAGTGCCCTCGTCTGCCCCGGCAAATCTCCAGGCACTGAAGAGAGATTAAGATGAAGACAGTAGACGTTGATTCCCTTACTCATATTCTCTACACGGCATCCTTCAGGGGCGGAGAGCCCAGGTGATCGTGCTGTGAAATTGGCGGACACCAGTGGCCATATTCATAAAACCCCGATAAGCTAGTTGGTTGATCAAATTACGATTTCGATGTCCGCTAGGCTTAACTGGTATTCACAAAAGGCCGATAGGCTAAATTCGCTATCGTAGTCAAGGCCTGGCCTAGCATGACAACCCATCTGTCTAAATTCCACAAGCATTTGGTATTCCACGACATTGTTAGTCGAAATGCGAACAATTACAACAATAGATCTGCGGTGCCGACTAAATGCATTGAAATCTATTTATGCAGGACGTTCTGAATAGAGCTTTGTTGGACTTACAACAAAGGCGTGAAGTTGAATGACGACCTAACACCCAGCTAATTTTTTCTTATTCACCAATGCCAGATAGGACAAATTTTAGCGACACTGGACCACAAATTTAGAGGTACTCTGATGTACCTCTAAATTGCTAGCAAGTAACAATCTGCCCGGATTTTGTGTGTATATGCGTGTGGCGCGATCGAGGAATATTCGAATAAGGGATATTAGAGATTTTTTTAATGATAGCGTGATGTTAGTACAAAATAGTTCCCCAAGTAACATACTTTTCCGTGTTTGCCCTAGCATCCTTGTACTTCAGCAATAACATCTTTTATCAGCTTAAATTACATGTTTTTATCTGGAGAGTAATTTCCCTTTATTTGTCCTTTTTGTGACATATTAGCTTACTTTTGCAGTTCGGATTGATTTTATGTGATTTCAATTCTGTTTTGATGAATCTATCTATATATAATACTATTTAATGCAATTTCGTTTCTGTTTTCACTCCAATAGTTTCCCTTGTCATGCTATGATATTATAAGCGTGGCGGAGCTTGATCGTAATGAGGAGGGAGATGTATTTGGTTTTACTTCATTGGGGTGGCTATGAAAACATGTGCTTACACGTGATCCCTCACCCCCCCCCCCCCCCCCCCGCCCCGAAAAAAAACATAATTCCTACTCACGCTCATATCTACAGTAACACCCTTACATTTAGGAATTATAGCAAGCTTTTTGTTTTGGACACAAGTTACCGCCCCCCCCCCCCCCCCCCACCCGGTTTACCCCAGATAAGACAATTATGTTCTACTACCCCCCCCCCCCCCCTTACTGCATCATGTTGTAGAACACATAAGACGCTTTTATGATTGGAACAATAAGGAACAATTCGTTCATTCACACGTTCGAGTAAACAGCGCTTTTATGCGATGTCAAACAAACTTGCAACAGATGGAATGTTACCATGACAGCCACGATGAATAAATTAGATCATCCGAGTTGTTAGCTTGTTATTGGTATGGTTAGCAGTGCTTCTTGAATTACGATTTAGCAACCCGCTACGAAGATTTTAAATGGCTATTGTATTACAGGGCTTAGACGCTCGTTGATTGGTCGATATGGTAAGGGCATAGACAGCGTGCAAAATCTACACACATTACTAAAGACATATCTATGCACGTGTGTGTTGTGCACTGGTTTGTGAAAACAAAGGTGATCACCCAAGCGAGTTGTGTGAGTTCCCCGCTAGTTATCGTCCAAAATGGCATTTTGGCAAGGAGATAAGGCCTAACTGACAGATAGGCTATCGGGCTTTTATGAATATGGCCACTGAACGATAAGGAGCATGCATGGTGTCCAAAGAAGGTCGAGCGATACGGATGCCATCTTGAAGCGAGATAATGAGGAAATGACTGTGTTTCAAAATTACGCCGTAACTTTTCAAATGGTCATGCAGGAAATGATGGTATACCGCTTTGATTAATAATAATCTCGGTACCAGTGTACTGATGTATGTCAACCAGTGGCGTTGCTCCTCGGGGAGCTAGTGCCCAGCTAGGGAAGCGGGCCATGGGGCACCTGCCCTCTGTAGTGAGAACGGACCCTCTGCTGACTCTTTGCAATGTGGAGAGAAAAATAGTATAAAGAAATACATCATGCACCTCCCTCCTCCGCCTCACAAGTCGGTCCTCCCGCTGTGCACCCACACCCATTTAGTCCGACCATAACTACGCCCCTGTTGTTGTCATGCAGGGGAGAATGTGTCTTGAATTATGACATTCTTCAAAACTAATGAATGGAACTGAAACTGATGTAATCAAGTTATATAAATTAATGAAAGTGCGGATCGAGTGCTGTCATCTTGTAATGAATGTTGCTCTTTGTGCAGATTTCGGTTTACCTTTCCATTACTTGATACTTTAATTCAGCGTCATTGATTTAATTTATAAATGGTTATTTGTTTGACATTCTGTATAGTAGCCTGTGAGGCATATAATATTATTATGGAAATTTTCCCACCCGACAATGTCTCAATCACCACGCTCGTCTGAAATTGTCTTCTTCAGACATGTTGGACAAGCACATCACGACCGGGAAAAAAATGGCAAAAGCTCCCTACCGTAGGAGGGGGATACCCCCTCCCCCACCCCCCCCCCCCCCCCCCCCCCCTTCAGGCGCTTCGCTAAATATTACATCGCACCATGTTCTGCGTGATAATTATGATCTATATACATTGTACTAAAATTGGTGTCTGGGGTTCGAAGGATTGTTTTTTGTCAAGTATACGGGATGATGATCAATTATTGTAATGTGCCTTTTTATTATTTAGATGAATTTCCCGAGCTGAGTATATGAAAAACCAACAGTTCACTGCTATATACAAGAAAAAAAAGACCCGTGTGTATGTATGAAATAACATTTTAAAACCAAATAACAGTATTGTGAATGTTACCAAAAACAGTATATTATATTGGCCAACATTAATGATCAATATTGTTGAATAAGACTTTTTTTTAAAGGGCTTGTGTGGTAAAATCCGAACCTAAGTATCGTTAAATGCAGAAATATCGGAGGAAATACAATGCACGCCATAAGCGCCGGAAGTGGGGGGGGGGGGGGGGGGGGGGGCAGGGGGAGCAGCCGCCCCAATCCAAAAAGTGTGGGGGGGGGGGGCAAACGCGTTTTTGCCCCCCCCCCCCCAAAAAAAAAAGCCCCCCCCCTACATAAAAGGAAGAAAAAAAGAAGAAAAGTGGGAAGAAAAAAAACATGTATGAGCTGAGACTTGTTTATTCTAACGTTCAAAAACTGATTTATACATCCATTTTAAGTTTTCCCTGCGTTGGGTGCGTACTCACCCCCCAAATTAAGAATTGGCCACAGTTTGACGGTCTCGAGTCCACTTTTTATTGGTCTCGACTCCAGACGCAAACAAAATTTGTGGTAGGTATCGACCGGGAATTTTTTATTGACGGACACCCCCCCCCCCCCCCCCCCCCCCCCACACCTGCACTCACATTAGGATTTTGAATATCAAGAACTAAAGATGTTGTTCATAATTATGTAAATACGTAAAACCGTTACGTATCAAAAATAGTATGTTAAATGTTACTGTCAGCTCATTTTTAGTGGGCATAGCGGGAAATCCTGATTAGGTGTACGTACAAGGGACTTGGTCAGATGGCCAGAGGGATCTAGTAACTTTGTTGACTTGTGCAAAAAGTGATGAGTGGTTGATACATGTGATTGTTGTTATCTGATATGTCCACTGGGTGTTGTGTGAAAACTTCAAGTTAAATGGACGTTATGCCCGGCGCAGACAGAGCCGACTCGACTGGTTGTCATTCCGATCGGCTCAGTTTTCAGTGCCTCGCAACACACATTTTGCCAGTCGAGAGACAGTCGGATGCCAGTTGGGGCCGATTCAACCAGATAAATCTGCTCCGACCGACCGGGCCCAACTCTAGCCTGATTGAAACCAGTCGGTCGTGTCGAGTCGGCTCTGTCTGCGCCGGGCTTTAGATGGCCGAGTAATGAGCAAAAATGCAAAGTGATATTCACTAACTCATTGCACTCACTTTGTACACGGTTTCGACGATCCAGTGGATAATTCAACATCTGAACACTTCAATCGTAAATATCTTTTTAACGAAAGGGAAATTTGAAAAACCGAAGCCTGTCTCATGCTTTTATTGTTATTATTAATATGAGTACAACAAGGTATGAAGGAACCGCTAGAATTCAAATTGGATTTTGAGGAATTGGACAATGTTACTAAGTCCCTTTAATAGGGGTTCTAGGGGGCCCAGCCCCCGGAAGATTTTGGATTTAGGCAGTTAAGCACTCTCAGTATGTGGTTTAAAGAAGACTATTGAGTATCAACTTCCACATGTTTCAAGTTTATTTATTTTTTCAAGTTTATTTATTTATCTTTCTTATATAACACACATTACATATATGTCATGAACATAACAAATTAACAAAATAAGGCGTTACAATAGAAAGATGAGGTGACCTTGGTTGAAAGCAGAGCTTGTGGAATTAAGGTAGTTTTCGTTTTAGGGCGCTCTGAGTGACACCATGTCAGGCTCCCATTTTTGTCAATTTTTACCACGTCAGTGCCTGATAAATCGCACTTACTGCCCGTCATAGCATTGAACAACGAGCAAATTATCGCGCTATTGTTAGTATGCATTCAGCTGTGTAACGAGAGAATGGGCATGGTTGTTTGATGATATGACGGGCAGTAACTATTTATCAGGCACTGACTTGGTAAAAATTGACACTGGGAACCTGACAATCATGACTCAGAGCGCCCTAAAACAAAAACTACACCAAAATTACTGTTCTTGGTATCGTTTTTATTGGAAAAAAATACCCTATCCGATGGACATAATCATTTTGTTACTTTATTTTGGGAAGCGCCCCGTTCCGGTTTTTGGGGGCCACCCTGTATAGGAAAAATAATATACAACCATAGAATTAACTCTATGTATACAACTCTATGGGCCCGTAAATAGCATAAATCCATGCATTTTGAAGATGGTAATGTCTCCCTCTATCATCTGTAGCGCGCGTGCATGCAAGTAAAATGGCAGCGCTCAGTGTTACATGTGTGAGGCACAGCTTTCGTGTATTTGGAACAAATCTGGTCAGAGTGAAGAAATTGAACCGAGAGTGTCTCTCGAGAACTTTACCCACATCTTCCCCTCGATGTTCCAGACTAACTCGCTCTTTCACATCAACCTTGGTGCGTGGAAATGATGAGAAACAGACAATAGAACCAGGGAGCTCGACGCCGAGCGAGAGTAGCATGCCGCTGGCCGCGATGCTGCGGGAGGCGGAGGAGCGGGCGAAGCGAGAGACCGATGAAGACCGGCGGAAGAAGGAGGAGAGGAAAAAACGCACAGCAAAAATACAGAAATGGGCGATGCGTCTGACGGGAGGGATGCTTGTCGGAGCTTCGTTATTAACTCTATATGAATTAGGTAAATTTGAATATGAAAGTTGATACGTTGATAACTTTTTGCTGTTTATTTAGTCATTTTATTTTTAGTCATTTCCGTGACAAGCTGAAAATGAAATTGAACAGTGATGATAACAAGTTAAAACTTAACAATAACATTACTACAACAAGCCAACAGTCACCAGCACCACCACTTATACTGTTTGTGCTTAGCATACAGAATCACATTGACGTAGTGCGTTATTTTTTTGCTCGGCGGGGCAATTGATTGTTCTAGGGGTGTGAGCGAATTCACTTTGACCCAGTTGACAATGAGTTGTTAATGGTTACGACCGGACGCTAGCAGTGTAGAACAAAGGCACCACGAAGTGTGTGGGGTCATGTGTAACATACAAAGTATTTTACACATGACAGTACAGGTATGCCAACAGTCAACCGTTGCAGTAATGCAACTTTAAGAAGTCCAATAAGAATTTGTTTACAATTGCCATGTAATTTTCAAAACTATTCTTAACATGTTCCTGATTTCTTAATTGTTTATCTTGGATTATAATTTCAGAAATCAAATATATTTATAAATCATTTCTCAGCTCTTATTATTTCATTCATTTTTATTTTTGTACACATATTTATAATGTTAATTTCTGTCTTTTTAGCCTGGACTATTAGGAGTATTATGAGTAATTTATGAAAAGGCAAACAATCACATTTTCTTTTCTTGTGATGTTCCACAGGGCAACCAAAACTAGATGAACAAGGAAAGGAGGTAAGCTTTGTTTTTCAAGCATATGTTATTCCTTCAAAAGTTAAAACCCAAATGTTTTCCTTGTAAACTATTCAACCATGAAATTAGGAAGTGATAGTATCATGAAAGACTTTCTTTCTCTTCATATTAACATTTTAATGTCAAAAATATAATAATTCATGTTAAAGATATACTTGACTTGAGTACTGGTCGAGGTTTGTAAATTTGCAAATAAATGTGCAGTATAGACTTGAAGATGAAGAAATGTTGTTGAAATAACAAATACAATAGTGTTAATTGCATAATTTGGTCTAAATATTAGTCAAAGTCAAAATAAAAGTACAATTCAAGATGAATAAACATTGGAGGCGAGGGAAAAAAAAGTGCTACACTTAATGTTTGATTTCAATGCTGTAGTATTAAAACCAGTCATTTATTAGCTAGAAATATGGTTTTGACAACATTTTATTTCTCTCTTGTAGATACCAGATGAGTTTGACAAAGACTTCATTGCATGGGCATATATACAGAGAGCATTTACAGAAATTGTGAATTACAGAACGGTAAGAAACAAGTTTTCACTTTATCTTAATACTAGTATTGGCTTACATCACGTACAAATGTTCAATACCATACTGATGTGTAAGTAGGGCATTGGTTGTTCAACATTCTTGATGGCCATTTGCGCCCTTCCCATCAAAGATGATGTCCCACATATTTGTGGGTTGGTTGTCCTACACTTCAGCAAGAAGATAAAAAGTTATATATGAAGTCTACAAGGAGAAGGAGCATACATTTCTCTATTTTTAGAGCCCTAATTTGTTACTCTACCTGCTTTAGTTATTTTAAAACTATTTTTATTGTTGCATAGATCGCTATAATTGAGGAAAATCCTTAAATTGGCATCACATTGTGATATTTTAAAAACAGATTACGGCGTTCAAATTGGCAACTTCGCGCCAAAGTCACTTCATATTTGTCTTAAATTGTAATTACTAAATATTTTGCACCTATTTTTACGTCATTAAATGGTCGAAAAAAATAGGAGTTGCCGATTTGTAGAGGAAAATGTCCTTGATGGGTTATCTATTCTCTAGATAGAGAAATAAAACACTCTTTTTAAATTTAATTGATCATGCATTCCTTATTTTTTTGTCATTTGGGATTGAATCATAACTTTGCATCTACGTCTACAAATTCATTTTATATGTGTTTTTCAATAGTCAGATATAACATAATGAGTAGTATATTGGGTTCACAGAATTAATGAACATTATCTTTAATTGGTCTTGAATTTTATGTTTAAATCAAGCTCAGTTTATTTTTGTTTTCTCTTATATAATACAAACATAATATACTTTGAAAAGCAGAGAGTTAAAGACAGCAAATATGTATCTACACAAAATACATATCTATAAACATTA
The DNA here is from genome assembly GCA_037951105.1 of Echinarachnius parma. Taxonomy (NCBI): domain Eukaryota; kingdom Metazoa; phylum Echinodermata; class Echinoidea; order Clypeasteroida; family Echinarachniidae; genus Echinarachnius; species Echinarachnius parma. The sequence continues at coordinate 114,579 of JBAMJV010001039.1, read as the reverse complement.
ACAAAAAAAGAGAAAGATTAATTTTAGTGGATGTAAACAAAAAGCAAAGGCCAATGTTGTACTATCAACAAAACAATTATTTTCACCAAATCTTTCCTTTACTCTTCTCCTCTTCAGATGTTAGTTGAGCCTTCGGCAGAGAAGCTACTTCCAGACCAACTGGTAGAGCCTTACTTCCAACCACCCTACACACTGGTGCTAGAGATGAAAGATGTCCTGGTGCATCCAGAGTGGACAGTAAGTATGAGTCTTGAATGCTCAATGGGGAGCTGAGGATATGCACATAATAGTGTTACCTTGGTTTGTATCTATCCATAATATATTACTACAAAGTACCTACCACCCTACACACTGGTCCTATAGATGAAAGATGTCCTGGTGCATCCAGAGTGGACAGTAAGTATGGGTCTGGAATGCTCAATGGGGAGTGGAGGATATGCACATAATAGTGTTACCTTGGTTTGTATCTATCCATAATAAGGCTGAGTCGGTTCGGTCGATCACACCGGTTACCGACCGTTTCAATCGGGACCCGGTTCGGTATATCGGGAAACAGTGCCCCGAAAAAAAATTTAAAAAATAAAATGTTAAAAAAGAAATTAAGATTATCACAATAATGTAGCGGAATTCAAATAAAAACGGGGCAATTGATATCATTTACTTTAAAGAGTGGTTATTTTCGAGAAATTCTTGGTTCATTACTTCGTTTGACAGTCAGAAATTGAACAGGAAGCGCAAAATTGCTAGTGGGCAATTCCAAGCAAACATTGACATAACCACTGATTTTTCAAATTCGTTGTACCATAACAAATTTGGTATCAAATGAAAGCTAAAAGATTGAACTTTCCAAAAATGTATTTTGTTTTTGAAAAAAAAAATTGTAAACTATTTTTTTATTGTTAATATATAGCATAAATTAATTTTCAGTTATTTTCACAAAACATTCAATTAAATATTAAGCATAAAACAACTGCGAAAAGGAGTTCTCATAAAATTTTATTTCAGTGTTGATAGGATCATTGCTTCAATTTTTCAGATAAATATCAATTTCGTCATTTTCGCTCTTCATTCCGCTTCAGTGACTGTCTCATTTACAATCATTAATATGTCACGGCGTTACACTAAAAACATATATTTTGAATATTTCTGGAAAAATATGAATGGGAATGAAACAGTTTTTTGTTTTCTCTGTATTAGCCCATAGGGCTATAATATGCATGCTGAATAGCAGCATTATCTTTTACCACTTATTAATATAATCAATATCAATTTGGTCACGGCGTTACGTTTTGTGTAACGCCGTGATGCTACCTACTGGATTCCCATTGACATAACACAGTAGACATAATCAAATAGTGTAAGATATTTTTTGTAGGTATGCTTGGGCATTGCTCATGCTATAATTATATGAATAGGGTCAGTTGATAATGTTTCCATCTCAAAGTTACCCGAGTCATGTATGTGTATGGGTTGTATGTCCGTCTGTCTGTATGTGCATCAGTACATCAGTGTTTTTTTTTGTGCAATATCTCAAGAATCGTTGGATGGATTTCGTTCAAACTTTGTACAATCCATGTATTTAGAGGTACGGATTATTGGATATGATTTTGGTCCGTGAGGTCAAAGGTCAAAGGTCACATAGCTAACAAATATGCAAAAATTATATTATTATCAAGATAGTCTGAGAATCCTTGAAGGATAACATGATAATAATACTGGTATGCGTCCAGTGAAGTATATGACCTGATTAGGGAATGGGGTCATGGGAGGTCATCGGTCAACAGGTCAAAATATTGTTGTTGTTTTTTGTTCTCACAATTAAGTTCCAGAATCAATGTTAGAAAGAGTACTGTAGGTAAAAGACAATTTTCTGAAACTGTTTGGGGCACAGGTCAAAGGTCACTTGGATAATTACCAATTCAAAAACAAACATTTACTAACTCTGAAATCATGTTACATGAAACAAATCACTTGCAAATATGCACTGTGCAGACCAAAAATTAAACATTTGTATGTTATTTTGAGAAACAAGGTCAAAGGTCAGATGTCAAAGGTCTCATATTTCATTGTTACATTTAAGTATGTATTTTGGTTTTAATATTTGATGGTTCCATTAACTAACTTCTGAAATAGATAAGAATTTCAATTATGTCCTAAAAGATTTTTTGATCAATAGAGGGCGCTGTGCTGCAAATTTGTGTCATGCGGATAATCATTTAATAGCATCTTGGTTATATCACCCATTCATCTAGTTCTTTATTGATTCTGGATCACTACATTAAAATTATATCATATTATTCATCTCTTTAATATCTCCCATATATATAACATGTACAATTCAGAGGTCACGGCGTTACAGTCATGGCGTTACAGTGCATAGATACATTTATGATATCATATTTACTATGAGCATTGGATTTTTTCTACATTTTTATTTGGATGTTCTAGCTTGATGTCTAGTACAAAGAATCAATGTGACAAAAGTGCAAAATGTTCCTGTAGTTCACAGAGTTTACTTAGTTTCTTAGCATGTAAGAAACCCATGTCTTTTTGCCGTCACGGCGTTACGGCAGATATTGATATTCATAATTAATAATTTATTGGGAATTTTGGTTTTCTTGCCTATTGTAAATTATTGGTAGGATAGTGGTTACAGATGCATATCAAAAGTTGGTTCTAGATATTTATATTTTATGAGTTATTTGGACTTTCATTGTGAGAAACACCCTCTGACCGTCACGGCGTTTGCTTGGAATTGCCCTAGTCATTTGAACGATATTGTCGGCGGATGTGCACACAATGTTAGTCCGATACTCCAGGGGAGTTGTCTGATGGATCTTTGTATGATCCAGCTGATGAGCCAGTGCATTCAAAAAGTGGCTCAAAATACGTTTTTTGGTCATTTGCACCATTTAAAAATGTTTTGATATTCTACTTACATGATTTCATGGCGTTTGACAGCCGAACAGAAACAAAAATGAGCCCCAAAACAATGAAAACAACTACTCAAAACATCGATAAAAAACGACTACATCGCTCCCATTCGCTCGTATACCCTGTGTGCAAGTTACGGGTCTCTTTTTCTTCCGCGAGATTCATACGCTGGGCCGGTGGAACTATGTTCCAGTCCGCCCTCTATCAGCAAAATCCATCCGCCAGGAATTGGGGAAGTCCCCGGCGGATGGATATCTTGCGCAAGAAAAGAGACCCCGTAACTTGCACACAGGGTATACGAGCGAATTGGAGCGATGTAGTCGTTTTTTATCGATGTTTTGAGTAGTTGTTTTCATTGTTTCGGGGCTCTTTTTTTTTCTGTTCGGCTGTCAAACGCCATTCGAAATCATGTAAGTAGAATATCAAAATGGTGTTGATTGTGAAAAGGCTAATTTATAGCCACTTTTTAAGGGCATGCAGTGGCTCACAGTCACAAGCGATCGTACATGTGATGTGGGGATGTTTCCCCCAGACTAGCGGGCTAAGTTTCTGTGAACCGTGTCCCCGTTGCGATGGGCAATGGTGAACAAACGATGAATTTACTTCGAAAAAAAACAAACTTTTCATGCGAAACTGAGTTAATTCTGGATACTGTAACTATTTTCCCGTAAAGATTGATATGTAAATCCATTAAAGCCTCAGTATTTATTATGTTATTTGCATATAAAAAGAGCAATATAAGCCCCAAACAGTGCATTTTGCCGATGCGTGCACGATTGCTTGATTTTACCGGTCCGAGTTTCGACGGTAAAAATTTATCGGGATACCGGTTCCCGACCGGTAAAAGTTTATCGGGACCCGGTTCCGACAATTACCGACATGACTCAGCCTTAATCCATAATATATTACTACAAAGTACCTACCACCCTACACACTGGTCCTAGAGATGAAAGATGTCCTGGTGCATCCAGAGTGGACAGTAAGTATGGGTCTTGAATGCTCAATGGGGAGTGGAGGATATGCACATGTAGTATTTGGATTAGTTAGCATAAATCCATATCTTTCTTTAATGTACCCACTGCCATATGCACTGGTTCTAGAGCTGAAAGATGTCCTGGTGCATCCTGAGTGGACAGTAAGTTTGCAGCTTGAATGCTCCACGGGGAGGACAGAAAGTGTACAACTTGTTTTGGATTTTCAAGATTGAATTGTAGCACCTGAATATTTAATATATTCACCAAGTAATTTGCTCAATTTCCACGTCACAAGGCAGAATAAATATGAAAACACCTTTCCATTATTAGGTTGACTTGCTAGACATACATAATTCCAACTGCTGTCGATTATCAGATAGTATGATGGAAAAAATGTTTTAATTTTGTAATTGACTTGTTTACCATACACAGTATTCCAATGGTTGGAGATTCAAGAAGAGGCCTGCTGTAGATTATTGGATAATATGATCGTAAAAATGTTTTAATTTTGTAATTGACTTGTTTACCATACACAGTATTCCAATGGTTGGAGATTCAAGAAGAGGCCTGGGGTCGAGTATTTCTTGCAACAAGTTGGACCTCCACTCTTTGAGATTGTCATCTATACCTCTGAACAGGGAATGGTAAGTGTTTGCAAAAGTGTTTTCTTAAATCTCAGAAAATAAAAAATAAGTGTTTGCAAAACATATCTCAAATCTCAGAAAGAAAAAAAATCAGTGCAGTATAAAATAGAAATGTGTGATTGGTATTCTTACCTTATTCTTAAGAATAATTTCTTCTGAATAGGGCTTTGTTAGTTTTTGGAACATAATTTTACAATGTTATCTCGGGTAAAGAAAATAATGTTTGCTGTATCAAAATAGTAATAATAATCTCATAATAGTAATATGATGTCATCTAGATATTCTTATTCTTAAAACACACTATTTTATGTAATTGTCTAAACTGAACTATAAAGATGTGTAAATTAGACTTTTAATACTCAAACTCTACTTGAACACCAGACATACGCAATGTTCAAACTTCAAGTTTTAACCATAGGCATCTTCAACCCCAAAAAGATAATTAGCTAGCACGTATTAAAAGCAGAGATTCAAAAACCTATTCTTACATCATAATAAGACATGCGCAAATCCATTCATACATCATTAATAAGCGTGCATATGAATTTGCGCACTCATGTGCTGGAGTGAGCGTGCATACGACATTCCCATCGGAAATTATTGACTGCCAAATTGCACACAAAATCCCTGTGACTTTTCTGATCAGTCAATTATATTTTGTTCACCCGTTTTTATGTATTATTATTGACCGGCAAATTACACACAAAATCCCATTGACTTTTCTGATCGGTAAATAACATTTTTTCGCCCTTAATTGTGTTGGCTTATTAAACTTTGTGGGCAATAACATTTGAAAATTGCCCTGCTCAGTGCTCAGACGTCTGCTGTGGTTAATAATAAACATTATTTTTGTTGATATTAGGGCAATTCCGGATGAGAGAGGCCAAAAATGGAAAATTTAAAAGTTTATGAAATACAATTTCAAAGCATGTTTTGGGTGGACAACGTCCTATATATTAGTGAATAGAAGACCGTTTGTGAATAACTTAATCTGTTTTTCTGAAAGCAGTGTTTGAACTTTTGGGGTTTTCTAGGCTTCAGAATTGAAAAAATGACTAAATTCAATACCAAATCAATAAATCATTGATCCCTGAACTTATTCCTTTGTATACTTTGCAGTTATACTAGTATATGGATAATCTTCTTATTTTGTAAAGCACTTGTTCCAACCGGAACCAATATTTGCTGGACAGAATGACCAAATCTACTCCAATTTGTATGTAATTCCGTTACCGAAATTCCAAGAAAGTTTTTTTAAAGAACTTTAATATTGATGAATTATTCTGTAATTGTAAATCCAATGCTAAAATATGTGTCCTTGAAATCCCAAACACCCAATTCTTTAATATCTTCACCCATTTCTATGAAAACATCGGTAACGGAATTACATGGTAACGGAATTACACCGGTAACGGAATTACATCGGTAGGGACGCAACATTAATTTGACTTCAAAGTGGGTAGGAAGTTTTTGAAAGAAAGGAACTCCACCTGCTATACAGGGGGGAAAACAAAATCCAACTTCTGATGAGTAAAAAACAAATTATGAATATAAAGGAAGATATCAAATGAGATAGATCCTCTCTTATGACCTTCTGTTCTTTTGCCATAAAAATAGTTGAGAAACAGTTGATCTATTAAACATATGTCAGGCATAGTTTTCACAAAGTATAAACAAACAAAATCTTGCAGTCTTTGGCAAGAAAATAAAAAATAGATCACCCAACCCCAACAGTCTAAGACTGCAGGTAGTATTGAGGAAGATAGTGTCCAAGATAACAGCAAGAACACTCAGAACAGAGGAAAAAGCAACAACACAGTCTATATTAGCAATGTCATCAGCAGCGACATGGAGGACCTCAACTTGAAATGGGTGGTAGTTCAACACTGCAAAGAAAACAATGCCAAAAAATTAATTGGCCAAGTGATAGAAGCTGTGGATAGTAACATTACTGTCAAATTATTGAAGCAAACCTTACCAGAGAAGTATGGTTGGGCACATAGTAGATGACTTTGGCTTGAAATCTCATCAGTTGCTCAACTTGAGATTGGTCTAAAAAGACCAAGACTACCAGTACCACTTTGCGCCAGCAGGAGTATTGAGTATAAAGTTTCATCTCATTATCTAGTCAATCCCTTGCTTCTGCTTAAAAGCATTAAGACAATGGGCCCTTTGAAATTCTGTCAATATTATAAGAGGTCACCTGCAAATGTCCAGGATGATCCAGACACAATTGGGCTGATGACAGACTATACTTCGGCTATATTTCAAAGGGCCCATTGCCCTGTTGCCTAATATCAGAACTCAAGAGATTGACTAGATAATGAAAGGAAACCATTCAAATATTATAGCACCATACATGAACTACACAATAGGTCTACTGGTGAATATTGTTACCGGTAGGTTTTGTCTTTTTAAGCCAAGCTCAAGTTGAGCTACTGATTTGAGAATTCGGGCCAATTACATTATTCACAGGTCTTAGATATGTAAAAGAGCCACAAACAGACAGAATAGAATACTCTCCTTCATATAAATGCATGTACATGTATCATGCTAACTTATTCACTGGCTTTAAAATGTAGCTTGCCAGTATTATTGCTGATGAATTAAAGTTCAGACAATAAGATTGAACTCTATCCTTGCTGGCCATTTGACTTGTCAGTATTGTAACATACTTTGTTAGTACAATTTATAAATAAGTTTAGGATTTTTAAAACTTGAACATCTTTAATATCAAGTTGCACACATTGTGCATTACATAATATACTACAAACAATTAATTGTATCCCTGATACATGTATCACCTGATCTCTGACTATAAATTGATGTTCTTGTACATGCTTCTAACAATTTATTATGTCCAAATTGCATCAAGTATGTGTACATGATCAAAAAAGTGTCTTGGTAGTATTCTTCAGTAGTAGTGATTTTGATCAGATGGATGAGTTTAATTTAGAACAATTTAGTAGATGGCATACAGGTAGACATTATTTACAGGTCTAATAGCATATCATAGATACCCTCAATGAGCCACAAATGGACAGAAGAGATACACTTTCCTTCATATAATTACTCATAACATAATAATTAGTTTCCAGGCTTTTAACTTCCCAGAATTATTGGTATTAACATTCAGACAATATGATTGAACCCTATCCGTGCTGGCCATTAAAGGGTACCACCACCCAAAAATAATATTCTTATTTTAGAAAGGTAACATCTTTAGTATTCCATTCCTTCAACAAGCTCACAAAAATATGTTTTCAGAAAAAAAAAAATAATTGGAAAAAGCATCACCATTCTCAACCATGCTTTCATGCGGTCTGAATTGCGAAGACTATATGCGTGCAGAGCCAGAGCACTCTGTGCAGAGCGAACGAATCATCCGGGATTCTATTGACGTACGCGTGAAAGCATTGGCGCACTCGCAAATGCCTGGCCCGTATGGAACCAGGAAATAGCAGTGGTTCCGTAAGTGGTGGAAATTAATTGATTTGATAAATGAATTACACAACCCTTTGCAAAATGTCGGGTATCTATTTGATATCACAAAACGGTACCAAAACATATAATAATGTGTTGTCCTTTGCCTGGTGGCCCCCTTTAAACTTACCATCATGGTTACATACTTTGTTAGTACATGTCCAATGTATAAGTCTTCCCAGGGTTTTCTGAATTCTAATATCAAGTTGTACACATTGTGTATTGCATGATATACTTCAAGCAATTCATGTTACCCTTGATACATGCATCATTTGACATCTGACTTTGATGTATTGTTCTGCTAAGCACTTGCTTCCCAATCTGTTTTGTCAAAATTGCATAATATAAGGAAGTGTACATGATCAAAAAAGTGTTTTTGTAGTATATGTGTATGAAATACTTTGGTAGAAGTGATATTTATCCAATGGATACGTATAGTTTAGAAGAATTTGTGGATAATTGACAAAGCAGTGTTACTAGTGTAATTCCGTTACCATGTTCATTAGATAGCTTTCTAGTATAAATAGAGAAATATGTGACCATTGATTTGAGCCAGGACTGCAGAGTTTGATAACAAGGACTATGTAAACGAAGACTGACTTGAATTTCGCAAATACAAATAGTTATTTTTTGTTTAATTTCACACTGCGTTACCAAATTAACAAATTAAGCAGGCGTATTCATATATTACTTCATAATTTGGCATAAAAGTATCTTGCATTTTGGTTTTTATAAATGTTTGAACATAAAAATAACATTTTAAAGGGATTTTAGCTTATCTGGTATTCAAAAAATTAAACTTTTTAAGGTAAATTTCAGAAGGCGTAATTCCGTTACCATTTATGTAATTCCGTTACCGCTGCCTTTTTTGGAAACATGGTCAGTTACGACCAAACAAGATGAACATAAAGGAAAAAATTAATGTTATCATGAAGTTGACACCCATAGCAATGAATTTTAAAATAAATCTACACAAAATGTCTTTTAAATTTCAGAGGAATTCATGTGAAAGTTGAAGGTGGGAAAAAAGGCCCATTCTCTGCCGTAATTCCGTTACCGACGTATCATACGTGCTAGCACTTTCCTCATGTATGAAATTTCCATATTTTTGTTTCTATATGACAGCAGGTATATCTCCAGAACTTATTAAAGTGTTGATAAGCCTTTAGGTCATAGGACTAATCCATATTATGAAAAAGAATGAGCAAAATTTCTCTGAATTGTAATTCCGTTACCACGGAATTGCCCATTATTATTATTTGTATCATCCTTGTTGAATTTGTGATCACCATCAGACTGCCTTTGGTGTCCTGGACAGCCTAGATCCCAAAGGCTTCATCATGCACAGACTCGTCAGGGATGCCACCAAGTACCTCAATGGACACCATGTCAAGGTCAGTACATACATGCTCCCCGGGGAGTTGACAAGGTGCACATGATAACTTTGCTTTGTTTTGTAACTCAGAACAGGATTTATCATGTCTAGATTTGTTGAAACACTTGCAATATGCAAAAATTATGTATTGTTTTTAGATTTCATTACAGGATATATGCTTTGTGGACAGAGATTTATCCAAATCATTGTTTGTTCTTTAATGTTTGCATTATGCAAGAGTGATGTAGTCTTGTTGGTTGTATTTTTTGAGAGGATTTATTGCACCTGAATAAAGATTGATCAAAACCTTGTTTTTTGTGTACATGTGCATTACCCAAGAATGATGTAGTATTGGTTGTTTTATTTCCTGACAGGACTTATCACGTCTGAACAGAGATCTGTCCAAAGTGATCATCGTGGACTGCAACCCCAAGTCATACCAGCTGCAGCCCAAGAATGCCTTTGGTCTGAAGAAATGGCATGGAGATGACAACGACAGAACTCTCTTTGAGCTGGCTGCCTTCCTCAGAAGTAAGAAATTCTTTAATATCTATTAAATACTTTGTATAATACTGACACAACAACATTTAGAGAAAGTCCCCTTTTCAAGAGTCTTTGCGACTCCCCAGTAAAACACCTTAACAAAGATTCTAATTGGCAAGTAGATTGCAGCCCAGGAATGCAGTTGGTCTGAAGAAATGGCAGGGCGAAGACGTGATACAACTCTCTTTGAGCTGTTAACAAAGAGTCTAATTGGATCCTTTGGAGGTGTTCTGTCCAAATGTGTAAATTAATAAATTCAACTAAACTTTGGTGGGGAGTTCTTGTGGGGCAAGTAGATTGCAGCCCAGGAATGCAGTTGGTCTGAAGAAATGGCAGGGTGATGACGCGACATAAATCTCTTTGAGCTGTTTCAATGTTTTGGACGGCAACATATTTTATGTCTATTTCTCGATTAAGTGCTTTTATATGTATGTGTATTTTTCTGAAAATATTTAAATGATTGTTAGTTTCTATGAATCTTGAATATTTGTTCTTTCTTGTTCTAATTTATATTCCTGTGCAGCTATTGCCGTTAGTGATATAGATGACGTGAGAGTGGTTCTTGAACACTACCAACAGTACGATGACCCCTTGGAAGCATTCAGGATCAACCAAGCCAGGTTACAGGTATATAAACGTTTTTTGTAATACTGACACAACAACATTTAGAAAACGTCCCCCATTCAGGAGTCTTTGTGGCTCAATGGTTGAGCACCGGTTTAGCAATCCGAAGCCCGTTTTTCTTTGCTCATTTTCAATCATTTAAAATATTTCTAGTCAGTTTCCTTTATATATTTGAATTCAATTAATAAAAAGCTGCATCACTTTGTGTGATCCTTCGCACTTTCTCTAGCAAAGTTGATTCAATTATTCTTGGGTTAGTGCCCGGTTTGTATACATTCTGACTTATGGAGCAATGAAAAGGGTTTCGTGGGAACGTCCCGTATTCAAGAGTCTTTGTGGCTCAATGGTTGAGCACTGGTCTAGCAATCCGGAGGTCTCGTGTTCGATTCCTGGCGAAGCCTGTTTTTCTTTGCTCATTTTCAATTTTAGAAAAACCCTCCACAGTGTTATGGGTAGAGTGAGGGGTCAAGTAAGGAAAAAGAAGATGTTAATCTTATGGCAGGGCTCCACACTTACATTTTTTGTCATTGACCCAGTGAAATAATTTCTTTCCCTTTTCTGGTGGCCCCAAAAAAAAATTTACTGCCTGAAAATTTTATTTCATGAGTAAAACATGGAAGAAACAAGATTTTTCTAATTTTGTCAATGTCGGGTTAAACAATCTGCTTGCCCGATCGGGCCACCAAAATATGACTTCAATTCATTTTTGCTGGCCCGAAGTGTAATTTCACTGGCCCCGGGCCAGCGGACCAGTGCGAGTGTCGAGCCCTGCTTATGGGTACACATGAAAAGGGCAAATTATCCAATTTGGCAAGGATGAGAGCACTTGCGGGGGGCATCATTCATCACTTTTTGCACATGGCAACAAAGTTACTAAATTCCTTTATTGTTCCTGTGCTTGTATTCCTGTTGCAGAAGGAGCAAGAGGAAGCAGCCAAGAAACTAGCAGAGACCAAGGAGAAGGGAGGGTCGTCACTCGTTGGGGGCTGGTCCAGAGGCATCATGGGAAGGAGATGAGGTCAAAGGTCAAGGGACACAACATCTTTGTACACTTTCGTTACTTGCTGCATACAAAGTAAAGTGGACTTGATTTGTATTTGGAACACTCCACTAATAAAATTATTGATGCTACTTTGATTATAAAGTAATTCTGAGGATCAATTAATTTCCTCATCAAACTTTGGTTACATTTAACAGTTTGTAAGAAAGCCATTTGATTGGCCCTCAGAAGTTAATATGCAGGCAGGTTATCAGGGTCAACTTAGATGGATTTGGTGTGTCAATTTGCATTTTAAATGTCTATGTAATCAAATTGTACAATGTTTTATATAAACATGTATCTGGAAAAAAAATAAAACTAAGAAACCTCTATGAGAAAACAAGAACAATACAAATAAAAGAAGGAAATAACAGAAGTTTACCTGGTATTTGTAATTCAAGTCCAGTTTGAATTACTTGTTCGAGGCCTTCTGTGTAGTGAAAGTGGCGACGTAACAACAATTTGTATTCTATATCAGTTGATCACATAGCTTTGTTTGAAAGATGTTTATGCTATTACTAATATGACTACTACTACTAATGCTAATGATGCACAACATCCATCTAAGCATGCAACTGCTTTGGACACGGAAATTCAGCAATTTTCTTGCTGTATGACAAATGCAATTGCTATACACTGGTTTGAACTCAGAATCCCTCTGATTGGAAAGCGCACTCTCTACCGATCTTTACACACCGCATTCTTCTGGAGAATATTTAATTAACCAGATATTTTCTTGGCATTAAATAGACGTTAAATAATATTTGCAATAGTAATATACGAAGAAAAAAATATAAGAAAAACAAATTTAAAATATGATTTTGATTCATCCAGGAAAGAGTTAGAGAAAACAACATTAAATCTATTCCACTGGCCTTTTTTTGGTAGAACAGTTTCACATCCTTTCAACCTTGATTCTCCAGCTATTAACCCGTTCACTTCGAGATTCTGAAATCCCCATAGACTTTGCACATAGCCCACTTGGTTTCCGTAGTCAAGGGGTTAAAACCAGTTTGTGCAGAGAAGATAACTGGTGTAAAAAAAATGCTGAAATCACTGAGCTTCGTAATCAGCTATTCAAAGATATTAGTAATACATTAAAAGTTCATTATAATGTAGAATCATTCATCCTAAATATTAAGTTGGAATGCTAGCCCACCGTTTTCTCACTGATCTGCTGGGTTTTGAATAAGTATACCCTGTGCATAATTTATTTTGGTATTCAAACAGCAAGATATCATCTCTTTATTAATTGATAATGAATGTAAAAATATTGAATGATTTCTGAAAATCTTCATGTTACAGTATGTAAAAAGCAGTTTTTATGCCTCCGCAACGAAGTAGCCGGAGGATTATGTTTTCAGGTTGTCCGTCCCGTTCTCGTGATCTCAAGAACGGATTGACGGATTCTGACCAAACTTGGTACATGTATGTATCTTGGGTGGGCCGATGATCTGATTAGATTTTGGGGTCATGTAGTCAAAGGTCAAAGGTCACAGAGCTCATTATATATTCAAAAATAGCTTGTGATCGCGTTATCTCAAGAACGGATTGATGGATTCTGACCAAACTTGGTACATGTATGTTCCTTGGAGAGCCAATGAACTGATTAGATTTTGGGGGTCATGAGGTCAAAGGTCAAGGTCACTTATAGCTCATAATTGTGATACGTCAAGATCTAAAAGACAGAGTACCATAAAAATTGAGTTGACAGAATTAATTCAGTGTACATGTTGATTTGGGCTTGATATAAATCGCGTAATGGCGGAAGCATCATTTTCGACTGCGCGCAGTCGAAGATCCATCTAGTTTTGATTGTAGGTATTAATAGTGCATTCAAATACAATCCTGATGCCTTGGGTTTACCCCACCTCTTGCTGATCAGGAATCAAAATCAGAGACAAAGAAATTGTTTATACTATTTTCAGATTGAATGGAATGTGTTTTTACAGACTTGAAGATCATAATTGGCAGCCATCCATCCATCTGTTTGTTATTTCATCATATTATGGCAGGTTATGTTATATTATGTTATAATGTAAATTTATATATGTTGCACAATAGAGTACTTCCATTTCAACCAATTCTTTTTTAGTCATCGGGTGAGTTTTATTGGCGGAATAGTAGATGCTTTTCAAAGAGTTTCTTTCAGTCAAGGCATAATATAATTGTAAAGCGCTTAGAGATGGTTATCAATCGTGATAGGCGCTATATAAATCGAGGATATTATTATTATTATAGAAAATTGAAACATTCTTCATATAATCCATTCAAGATGACTTAATTTGGGTTTAACAAACTCCATAGACCCCAGTTCAAGTTTTTGTTATTAGTGCTGGGCCACATTGCAGAAAGAGATACAATCGCTTGTAAGTTACGATTGATCGTAAGTCAGAAAATTTACGCTTTTCAACCAATCAGATTTGCGCATCTAGAACACGTGATTTGCGATTAATTGCAACTTACAATCGATTGTATCTCTTTCTGCAACGGGGCCCTGGAGTTTTTCCGTTATTTAAATAAATGGTAAACTGTAACTAAAAACTGGTGGTTAAACTATTTTCAGCGTTCTCTCGCTTTTACATATGAACAAATAGCATACTCAATTGCTGATACATTGTTCATTAATAATGTACTGCTGGAAGCAGATAGATAGAACTGCAGTATTCCTTCATACAGATAGAACTAAGGGGATCACTGTAAATTACGGTTCTGTTTCAGCATGAGTTTAGAACATCCCAGCAATATTTTTTCTTTGATGTAAACAAAAATAGTCGGATGACCCAAGATGATGGGTTTAAATCTACAGCACTAGTTATATAATACTTGAACCTCTTTTGTGGAGGGGCGGAGAGGTAGAGATGGAGACTAGAGTTATAATGTGCATTTTTCAATGATACGCTAGAACAATTGTCATACATGTGTAGTTATTCATTTATATGGAATTATTTCATTGGCATTGCACCATGTTTGTATTAATTACACAAGGAATAAACATGAGTTTTATTCACAAATGCTAATTTGAAGTGATTTGTATTTTGTTTATTTGTTTGATATAAAATCAGCTACAGAAACATATCTAACAATCGACTTTTTTTTTAAATCGAGAAATATACACAGCAACATTCTCTACTGTGTATTCTCTTGCATTTATTTCATCAATTGGAACAACATGATGTGGTACAAAATGATATAAACAAATGTCCCAGTGTACACAAGATCATATAATAAGAACAATTTTAAATCTTGATTTGACTTACCTTATCACTTTTATAGTTCAGGGGGGCGTTGCATAAAACTCGAAGAAACGCAACTTTGCGTTTGATCGCAATTGACCTTTGCGTTTGATATCAAACGCAAGTTTAATTATGATATGGATCAGACGCAAAGTTGCGTTTGATTTCAGACTCGAGTCTTTATGCAACGGAGTTGCGTTTAAACGCAAAGTTGCGTTTGATTTTTGGTGACTTGCGTCGAAAATCAAACTCAACTTTGCGTTTTGAGTTTTATGCAACGCCCCCCTGGTCACACATAATTTAGTTCCTAAAACCTGTCAGTTATCTTTAATCCAATGGTGCTTGAATTGTAGAACAAAAAATATTGACTGATCAGCTGTTAACATAAAAGGGCACCCTTTAGAGACCTAGTTTCAACCATTTAAAAAATATAAATATATGAATGTGATGCATCGTAAAAATGATTATTCAATAGAGAGATCATCAAAATCAGTTTTTAAACCTTTTTTAAATTTTCAGAAATATGAGGGATTTATATATAATTTGTTTAATTACTGAATTATTGAAAAGTTGGTCCCAACATTTATTCCAATCAGATATATTTATGGAAATTTCAACCGATTTTGATAAAACAAAGTTAGTTCTGTCATTAAAATTGGATTCTTTGTCAATTTTAAACTGATTTGTTCATTACCTCACAAAAACATTATTTCTTGAAGCACCCTCTAAACCAAAACTGAACTACCCCTCTAACTCATTCTACAATTAAAATACAGTGGAACCTCATTATAAAGAGAACTGGAGTGTTTCACAAAGATCCTAAGTTGAACTCTAAGTCGGACTTAGCAACTATGGAAGGCCATTAGATTCTTTGAAATAATTTTGTAATTGATTTCAAAAGGCATCAAATGTTGATTCAAATCATTGATTATTAAGGGGATTTCATGTTTTTTTATGTACAATTTATGAAAAGTCTAAAATGCTTGCTTTTTTGCTTTTGAATATATTTTATTCCAAGGCTGCAAATGGTTTTCCATAATTTTTAAGTCCAACTTAGGATCTTTGTGAAACATAACAAAACCTATCATCATGAGGCAATTTTGCTTGTACCAGCTCTTCATAGTCCCTTGTTTTTATCCTGATATAACAATGTTCTGTTCATTGTCCCCAAGTTCCTCATTATATGAGGTTCCACTGTATGAACAAACAAAAGAACATTAATATACATATGAAATATGAAGGGTTAAAATACAAAGCGATATAAAGCTATTTTCCCCATATTAAATAAGCTAAATAATGGTACACATTCTTTCTATTCCTAATACCTTATTGCCTATAAAGGTAAATTCTTGAAGACTTTAAACAGTTTTGTCAATCACATGACATTCATCTCAAATTGGTAAAATTGCTACATGCTTTTTTGTTGTATATATGATTGATTATTGTTGTATTGTCCAAATTCATGGAAATTCTTTTTTCACATGGTTACAAAGTATATAACAGTACTATAACAGCATAGAACAGTATATAACAGCAACCATAAATCACTTAAACTTCAAATTACACATTACTCATAATCACTAAGTAAGTCGTAAGAATGATTTAAACTTACGACTATATAGAATCAACATACAGAATCTATATAAATTCAAAATAATCAATTAAACTTTAAGAACTGTATGAACCCTTTATGCTCTAACATCCATTTTAATCTCCCCACTAACCTCATGGTTGGTGGTTTTCAACTATAAATAATCTGCTGAGTACCGGTTCCCTACTAAATTTTGCAGTAATTACAAATACAGTCCCACAAGAATCACGTAAGCAATGATTAAAAACATTTCTAAGCAAATGGCAGCTAGATAGGCATTACAAAAATAAAAATTTCCTAATGCGGATTTGTAAATATGAGCAAATTTGAATTTCTGTAGACTCATTGTTATATTACTATATAGACATACATTTACATGGAAAAACTATTAAATCTAAAAGTATGCTGCCTTGTATGTTCTTATTATTACTTACATGAAAATTACAATAATTACTTGAACAAGTAATTGAAATCATCTCAATGGAATGTTTTACAGTGGAACCCTGTTATATGGAGCCTTGACATAGCAAAACCCTCTTGCAACAAGGTAATTTTGCTGGTCCAAGTACCTCACATTAAAATTTTACTTGTTTACACTTATATTATATAACAAACTACCAAATAAACCAAGGTTTTCATGGTCCTAAACTTGTTGGAATAACAAGGTTTGACTCTATGGAGAGCACACTATTTAAAGCGGCATACAAATACATCTGCAAATATTGTTTTTATCATATGATTCAACTATGCTCAGCAATTGCTTCAAAGCTTATTTTCCTGCAACAAAGTTACTAGGCTCTAGCATTATAACCGATTTCTTCACTCTTATTTTCATTTACTCCACTTTTCTTGGCAGTTTACACAATTATTTCACAATCGTATTATTAATACACATGATAAAAACCTCAAAATAAGTCATATTTCATCTCAAGTAGTATTATAGGTAACTTGTTTAAATGTCTCTACATATATATACACACATTAAAAAGGCGATAAGTAGCTTATTCTACACATATATATGAAGAAAAAATGATAAGTTGGAAATTTCTAACTATGCAGCTAACAAATTAAAAGAACCACAAATACTTCCTTACAAACTTCACTATTTCAGTGACTGTTGTGTGTTATTTGCCTTATTTTGGCATTTCTATCAAAGTTGTATTACATAATGTACATTAAATATATTCAAGGAATGTGGTTTTACTACATCAAACTACCAAAGGCTGTGTAAATAATTCTAGTTCAAGTTCAATTTAAATTTCATTTATTATTCATATTTCATTTATTATTCATAGTTCATTTATTATTCATATTTCATTTATTATTCATAGTTCATTTATTATTCATATTTCATTTATTATTCATATTTCATATACAATATTCAAGATTTAAGCATGTAAGCATGTAACAACAAGGTACAGTGGATGCGATGTAAGGTCTTTATGAAAAGAACTGAAGTGTCACTATACCAAATATCAACAAAGAAATATTTTGATAATTCAACAATTATGTAATATGAGAATAAAATAAGAATATAATTCTTGGATAATTATGGAATATGCTTTCTCTAAATATAGTAGATTGCGAACCCTTAGATAAACAAGTATGTCCATGACAGTCCAAGAACATTAAAAGGATATAATGTCCAAGAAAAGAATTCTTGGATAATCATGTCCATAGGATAACTCCTTTGTTTTCTCCATAATATGATGCAGCATTGTCAGTCTGTAGCACTGGTGACCTGTAATTGGAGATAGAAAATAAGAAATAATTTTATGGATAAATTGTGTAAGTTTTCTACGTTTTTGTAGTCCATCCACTCATTTGTATATTCTTTATACCATGTTGCTTTATATGTAATTTTGTAATTGTTTTGTGTACATACATTGTTGCTTTTAAATGAATTGTGGAAATCATATCACATCACATCACATCACATCACATCACAATCCAATTTCAAATCAAGGAGGTATACACTAATACATTACATGTAATATCACATTTGTTGGATACAATCATACAATGTTCTATGAAAGAAACGCAATAGCCCCCTCATTTGTTGAGTTGTGGCCATGCTAAACCCATGCGATATACAGAAGCTACTTAGGTGCTATAATTCACGGATCCTATAGACATTTTAGCAGCCTTCCCTTAGCTATGTGCGAAAACATCAGTTTGATACTTGGATGGATGGGTAAGCAAGGATAATATATCACTTAAATTATCTCTCCCTGCTACATGAAAATGTTAATGACAAACATATTAGTTTATGCTAAGACACAAGTTAAAAACAATAACAAAACAATATACTGGCTTTGCATTTTTGTTATTTTTGTTATTTTTGTTATGACTACTACCATTACACCTCCAATTTTCTCCAAAATGAACCATTTTGCCATAATTTGTCTCCTGACAATGTCTACATAGTATATTTAAGAAAACAAACCATAATATTCCCCAAATTCTATGACTTCAGTTTCATTTAAGAGTAGTTTGAACAAGAAGTTATTTTGAAAATAATATAATGTACATGTATCTTTGATATCCCAACATGAAACTACAGAAGTCAGGTACAAAATACTGTTTCTTTGTCTGCGATGTTTTGCTCCCAGTTTCCGAAAGTCTTTGAAAGGTGCCGACATTTAAAAACCCAAAACACTTTAACCATGAACTTTTTAAAAAACACTCTGACCTCTCCCAAATTGGCTACACATATTATCAACTATGATTCATAAAGTTCTCCAGCAAGAAGAGCTTTGTGCGCTTTCAGTCTCTCAAATACGCTGCAATTTTTTGCTCCGGTTGTTATATTAGGCCCCGGGGAAATGTATCTAAACCCAGCTATACCAAATGAATTGAAGACTTTTTATATCGGGGCTAACACAATGTTCTATGACCCTTGCCACCTATTAGTATTACTGATTAAGATAAATCGAAACAAGGTGGGTTTTAATCTCACAACTATGCGCCGCCTCAGCTGCTAGCTTTCTCATCCATCCATCTACATAAAGGCTAGCAGGGGGAATGGGGGGGGGGGGGGGATTGGGGTTAGGGACTGCAGTCTTCCCCCCCCCCCCCCCAAGAGTTTTGAAATGGCAATAAACCAAAATACACCTCAAATTCAGGCAAATGCATGTACATTTGGTGACAAAAACATCCATGTCATAATTGGACAAACTTATATTATTTTCGAGCAAAAATCATCAAAATCCTATAACTTTCAAGTAGCTATTAAGTTGGTATTAAAGACCTTATCATTTTGCTTGCCAGGTAAAAAAGGATAAGGCCGATATTCCAGCAAAAGACCCTCAGCCCCCCTGCCAAAAAAGTGCCCCTATGCCTGTGATCCCCTATCTAGATTCTGTACTTCTGTAGCCACAAACTGACCTCCCCTTTATTCATTGAAACCCGAAACAGGACTTAATTTGATGCAAATTGAAGAAAAACATTTAGACCAGTTTCGATTTTTTCTTTCAGTTTTGTCTTCAGCCTAATTTTAGAACAAGAAGTCGCCCCTACATATTCATTAATCTTCAGAAAAACAAGAATTTAGTGTGTCTGTGCATTGTACATGTAGTTGATATTCCATCATTATCGTGATTATGCATACAGTACAGGCTTGTGAGAAAAAGGGTCAGTGTAAGCAAGTAGGCTAGCGCCCTCTGTAGGGCACTTAGTAATTGTTCTTTTAACACATAGCCGCCATAGATCGGTGATAGACGCTAGCTACGTTATTGGTGATATAACAACGTCATCTTTTCTTTTAAAAGTATATCGCTACCATTGGCAGGAAGTTGTGTTATGATACAAAATTAATGAATGAACCATTCAGCCGATTCAGATATGTAGTTGGCAACCGTTCAAACAATATAGACAACCATGAAAGATATCAGGGAATTCCAAATAAAAATTATGATCACAATAGTTGGCAACCGTTCAAACAATATAGACAACCATGAAAGATATCAGGGAATTCCAAATAAAAATTATGATCACAATAGATAGCCCAATATAGATTAATGCTTGTTTTCATTGAAGGAAAGATTTGAAGTAAAAGTATTTCCTTATGGCACAATGAGTTCTTTGAATGCTGAATGGTTCCTGCATAATTTATTATGGTTCTTGAGGCAGTGAGACATCCTGAGATTCATGCTAAACTTGAAATGTGAGAATCAAGTTGATTCTCATAAACTACCTTTGAACCCTCAATTCTCAAATCACCATGTGCTATCATTTGGGCAACAAAACAAAACTGAAGACCATTCCCACATCGTATTACAGAGATCTTTACAATCATGTTCCCGTTATCCATGTTCATCTTTCTCTCCCGAGTCTCTCTCTCTCATGGGTGAAAAGCACTTGTAGGCTGATTTCCATTGCCCAAATATGACTTAATTTTGCCCGAAAAAGTTGTGCCTCAAAATGTACTTGTTTTCCCAAAATTTGAGGTGCTCTTTGCCAGAAAAGTATATTTTGCCTGAATTATTAGCCCTCCCCCCCCCCCCCCCCCAACATGATACATTCTGCCCGACTTCAAGGAGCCTTCCTTTAACAAATGTCACATTTTGCCCCGATTTTAAGGAGCGGAGCCTTCAGCCTGAAAATAAAATATATTTGCCAATAATCATGGTGCCTTCTGCCCAGAAATGACTAATTTTGCCCAAATTGTACATACTTTTTGGCCAAAGATATCTTCTGGGCAATTCCAAGGTAACAGCGTAGGAGGGTGTTTCTCATGATGAAAGTCTGAATAACTCACAAAATAAAAATGTCCAGAACCAAATTTTGATATGCATCTGTTACCACTATCCTACCAATTATTTACAATAGGAAAGAAAATCAAAATTCCCACTAAATTATGAATTATGAATATCAATATCTGCGGTAACAGCGTGACGGCAAAAAGACATGGGTTTCTTACATGGTAAGAAACAAAGCAAACTCTGTGAACTACAGGAACATTTTGCAATTTTGTCACATTGATTCTTTGTACTAGACATCAAGCTAGAACATCCAAATAAAAATGTAGACAAAATCCAATGTTCATAGTAAATATGATATCATAAACGTATCTGTGCACGGTAACAGCGTGACGGTAACAGCATGACCTCTGAATTGTACATGTTATATATATGGGAGATATTGATGAGATGAATAAGATTATATAATTTTGATGTAGTCATCCAGAATCTATACAGAACTAGATGAATGGGTAATATAACCCAGATGCTCTGAAATGATGGTTCGCATGACACAAATTTGCAGCCTAGCGCCCTCTATTGATCAAAAATGTTTTTGGACAAAACTGAAATTCTTATCTTTTTCAGAATTTAGTTTGAGGAACCATCAAATATCAAACCCAAAATACAAACTTAATTGCAACAATGAAATATGAGACCTTTGACATCTGACCTTTGACCTTATTTCTCAAATTAGCATACAAATGTTTAATTTTATGTCAGCACAGTGCATATCTACAAGTGATTTGTTTCATGTAACATGATTTCAATGTCAGTAAGTTTTTGTGTTTGAATTGGTAATTATCTGAGTGACCTTTGACCTGTGCTCCAAACATTTTCATAGAATTTTCTATTATCTACAGTACTCTTTCTAACATTAATTCTGGCATTTTTTTTGTGAGATAAAAAATAAACTACAATAATTTGACCTGTTGACCTTTGACCCCATGACCAAATTCTATAATCAGGTCATCTACTTCACTGAACGCATACCAGTATTAATTATCATGTCATCCTTCAAGGATTCTTGAAATATCTTGAGAATAATATATTTTTTGCATATTAATTAGCTGTGACCTTTGACCTTTGACCTCATGGCCCCAAAATGTATCAGATAATCCATACCTCTGAGTACATGTCTTGTACAAAGTTTGAACAGAATCCATCAAACGATTCTTGAGATATTGCAAAGAAAAAGTATGTTGTGTCACGCTGTTACCCAAAAAGTAACAGCGTGACCAAATTGATATTGCTTAGATTTATTAGTGGTAAAAGATAATGCTGCTATTTAGCATCCATAATATAGCCCTATGGGTGAATGAAGAAGAAACAAAAAATAATTTCATTCCCATTCATATTTTTCCAGAAATATTAAAAATACGTGTTTTTAGGGTAACAGCGTGACATATAGATGACTATAAATGAAACAGTCACTGAAGCAGAACAAAGAGCGAAAATGCCGAAATAGATATTTATCTGATAAATTGAAGTAATGTTCTTACCAACACTGAAAGAAAATTTTATGAAAACCTATTTTTGCAGCTCTTTTAAGCTTAATATTTACAAGTATATTTTGTGAAAATAATTGAAAATTAATTTATGCTAATTAATTCCTATGAAATAATAGTTTACGCAAAATTTTGTTTTGAACAAAATGCATTTCTGAATAGTTTAATCTTTAAGCTTTAATTTGATACCAAATATGTTATGATTCGACGAATTTGAAAAATGGGTGCTTATGTCAATGTTTGCTTGGAATTGCCCTTCTTCTTTTTTTTACTCCTGTACATACACCTTTGCCCTCTTTTTATTGACCCCAATCAGCCCCCTTTTCACTTTATATGTATCTCTCATCATCTCACTCTCCTTTTTGTCAATCTCAAAATATTCACATACATTGTATCATTAAAAAGACACAGTGAACATAGCAGAAACATAGGGTTAGGAATCATTCTACAGTTTGCCTAAGGGCTAAATCCTTATGTTATTACAGACCCCGTGTTCACACACAAAAAGTTCATCCCTTAATCATGACTAAAGAATCAGCAGCTGACTATAGAATCAGCTGCTGATTAGCTATACAATGAAATTCGTGTGTCTGAACGCTGACTAACGAAACAACATATCGGTAGTCATGACTAACGAAACACGGGTTTTATCGTCGTTTGGTACGAGAGCTGACTATAGAATCACGCTCTTTTCGTGTGTGAACGACGATCGCTCGCTTTAATCATGATTAGCTATACGACTCGTAACTAACTGGGCGTGGCTTAACGTGAACGTTCGCACGCACAGGACAACACACTGCGCAGTAGCAAACTGCGCACTTATACGATGTTCGGTGCACCTGGAAGCCAGCTGTTGTGAAATCTTTGCTTTGTGTGTGAACGTAAGAGGTAGTTTGGTTTAATCATGACTAACGATACGTCGTATCGTTAGTCATGATTCTTTAGTCATGATTAAGGGATGAAAATTTTTGTGTGTGAACACACTGTATGAGCAAGGGCTACTGTTGCATACAAAAAAGCCATGAATATACAGAACCTTTATTTTCTCTATTGTAAAAAAAAAAAAAGAGCAGAGGAACTTGTGATGTTTTTCCAGCTTCATAGCCCCCAAACCATACTGTACAAAATGTGACAGCATGTTATTCCAGAAAACCGACACAATGTCAATTAATAATAAAACAAGACTCATCTCGCATCTATGGACATAAGCCTCAAGCTAAACTTACAATGACAATAAGAAAAACTACTCGTTTTCTGACATAACATTCTACAACTACTAAATTACTACTACTACTAACACTACCACTAACACTACCACTATACTACTACTACTACTACTACTACCAATACCACTACCACTACCCCGACCACAATGGGCAAAACCACTACCATTACCACTAACACTACCCCTACCACTTCCATTACAGGTAACTCTACTATTACTTCCTTGAACCTTGAAGAATTACTCTCCCAAAAGCATAAACGCTGTCCTGGAGAGGGACTTCCATTACTTATGATGAAAATATTTCTTCTATGACAACAACAATGACTACTAGTACTACTACTAACACTACTTCTCCTACTACTACTACCGCTACTACTACTATTATTATTATTATTATTTCTTCAATGTACTCCTGATGATGACGCAACTACTATGCTCATTGATGAATCTGGAAGATGTTCCGTCAATGAAGATAAGGAAGAGGACCCTGGAGAGATCTCCATCCTCCTCTCCAGATACCAATTAGATGTAATCTGGAGTGAATGCGGCTACGTAATCTCCGTGATTAGCACATGTACACTGATGACTGGAGGCGGGGTGTGCAGGTGCAAGGTGCCGAGGGCCCCAGAGGGCAGCGCAGGATTATTCCAATAATTGCATCTACGGACAAGGCTTGGACACTATTCTACTAGCGGGGAAAAGACAAGCATGATGAGGGAGATGCAAAAGGGAATTAAATCTGAACGCTCTATTTATATACATGTTCTGTACATGTGCATTATACTTTAACAACCTTCTGTTACTAAAGAGTAGTACATGATTATCCTAATGATTTCATCTATGGACAAGGCTTTGACACTTTTTTGTTTGTTTTTGCCTTGACAAGGTTGGATGCTTTTCCCCTAGCAAAGAATGGCCCATGTGAGGTGCAAAAGGGAGTTAAACTAAATGATACACTCCGAGTCTTCTGCTACTGAACAGTAGTACATGGTTGTCCTAATAATTGTGCAAAGCTTGGGTGTTTTTCAGCAAGCACAGAATGACACAGGCATGACAGGCAAATTGGAATTGAACTAAACGCTCTGATATTACACTTAGAGCCTTTTGCTACTGAAGTGTTTTACATTATTATCCTAATAATTGCAACTTGGACACTTTTTTGCTTTAACTATTCTTGGATGCATTTCTGCTCTAGCAAAGAAAAGATGCAAAAAGGAAGTCAACTACATTAACCACCTTCTGCTACTAAATGGTAACTATGTACAGTAGTATTCTAATAATTGCATCTACGGACAAGGCTTGGGAACTTTCCCAACAAAAAGAATAAAACAAATGAGATGCAAAAGGGAGTTAAATCTGAATACTGTAAATCTGTATCACATAAACAACCTTCTGTTACAAAGGATGGTACATGATCATCCCAATAATTACATTTATGGACAATGCTTACACAAGTTTCTGCCAGTGGAGAATGACAAATGCAATAATGAGAAAGATGCCAAAGGGAATTAATTATCCAAGATTTATCTTAGATCAGAAATTCTAAGAAAATGCAAAATTAATGAAAGAAAAAAATATATATATTAATCAAGTTTCTTGTTTAATTTTATGTAGCTATTTCTGTACCAAAACAAGCCTTTCACGTGCAAGCTGTAACTTTAATCCTTCAGGATTCAAAATTAATTACCTCAGGATTTCTAATAAAATGCAGAATTAATTCAGGAGAAAAACTATAGGTATATCAATCAATTTTCTCATTTCATGATACAGTTTTATCGGTACTCAAAGAAGAAACAGCCTTTCATCTTAAATCCTCCGTGATCCGAAATTAATTTGCCACTTTCGCACTCTTCCGTGATTATTTGCAACTCCATGCCCTTTCTTTCCTATTTAAAAGTTAATTAATTAGTGAGCGTAACGTAGAAACTAACAACTAAACTGAATTAATCAAGCAGGGTCTATTCATCATCCTAATCAAGATTCGTGACTCTAGAAAAGAAAATGATTTCCACTCTCATTTTAAAATCAGTTTTGACCATATCCAGGAAATGGCTGAATTCATTAGAAAAGCAATGTGCACAATACAAATTTGATATCAATCTATTGATAAGCAGAGTCTACATTAATGCTTTTAATTTGGTTAAATTCTGGTGGGTGTAAATTGTAAAGTTTAAAGCTTATTGACAGCTGTATGAAACCACTATTTAAAATGCCTTCAAACCTGTGAATTGTATTTCTTCAGACACACTCTCTTTTAAATGTACAGTCCAGCATACATTCATATTTGTGTGGTTCTTTGCCTATATTATAGATCAGATGAATATTATCTCAGTTATTAATTTTATTTGTATTCCATAAAACATTAGGCATTGATTTGTTGAATGTATTGGGTATTCAGATCAAATAACATCACTAATTAGGTTTCAGTGTTGGTAAATACCTTATTTCAGTGTTTTACAGATATCACAAAATCAAAAAGGTTTGGGCAACAGTCGCAACACAGTAGTGCCCACTTCTAATTCAGTATGTAATATAAATGTATGTTTTTAAGAATCTTATTTTGAAGAATCACATTTTATATGTAATTGTAAAAATAAAAAACAAAGAATACTGATCTGATCATCCAATTTGAACCCTGCGTGATCAGGGGCGATGCTCAGATTGTTCTAACCAACTATTGAATTAAAATTTGCAGTAAGATTCAACTTTCACCATATAATCGCGGAAGTGTGCTTTAAAATTAATTTTGATTGGATTCACGCTGCAATTTGGATCTCCAGATGAAAAGTGAACACAAGCCCAGAGCAAACAACCCAAAGTACACAGAAAACAAAACGGCTTCTCTCTTTAATGAATACGACACAATTGCTGTCACGATTTGGGTTAACCGTCTACAGGGGTCTCTAACAAACGTTGTCCCGGAAAAACAGAGGAAAAAAAGGGCAAATAATGACCACTTACCGCTGGATTGGGGTATACCATTTCCATTAAGTTCAATTACATTTTTAAAGGATCTCTGGGTTTGAAAAGTGGCGTTTGAACTAAAGCAGCAGGGGCATGGCCTATAAAACCCTAAAAGCATTGATCTTATTTCTGCCTGGTTACTGCATGTTAGGCAAACAGCCTGTGTAAACAGCGGTCAGTACCATCTTCATCCTGGGGGGTGTTTCACAAAGATTCTAAGTTGAACTTAACTCTCAAGTTGGACCTAACAATTATGGAAAGCCACTTGGAATACAATATATTCAAATGTAAAAAAAATGCAAGTATTTTAGACTTTTCATAAATTTTATATCAAGAACATGAAATCCCCTTGATAAAAGAAAATATTATAAATGATTTGAATCAACGTTTTATGCCTTTTAAAAGAAACTTTACAACAGTTTTTTTTCTTTAAAACAACTAATGGCTTTCCATAACTTTTAAATCCAACTTGGAGTTAATTTCAGCTCAGGATCTTTGTGAAACACCCCCCTGATCTTGCCCTGTGCTTGTTCTCTGGTTGCTTTTGGCATAACATGGTATTTCAAGGCACGATGATAGCTTGGCCACAATTCAAAACAGATATTTTGGCATTATATCAGGTTAAATGAGTGTTAAGAATAAATGGACAGATAACAATTAACCCCTTCTTTGCTTTGAGGGCTGGTATTCAATTCAATACTTTGATTAAGTAAGAAATTTACTTAGCATTTTGCTTGGCTGAGAACTTTTTTTATCTCATATTAAAATTAGACTGTTACATCAGTGAAACAAAATCTAATGGTATCAAAATGTGGGTAAGATTTTCAGTCATTGAATTAAATGAATTCTAATTCTGGCTACCGGTTACGTAAGCCAAATACTAAGTAAACTGCTTAAATGTTGACTTAAGTATGGAATTGAATACTGGCCCTGGGACCCAGATCCACTGGCATACCTGAAGGAATTCAAATAAAAAATCATCAAAATATCAGAATTTGAATTCGGCTTTCACTTCTGGCAGTCAAGATACCGAACGGATCTATCCCTTTTGTCTTGGCACTATAGAGACGACCAAGCTCAAGATCTGATGAGTGTCCGCACCATCTATCAAACGACCTCCAAATAGAGAGGGGTCCTTGTTAATGGCCTTTAATGAGGGGAATATCTCATTAAGACAGGAAAAGGCTTGCCTAATTAGTTTGGCCAATGCCTTCCCTCTCCAACAATTACCCGCCAAGTTAAATGGAGAAAAGAGCGTAACTGCTTGCACTTGAGTTAATTAGGCTAAGTTTTTTTCTGTAATGTCATTAGGCAAAGTCATGCTGAGAATGCACCACAAGCTGGCAAAATACTCATTATAGATGCTGCCTTATTTGCTGCCAGTTGTGAAGAAATGCAAATGACTTTAATAAGCCTTATTATAAGACATACAGTAGTAGTAATGGTGAGCTAAGATAAACCCCTGACATAAGTGTGATAATTAGAATAGGTGCAATGAAAAAAAAAAAAATAGTAAAAAGTTCTCCGGACTCGATTCATATTCTCATTAAAATGCGGTGGATAGGATTTTGATGTTTGAACTTGTACAATCCCATCTTTAGAATCTCCTTGATCTATGACATCAGGGGAAAACAAATAAAATGCATATTGGGGCTACTTTTTTCAAGCTTGCGATCATGCAAACCCACAATGACAGGGGCTCTTTAAGCATTGTGGGGGGGGGGGGGGGGGGGGGGGGGCTAAATCACCCAGACCCACCCCCCCCCCCCCCCCCCCCCCCTCCAATGTATTTCTTCACTGCATAAAATTATTTAACAGTGAAAAGGGAAAGAAAGTGATGGGAGTGTAACTTTGTTTTCTACTTGGGCAAGTAAAATCATGGATTTTCAAATTCTACTTGCCCGAACCAAAAATTTACAATGCAGAATAAAACCAATTTGCAACAAAAGAACAGTTCATTTCGCTACGTAGTTCGATCTGCTTGGCAAATTTCCTGCTTGTTTCTAAATGAGATTTCCATGTAAGGAATTACACTTTTCTCTCATAGATTTTCATTCAATCATAAATATCTCCATAATTATGAAGACATTTGAACAATCACGACCCATTTCATCCTATGGTTACCATAAACCAGACAACAAGGAACAAGAGAGATGTGAAAGCTCCAAGTGATATTAGCTGAATTTGACAAAATTAATAGATCACTCTAACTACCGATCCATGCACACACACACACCCACATGTAAATTGTCTACCATGCACACGCCCACACAATTCAGTTTTCTGATAAATAATCATGATAACCTTTTCTCTGAAAGCTCAATCTCTTTCAAAATCATGTTTATTGATTTTTTTTCTGGACATTATTGATTTTGCGGACAGGAGAGGAAGTAGGGTGATCTGTGAACGGGTTTACGATCATGCAGGCTGTACTGAAGTGCCCATGAGTGCAAACACGGAGGTTACATAATAACCAGAACCAGAACGCACACTGAATTTCCTTGAATAATGAATCATATCTTAGTAATTCCTTGCAGTAAACCTTAAGTCAGCTTTGTCTGATAAATGAGTAGAATTCTGATTTCATGGAAACGGGGATAATGATATTGATAGGAAGTGACGTTATGAATACAATCTAACGCATTGTATAGCTGTATATAGCTTCGCGTTAAAGGGTTAGTTGAGTTTTTGTATAGAGGGCGCTACACAAAAACAAATTTTTTTTGTGAGATGAGTGTCAAATTTGAAAGAGCATACAATTCTAATGACAGAATAAACTTTATTTGATCAAAATCGGTTCAGAAATGGCTGAAATATCCATAAACATAACCATTTGTAATATTTGTGGAGCCCCACTATTATTAGATAATTTTGAACCAGCCATTAAAAATTGTAAAAAATGCTTCCTCTTTTTAAAAATGTACAAATTATGTTTTTAAATAGTTGTTGATCTAATCATTATGTCAACATCACATGCACAATATTTTATTTTAAATGGTTGAAACCAATTCGTTTTTAGAGAGCGCCCTCTTGATCTTTAACGTCTTTCAAAAAAATTATAACCGGCTGTTTACTTAGTCGTTTGTAATCTTGTATACCCTTCAAGCATGGTGGAGTTACATGTATAACTATTAGTTTGTTATGTTATTGTGCAGGTTTTGGTTACTGAAGCTCCCCCTTACCAAAACTGTACTACCCCTTTAACCCATTGCTTACAGGGAACGTGGTGGGCCCTGTATTATCTCTATGTGGATTGCAAAATCATGTAGGGAACAGATTAAAACCCAACCCTAAATATTTAGTGATTTCTAAATAATAATAATGCGCTTCAATTTTCTTATTTTAAAACACTAGTATGGACGTGGTGTTTAGCATTTTGAGGCCTTCACATACATTATATTACATTTATCAATTTGAAAGTTTTTAAATTCCCTTTTTTATTATTACCTATTTTATATTATTTTGGGGCTATCGCATAAATTTTACATAAATGCAATTTTCAAGGTTGATACTTCCTGTCACTGGTCTCATTCTACCATTAGATCAATAATTTGTAAAAAATACAAAACATATAAAAACCTGAAAACAGATTTAAAGCCGTTAAAGGTGCGTTCCCCACCATTTTTTGTTAATCGCATTCCCAGTGGATGGTTGTGACATATAATTATAACAAGTTTGAAAGCTTTCAATACGTTTTAATACTTCCCTTTCCTTTCATGTGAATGTCAACCGTTATTTCAGAGAGACTGTCAATTTAATTTACCAAAATAACCTGTTTCGCTTCCACTTCATTCACTATCAATAGACAAAGAGGAAGAAAGAAAAACTCCACATTCTGGTAATTACGTTAAAATTCCTCTTACTTTATAAATGGATTAATTTCGATGAAACCAGCTTACTGAGGGGTATACATCACGTTCACTCGAGACCAGAATGATTTATTGACATGATGTAATTTTTAAATCAAAACTGGAAACTGACAGTTTCACTTCCATTTCAATCAAAGTTCCATGAAAAGGCTTTCAAAAGCCTGCCCCCCACGTTCATAAAACTTTCATTCAGCAGAGTAATAATAATCAAGTAATTAACATGGTAATGAACAAGATGAGGTAATGAGCAGTCATTCTATGAAATGAGTTTGGTCTCAATACTATCTAGATTCCCCAAAGCAAGTCATAAATCACGGTTGATGATATCATAAGATTAATTATGATTATCCTCTTTCGTGGCTAGTTTGCTTTGTCATGAATGTTATTTCAAGATTACATCTATAGCTAGATACAATCTAATGGTTAGTAACTAATAATGTCAGAGATAAGGGGAAAGTCGTAATTAATTTTCTTTCGTCAGGTATATAAATAATCTCGGTATTTTTGCATCAAAATCCCCGCAGAGACTGCTGACAGTTCCATAAATAAATTCATTCAAAATAAAAGTTATGGATGTTAACTTCTATTATCAATTTCGCCAATATCATAATAAAGTTTAATGTCATAAAATAAAAATGAATGTGAAAAGATATAGTGAAGCAGCTTTAAACTAGATCTCAATAGAATGTTGGTTTTACAAAAGAAATCATGTTTGAATAAAGCTGTAATGTTCCAAGAGTCTGCACAGCACCCTCTTTTGTTTACAGCTGCTATCTGATAGAAAGCAGCCTTCTTAATTGAGATATTCAGATTTCTTTCTACCTTTCAATTTTCAAGCATCTGAGCATGGCAGTATGATAACACATAATAATGATAATTCAAACACAGACTTTTAGTAGCTAAATGAAGTTTTAAGTAAAATTGTAAAAAAAAGTAAAATCTTAACTACTTGGAACTACCTTAGGCACCATTCATATACACACTACACATTAGTGTCATATTTTGTATTTCTTATTATTTGTCCTCATAGTTTAAATCTAACAAATGCCTATCCTAAACACTTCATGAAATCAGCCACCCCCTCCTCCCTCCCCCCCCCCCCCCCACCCAACAAAAAAGGAAAACAAAATCAATGAAGCATTTAGTGTACACACTGAAATGTTGTATTCTACTAAGCAATCTGACGATGTGTTTCAGTCTTACGCCTGCATGTGTTTTCTTCCACAAACAAATAAACAAATACAGAGCCGTCTGTTGCATTGCAAAGAGACAAGTTATATGAATTTGTGAAGCATAACATGCAGCTGTCAACAGATCACTATCTTGTCTATTGTACACAAATGGAACCATAGATGGAGATGGAGTCACGCGTCATTGACAAATAGGCCAAGCCATCATGACAAATTTGATACAAAATATGTTAAGGCTAACATTTAATAAAGCCCTCACTGACAAAGCCCCCATTGATGCATCATTGACGAATAAACCAACCCATCGTAATAATTTGCTTACTGTACAAAACTTTCAAAGTACACTATTCAACAAAGCCCTTCATAATAAATGCTCTAGATATCATGCATAACATAAAAATGTTAGTTTGGAAGCTTTATATAAAACCACTAACTATTAATAAGCATACATCTTAACCCGTTCCCTACGAGATTCTGAAATCCCAATAGACTTTGTACATAACCCACCCGGTTCCCGTAGGCAACGGGTTAACAAATTGCATCTACAGTACAAATCCAACCCCACCCCTCCCACACACACACTCACATACATCACATACACTTTTTCACACTTAAATTAAATGTACAATAAAACAAATCAATATTCTATTCTGTATTTAGACTTATCCATTTATCCTACAAACCTGCAGATGAGTCCTCATATTCCCGCTAAATAAAGGCATTCTTCTAAGTTCCCATTACTGATATTGAACTTAGTCATTCTATAGACATGCATTGTGACCTGTTTTCTCCCTCTATGAGAGGGTGTAGTCCATGTGTAGTATATAATCTAAGTCAAATAACTGTTAAATGAAGCATCAACAAAATATATACATTCATGACATTTTAGAGCTATTAAGTTACTTTTATTGAAGACACAATAAGGGGTGTGGTGCACCTAATGCAGCTGAATCAGGTTTTCTGCTTATTGGGGGAAAATATGCATAGTAACATGTCAAATGTAACGTATTGTAGACTGTAGAGCATTATAAGTACGAGAGAAATAAAACATTTAACATATTATCTACAAGATTTTGAAATCCCAATCTATTGAGGTAATACAGGGCCAGAGGGCCCACCCAGTTCACCTTAGGCAATTGGTAAAGTACCAGCAATGGACATTTGTTATTCAAATAAAGTTGTATTCTCTATTTCATCTTTTGAAAGCACAATAGTGGGTGTGGTACTGGCACACCTGTGTATGAGTCAGTTTATTAATCTACTATATTATTTTAGGTGTTTTGGGTGTTTATAAATGGAGGAAATTTTCAAAAATGTAAGGAGAGATGTAAATATTCTCATGAAGATATGCATGAATCATACCTGCAGTGCAGTTACTGCATTATATTGAAATAACATTGTTAAATATTGACATTCTCTCAACATTTTCAAATCAAGATATATATTATGCATACATAAAACTACACACATTCAAGCTGTTGAACTATATGTTGAAACTATATATGTTGAACTATATATTAAACAGTTATACATATAGTTAATTTGTTCTGACATTAAATGGTAATATGAAAATACACAATTGATTTTAGTTGATAATAGCAAAACCCTGCACTTGTCGGTAATTCATGTTTTGGAGAAATGGGCATTATGTAATAGACTTATATTAGTAAAATTGAAACAATCATATCTTTACCAAACAATGTCCGATATTGAAGAACAAGGTATCAAATTAAAGCTTGTGATGAGGCCTTTCTAATGGCTTGAAAATCACATTTTAAAATTTTGTATCAACAAGTGCAGGGTTTTGCTATATCCAGTCATTATAATTTATAAGACAAATTTCTGTGTGCAAGTGATAGCTCCTAGAAGATATTTCACCTCTAGAACAGTTAGTAATATTAGAGTTCCGTTACACACCACCTCCAGTGACATGGACCCCCTGAAGAAGAAACGCCCGCTACCCATGGTTGCCTAGCAACAGATATGAGCACACCTGCTGTCATCACAAGATGACTACTTGGGATACATGCCTGCATGTGGTATAGGCACAAGAAGGCTGCGATGATACCCTATGGAGGACATCACAGTTACCTCACTGCGAGTTACAGCAACTGTGCTACAACGACTATTAGCCATCTCTCTATTAACGCATCACTGACAAATTTTCTCGATACTCTATCGTACTACTCAATCTTTCGTCTTTGTCAAGAAGCTAGTAAAGACCTTGAAGGAATGCTACACCAAGGGCAGGGAGTTATTATTTCATCGCTTTTAAATTTGCTCCCTAAAAACTTCTAGCTTCAAGGGTGTCACGTCGTCATTACCTCTCTTAACCAGAGATGCATAGCAGGAGATGAGACTTCTCAGCTCCATGATTTATTTTTCTAATGACATTTGTTCAATATCTGTGTTTGTATGCAGTACTTAACCTTACAAAGCTGGGTTTTCTGGCCTATCCAGCTCTGGGAGGGGGTGGGGGTGCCCAATCCTGACCTAATTTGGCATGTGCATACTATCTGTTGTATTCTACAAAAATCCATAATGAGGCTTAGATGAAGTATTAGATTAGTTTTATAATCTTCATGTTCAGTCAATCCTTTGTTAAGTAACTACCTAAGGGAAACAAGAACATTGGCCGTTGCAGACAGATGACCTCTATAGACAGGTTCCATAACTATTTTTTTCTCTGCAGGGGATCACTTTTAGTGCCCACTATAGGCAAGTATAGGAAGGTGGCCGCTACGACAGGTCAAACTGTTTTCAGGGCTCGACACAAGATATTGCCCACTTGCCCGGGGCAAGTAAGAATTGATGTAGGGCAAGTAAAATATCATAAATGGTCAGGTTTGGTTGCCCGATTGGGCAACTGATATTTCTACTCAATAAATTGAGTCACATGTAATTCCTTATGTGTAAATCTCATCTAGAAGTATGCAGGCAAGTAAGTTTTCTGTTCGGGAAAGTATAATAAGAATATTTATAGTTTTTCTTGCCTGAAAAGGCCAATATAGAAACAAATTAGTGTGGAAGCTTGTTGTATTTATAACAGCTTATCATGATCATCCGATGTGAAAGGAGCATGATATATCCTACTGCCATTGATTTGAACGTTTAATGTAATAAATTTAACCCTGCTGTGTATTTTGTTTCTATCTGAAGATGCTAATAAATACCTAATGGAATGCCGAGCCAAGGGCATGCAGTTATCATTCCATCTCTCATAATTCTCTTGTTAAAGCTACACAACAGTTTTGGGAAAGCTCTCAAAACAAACAAAAAAACTCTCAAATGTTGCTTTTACTACCAATAATGTAAAAGAATACAATATACATTGTGTGTGCATCTATAATCCAAACATTGAAGCTCAATTCTGGACTACAATCAATCAACTAAACATGATGAGTGTGCCCAACCAATATACTAAAACATAACAAGGATATGAGTATGTGGGACAATACAATGGTTACATAAATGGCATGGGTGATTGTGTGCTTGCGTCTCTGTTATTTCATTATTACAAAGAGAACAAAATGTTCACGTAATATGCCCTCTAACCCGTTCAGGACGGACTGAATTTGCTATAACATGCATTCTCCATACAGACTCCTGCCCAAGTATTTTCGGGACCAGTCCTGAACAGGTTAAAATGTATATATGCTTCATTGGATGATTTTCTGTGATGCGTTTGAATGGATTTCAAATACTGTTATTTGGCTTTAAAATTAGCTCCAAGGGTGTCTTCATTGCCATCATTCCATCACTCAAAACTTCTAAATTTTAACTTTGGCGCAATAGGATATGAGAATGCTACTACTAGAGCTCTCTATTTTTAGATGGCCTTTGTTTAGCATAGATCTGTGTTTGTGTGCTATATTTATGAAGCTGCCTACGAGAACCTGGTGGGTCGTCTGTATTAACTATACGTTAGGGGTAGGGAACAGGTTAAGACAAGGGGTGCATTTATACAATCCAGTGTCATCATTTTGAAATATGTTTCATGATCATCTTTACCCTCGATATAGATAAACATGAATATACCTGCACCCTATGATATCCTGATCTCAATACAAAATGCAAGTACAACCCCTGACAATAAAAAAATGTCTTTCAGAGTCAATTTCCCTGCATTTAATTAAATTAGTGCAGACACATTATTTTATCAAACTCAGCATTATTGCAAACAAATAAAAACAAAACATTCTTTTAATATGGTAAGAATTTGTCTCTCCACAAATTTAGGGAGAAGTTATTATTTCATTTTGTACTGTGCGTGTAATTTCACTAACTTGTATTAAAATTTGTACATGGAGTTAATGAATGATATGACACACAAATACAACAGATTGTTCATACAAAATTAATTTTGCTCTAAAAGCCAAAAAGCAGTAATGGGAAAGTTATGTGAATCAACTCTATTTGCCAAACTAATTGATCAACATGGTTGAAATATTATAAAAGAGGGTTTATATGGTAAAATCTGAACCATAAATTTGTTAAATGCAAAAATAAAATAAAAGTTCCATGCGGGCCGTTGAGATTGGACTAAAATTTCACAGATTGTTTTGCCCAAGTTCGCTAACTTGGGTTCCCGTAGCTACCCACTCAAATTCATGTGCGACATGGTTTGCACAGAACACGGATGAATTGAGTGGGTGGTAGGTGAAAGATCGTCACATTTTATTGCTCAAATCAGGTTTTGTCCAACTTTTTACATTAACAGATTAGTAATTATATATTCTTTCCCATGGTTGGTGATAACAGCGTATATTCAATTTATTATGTGTGGGGCGGTTCCAATTTACTGCTATTTGGCTTTTAAAAAAAACATTCAACCATGTAAAAAAAAAAGTTCATCGTATTACCTGAATTGGTCATGTGGTCTGTCATGTGATTACTCCTGCAGTCTAGTTCCCATGACAACCCAGCGTCTCATCTCATAGAAGGTCTCCAAAGCCTTCACCTGCAAGAACACATTGTATACATACAGTATATAAATGTAAGTTTTGGGATTAGAAAGAGTACTGGCATATCTTACTGCTTGAAAGAAACAGTATGTGAACACACTGTATTTATGAACACACTGTATTAATTTCATAATGTGGATCACATTGTGAACACACTGTATTCATTTCACAACGTGGATCACATTGTGAACACACTGTATTCATTTCATATTGTGGATCACATTGTGATCACACTGTATTCATTTCAGTGTGGATTACATTGTGAACACACTGTATTCATTTCACAACGTGGATCACATTGTGAACACACTGTGATCAAAATTGCGTTCCATAATGTGGATCACGTTATGAGCACACTGTTTTTACAGTGTGTTCTATTGTAAAGCTCATGTTGTGAGTACAGTTTTTCACAGTGTGTTTCACAGAATGGATCACATTGTGAATACATAGTATTTTATAGTGTGGATCAGGTAGTGAACATACTGTGTTTCAAAGTGTGATCCACATTGTTTCACAGTGTGGATCAAGTTATGAACACATTGTCAAGCTAGTCAAGTTCAGTACATTTTAGGGGTGTTTATAAACAGAGGACTTGAAGTTGACTGTAGCTTTCTGACCTAGCAACAAGAACAAACATGTTGTCACCATATTCTTACTGAATACTGAAGTACTACAGTATCTACAATCAAAGAAGAAAAGAAAAGGGGCATTTCTCGTTAAAGGGGTAGTTCTGTTTTGGTATAGAGGGCGATAATGAAAAACTGAGTGTATAATTTGAAAGAGCATACAATTTTAATGGCAGAATAAACTTTATTTGATCAAAATCAGTTCAGAAACGGCTGAAATATCAATAAATCTACCGATCGAAATAAATCTGGGGCCCAGATTTATTTGAAGATTTTTTGAAAAATTTAAAAAATGCTTACACCTTTTCACAAATTTTCAAAAGAGGTTTTTAAATAGTTGTTGATGATCTCTCTATTTGATCATTATTTCGACAAAACATCACATCCATAATTTTGTATGAAAAATGGTGGAAATCAATGCATTTTTAGAGAGCGCCCTTCTGTGTTTTAATGGCTCTTTTTCAATAACAGGCTTTTTTACTTAGTCGTTTTTAATTTTCTATACATTTCGAGCATGGTGGAGTTATAACTATTAGTTTGTAATGTTATTGTGCAGGTTTTGGTTACTAAAGCTCAGCCTTACCAAATCTGTACTACCCCTTTAATATGGACACATCTAAAGATAAAGTGAAAAGGTTTTGTAATTTTATGCATTTCTATTTCACGTTTAATGTTCTTTTTATATCTCTCTCAGTTCTGATGAGGCGGAATTCCCAGCATTTAATTACACGTTCATGGAAACAAAATATCCCCCGATTCATTACTGATTTTCCTGATAAAAGTCAAGAATCAATCTTTAATGTCATCATGACCGTTAATTAAAACTCCGTTGAATCATTACCTCAAAGTCCCTTACTATCCCCTGTCTTCGAAAAGATGCGAACTGATTGGCGCGTTTATCCTTTTTAGGAGATGACAATTCATTTTGGTTTCCTTGAACAAAAATACCAGTGTGGAGCATAGGTAATTACCAATCATCAATTTCAAGTTCTAAATATTTTCTACACCATAAATCATTAAAAGGAACAACTGCTACTTTTAATCGGTCAGGTCAGCACAAAAAAAAAAGAAGTGACAAATAAGGATTAAAATGAAAGAGTTGTTTTGCCGCAGACCACAGTTCTCATGATGCGAATCTTTTCTCATGACAGCGAGATACAATCCCCTATTCATGTCAGGAGCTACTTACACAATCGGAAACTGATAAGATCTGAAGCAAAACAGAAAGTACACATTCATTGAAGTTGTGAATGGAGAACCAAATAGGGAAAAAATCTGATTTATTTTTTAATTGTTTTTTTAATTACGCTTAGATCATTATAGAATCAAAATACCATTCTACTATCCTAATGCGTTCATAGTATGGTGAGAACCATTTGCAGGGTTATTACGGAGCAATTTTCATTATGGGACGTCGATCTATTTATACTATAAACAACGAAACGATGAGAAAGGAAGTATTTGTCCGCCGATCAAGAAACACAGGAAGCTATTGGGAAGTAATAACAACACAACTTTTGGAATCCTTCTCGACCGTGTGAGTTTTGACTTTGGGAAATTACCACATATATGTAGTATGTATAATACTGAAAGCATGAGAAAAATCATCTGATTGATTGTCAATTGTGGCCATGACCGACCTTCTAGTGTTTATCCCGAGATCTCATCGGAAACCTCAAAGATAAATATTGTAACAATGCTATTTTTGTTTTTGATTTGTTGTTGTTTTTTATAATAAAACAATATTAACAAATAGTACAAATCAATACATTCCCATTATCATACAGAATGGAGAATATTAATAGTAATTCTTAACCAGAACGTCAATGACGTTGCGCTCATCCGGCATCTCGCAACATCAAATATCGCAAATTTCATGTGGTACACTTTTCAACTGGTCAAAAAATAAAAATGTGATGCCCTGGAAGGGACATAAAAATTAATTTAAAAAAAAATAGAGTGAACAAAATATAAATTTGACGCCCCAGAAGGGACATGGAAAAAAAAAAAATAATAAATAAATAAATAAATTTAAAAAAATTAATTTAAATTTTTTTTTTTTAAATACAATAAAATGAAATAAATAAATAAATAAATAATATAAATAAATAAATAAATAAATAAATAAATAAATAAATAAATAAATAAATAAATAAAAAATTACCATAATTAATTAATGGAGAAAAATTTCAAAATTCTGTGTAGAAGTTTAGTGTACCAAAGTTAGCTCTACCAGATAAAGCAAACCAAATCAAAATCGGTCGAGAAATGAAGAAGAAGCATTTTTTGTGATTTTTGGAATAAATTTGCATAAATTACCATAATTAATTAATGGAGAAAAATTTCAAAATTCTGTGTAGAAGTTTAGTGTACCAAAGTTAGGTCTACCAGATAAAGCAAACCAAATCAAAATCGGTCAAGAAATGAAGGAGAAGAAGTTTTTTTGTGATTTCGAATAAATTTGCATAAATTAGCATATATAATGAATTTCACGATTCTGTGTAGAAGTTTTAAATCCCCCTCCTAGCCCTATCTTATGAAACAATCAGAATCAAAATCGGTTGAAAAATAACGAAGAAGAAGCATTTTGAAAATTGTGGACGCATGGACGGACGGACGGACGGACGGACGGACGGACGGACGGACGGACGACGGACGCCACGCCATGGCATAAGCTCATCGGGCCCTTCGGGCCGGATGAGCTAAAAACTAAAAACACAATAGGTATAATTTAAAGGGAAACAACAGTTTGTTTTAATCTCAATTAAAGTTTTGGTTTGGAGGTCTCTTCAAGAACTATTTTTTGTGTAAAATTTGAAAGTAGCACACACTTCTAATGACAGAATAAACCTTGGGGCAATTCCAAGCAAACGCCGTGAGAGGGTGTTTCTCACAATGAAAGTCCAAATAACTCATAAAATCTAAATATCTAGAACCAACTTTTGATATGCATCTGTAACCACTATCCTACCAATAATTTACAATAGGCAAGAAAACCAAAATTCCCAATAAATTATTAATTATGAATATCAATATCTGCCGTAACGCCGTGACGGCAAAAAGACATGGGTTTCTTACATGCTAAGAAACTAAGTAAACTCTGTGAACTACAGGAACATTTTGCACTTTTGTCACGTTGATTCTTTGTACTAGACATCAAGCTAGAACATCCAAATAAAAATGTAGAAAAAATCCAATGCTCATAGTAAATATGATATCATAAATGTATCTATGCACTGTAACGCCGTGACTGTAACGCCGTGACCTCTGAATTGTACATGTTATATATATGGGCGATATTAAAGAGATGAATAATATGATATGATTTTAATGTAGTGATCCAGAATCAATAAAGAACTAGATGAATGGGTGATATAACCAAGATGCTATTAAATGATCATCCGCATGACACAAATTTGCAGCACAGCGCCCTCTATTGATCAAAAAATCTTTTAGGACATAATTGAAATTCTTATCTATTTCAGAAGTTAGTTAATGGAATCATCAAATATTAAAACCAAAATACATACTTAAATGTAACAATGAAATATGAGACCTTTGACATCTGACCTTTGACCTTGTTTCTCAAAATAACATACAAATGTTTAATTTTTGGTCTGCACAGTGCATATTTGCAAGTGGTTTGTTTCATGATTTCAGAGTTAGTAAATGTTTGTTTTTGAATTGGTAATTATCCGAGTGACCTTTGACCAGTGCCCCAAGCAGTTTCAGAAAATTGTCTTTTACCTACAGTACTCTTTCTAGCATTGATTCTGAAACTTAATTGTGAAAACAAAAAACAACAACAATATTTTGACCTGTTGACCTATGACCTCCCGTGACCCCATTCCCTAATCAGGTCATATACTTCACTGGACGCATACCAGTATTATTATCATGTTATCCTTCAAGGATTCTCAAACTATCTTGATAATAATAGAATTTTTGCATATTTGTTAGCTATGTGACCTTTGACCTTTGACCTCATGGACCAAAATCATATCCAATAATCCGTACCTCTAAATACATGGATTGTACAAAGTTTGAACGAAATCCATCCAACGATTCTTGAGATATTGCAAAAAAAAGAACACTGATGTACAGATGCACATACAGACAGACGGACATACAACCCATACATACATGACTCGGGTAACTAAGACCCCGTTTACAGTGAGCAAAAGGCCAGGCCAGGCCGCGGCCAGGCCGCGGCCTGGCCCTGCACTGTAAACGCACCGGGGCCAATTGCGCGGCCAATTGCGAGGCCAAACTGGCCGCGCATTTGGACCAGCTCTGGAGGTAGTCTCGGCCTCGGCCTGGCCAGGCCTTTTCTCACTGTAAACGCACCGGGGCCAATTGCGCGGCCAATTGCGGGGCCAACTGTTACCCCGGAAGTGAAAGGATCATTACGTCTTCCTCGTCCATATTCTCGTGTTGTAGGGTAGAACAAAGATTAATCAATTATTATATTAGGTACGGGCAGCTGTGATATTCGAAAGTTCGCCGTGCATTTAACATGCATAAACATAGGGAATTGGGGAAAAGATTCATTGGAAATATCCCGCGCACGCGCGACCGGATCTACACTGTGACCCCCGGCGCGCCCCCCAAAATAATCGTTTGTTTACATGCAGAGCGCCACTACGCCCTGCCTTTTTCTCACTGTAAACGGGGTCTTTGAGATGGAAACTTTATCAACTGACCCTATTCATATAATTATAGCATGAGCAATGCCCAAGCATACCTACAAAAAATATCTTACACTATTTGATTATGTCTACTGTGTTATGTTAATGGGAATCCAGTAGGTAGCGTCAAGGCGTTACACAAAACGTAACGCCGTGACCAAATTGATATTGATTATATTAATAAGTGGTAAAAGATAATGCTGCTATTCAGCATGCATATTATAGCCCTATGGGCTAATACAGAGAAAACAAAAAATTATTTCATTCCCATTCATATTTTTCCAGAAATATTAAAAATATATGTTTTTAGTGTAACGCCGTGACATATTAATGATTGTAAATGAGACAGGCACTGAAGCGGAACGAAGAGCGAAAATGACGAAATTGATATTTATCTGAAAAATTGAAGCAATGATCCTATCAACACTGAAATAAAATTTTATGAAAACTCCTTTTCGCAGTTCTTTTATGCTTAATATTTAATTGAATGTTTTGTGAAAATAACTGAAAATTAATTTATGCTATATATTAACAATAAAATAATAGTTTACAATTTTTTTTTTCAAAAACAAAATACATTTTTGGAAAGTTCAATCTTTTAGCTTTCATTTGATACCAAATTTGTTATGGTACAACGAATTTGAAAAAACAGTGGTTATGTCAATGTTTGCTTGGAATTGCCCCTTGTTTAATCAAAATCGGTTCAGAAACAGCTGAAATGTCCATAAATATTGGGGGCTTACTTTTATTCAATCATGATTTACACACACCCTCAGTTCATAAAATATATGACTGCATTCACACGATGGTTAAAAACTGTCTGCTAAGCCGGTTACTTGACGTTACATAGTTTCTCCACTCCCTAGGGAGTATTCCAGCCAGGCTACGGGCAAGAGATGCACACATGCTATATACACACACCATTACGTCCTACAATATAAACCCCTCACAAGAAGTTCCGCAATTCAAGTTTGAGCATTCATATCTCTCATATTACTTTATTACCGTTCATGAGTTTGGTATCATTGGAAGGCTTGTATTCCCCACTTTAAACTGATATGACATTTGCTATGAATATTTTTATCATGGAATGACCATGACACCCGAATATGGGGCAAAGTCAAAGGTGAAATGTTGCAAAATGCATTGATATTGTCAACAGTGTACCCTCCTTTTGTTGTGATAATAAAGTGTTATGAATGATGTTGAGTCGGTCATGCGTGAATGTCAATGGCATTTTATCATCTTTTTGGAGGATGGAATGTGTCTTCATGATTTTGAGGTGGTGCAATAACGTTTGTGTATGTTGTTAGGAAGATGTAATGTGTTTTATTGACTGATTGAGAAATTATCATTATGTTTGACTTTTACACAGATTGTTTACACAAAATCCACCACTATTACAGTTCAAACGTCACTTTTCATTGTCAAAACAACAGAATAAGTATACATGTCTACTTCAAAATAATTCCATCCTCCAAGGTAATGATAATACATACATCATGCCTGAGCGCCTCAACATCATTCAACACTCAATCATATTGACAATTAAGCATTTTGCAACATTTTACTTTGGACTTTGCCCCATATTCGGGTGAAATGCACATTCCATGATAAAATATTCATAGTAAATGTCATATCATTGCGAAGGGGAGAATACAAGCTTTTCCAATGATACCACATTTATGAACAGTAATAAAGTAATAGGGGAGATATGAACGCTCAAACTTGAATTGCGGAACTTTTTGTGAGGGGTTTATATCGTTGCACTAACCCAATGATCACAAAAGTGCCTGCTAAAGTTGCTTGACATGGAATAGTTTATCCACTTCCTGGGAAGCATTCCAGCCAGCAGGCTTCCTATATGAAGTATACACATGCTTTACACACAACCTTGTTTCCTACAATTCATTCCTGCGCTCACCCGATGGTCGCATAACTGTGCTGCTGACTGCCCACTCTCTGTACTTGATGTGGAATAGTTTATTCACTCCCTAGGGAGCATTCCAGCCATGCTACCGGTAAGAGGTGCACACATGCTTTACAAACATCCTCAGCTCTTACAATATATCATTGCACTCACCCGATTGTCACATAACTGTGCTGCTGACTGCCCACTGTCCGCTGCTAGGTACTTGACGTGGAACAGTTTACCGTCAAACGAACGTCATGGCAACAGCACATCCATCTTGAAGGGGAGACAGCAGGCCGAGTTGAGATCACAGCCGGTCGTGAATCCTCGCACCAGTAGGGTGGAGAGATGCACGGCCCTTGGGTTCACAAAAGTCACCTGGAAGAAAATTACAATTCAAAAATGATAATGGTTAAAATTTAATTGATAAATAATAATAATCACAATTACAATAATATAGAAATAATAATAATAGTACCCTAATTACTACTGCATCAATACTATTATCATATTAAAAGTCATATAATTTTATTCAATGTCCTCAAAATTTGCTATAAAAATGTAATACGAATTATAGTGTTAAGTATTTTGAA
This sequence comes from Echinarachnius parma, assembly GCA_037951105.1. Classification (NCBI taxonomy): domain Eukaryota; kingdom Metazoa; phylum Echinodermata; class Echinoidea; order Clypeasteroida; family Echinarachniidae; genus Echinarachnius; species Echinarachnius parma. The sequence continues at coordinate 69,858 of JBAMJV010001039.1, read as the reverse complement.
AATTACCATAATGTATTCATAGAAATATCTTTCCACTATTAAACTTAAAGAGGTATTATAAACATTAATGAAATGTTAAACTGTTTCAATTTTTCGAAAGATAAACTCTTACTCTCTAGTATAAAACATTCCTATTCCATTATGCATCTGTAGTGATGATGAAATAACATGACAAACATAGCAGTTTGAGAGCGCTTCGTCACCAAAAAACTTTAACGATCTAATCATGATAATGATATGCATATGACCCCGTGACGTCATAACCAGGAGTCAGCACAACTAGCGCAAGCGAGGTCATAATAATATTCGCGCGCCTGAGCCTAAAATACCGTTTGAGGGGGTTTGAAAGGCGCCTGAGCCCAAAATTGCCCAATGTTTGTGTAAAAGTACATATTTTACCGTATGAGTGGTCCACAAAAATTGCCCAATGTTTGTGTAAAAGTACATATTTTACCGTATGAGTGGTTATTTTTAGCGAAATTATCGACTTGTTTGACAAATTGATCAACGCAAATTGAACATGTGCATCGAAAAAAAAAACCCTACGGAACACACACTGGAAGGTCTGCCAGAGTTTCGGCAGGCCCCGCGCTGCGAGAGAGGTAGCTAGCTAGCGCGCCAAGCCGTTTGTAAGTTGCACTCTTAAAAAGTGCCGAAAAGGAACGAAAATGCAAGATTATCACGATCGCACCTATTCTAGATTTTCTCTTATTTTACTTACATGTTTGCAAGGCTTTTAAAACAAATACGAGAACAATTACCTGCAAAAACGGCAAAAAAAAGCTGATAATCTCCTGTTAATTTCCTAACTCGCTCGGACCAGGTGAACTGAACCTAGTGCAGGTTTGTTGCCAATTTGCAAACGGGCCGGCGTAGACTACACTACACGTTATATGATATCGCAGCCCAGAAATTGGCAACGATCACAAACGATCTGATTTTCTGCTATGTTCAATCGCAGCTCGCGTAACAACTAACAAGCGCTTGATTTGTTTTGAATGTTTTACTCGGTTTTACTTCAGGAAAAGTCATATTTTGCTAAAAAACTGAGGTAATACTGAATATTGTGTAACTATATTCCCGTAAATATTGTTTCATAAATCCAGCAAAGTATCGATACTTGTCATTTTATTGCCGTATAAAAAGATGAATTTGAGTGCGAAACACTGCATTTTTGCAGACCGGTTTATGAGATTCGATCGATGAAGCCGCTGCGGAGTGCCGGAGCAGCAGTCCAGCTCAGCTGCCTGTGCTGCCAGCTGCGCCCGCGCGCGGGCGGCCACCCGGACGACCGGGCGAGGGCTGAGTGGGTATATTCTAAAATCATATCGGAGATTTCATCGTCTCCTCGAAGCGATTTAAGAGTGAGGATGCGCCTTTATTTGGCAATGATATTTGTTGTATTTGTGGAGACAAATAATCAAAAGGAATTATGAAAATGGTGTCTGCAAATATGCCTCAAAACCGGGAAATTGCCCCCTCTGACAAGTGACCCCTGTATGCCCCTGTCCATGCCCAGCCAATGTGTTCCTTGTTATGACGTCACACAAATTACCGTGACCTTTCCTTTTTCTAAAACATCGATTTTGGGAATTCCCCCAAAATGCTTTTTTTTTAACTTTTTTTTTTGGAACAGTTTTTCGTAAACACTAATTTGTTATCATTTATATGTCAGCTTTTTGATGTTAAAATATGAACTCAAATTGGAATGATTTATAATACCTCTTTAAATCATATTTTACTAACAAAATTTAGTTATCAAACCAAAAAATAAGGTTAGCTGTGGGCCCACACATAAAAGGCCTGTGACATGTGACATGGAGGTTTATAAAATGGGTAGAAGAATCCCTGCATTCTGATTGGTCAATGAGCATGCAAAAGTTTTTTACTGATGCATGGCTCACTTTAGTTTGATTTTCATTTTGTTTGCGCTTATTTAAAAAAAAAAAATGTTGCACAGGGGTATTTCGTGGATTTAAAAAAAAAAAAAAAAATCATCATTCAAAAACAAAAATTTAATGTTAAAATTTATATAAATTTTTTTATTTCATCTAAAAAAAATATTAAAAAATTAGAATTATAAATGTTTTTATTTTTTTTATTCTAAAATTAATATAAGCAACATTTTATAATAAAAAAAATTTAAAAATTAAAATGTGAAATCAAATTTTTTCCCAGCCATGGGTTAGTACTTTTGAAGCCATGGTTCGGTAAATTTAGCCAATTTAGCCATTACTGGGAAAAAGTCTGATTTTCACATTTTTTCGCACCCATTTTATTAAACAAATGCTGCACAGGCATATTTCGTGGATCGGTAAGAATTGTATGCACTCTTTTAACTTAAATGGTCTAAAACCATACCAAAGTTAAACTCGTGTATCCAATTCGTACGGATCCACTCATGCCTGTGCATCATTTGTATACTAAATTCCAATTTTACACTTATTTAAGAAAAAATATGCACATACACCTCACTAGTGGCCAGGGCCAATCCGCTGTGCTGTGTGTTCAAGCATAGGGTCCTCTATATATATGTACATTTATCGCCTGCGCCTTTCATCTTTTAGAAGAGCGTATCATCGCATTTAAACATCGCTCACAGTGCGTACAAACATTTGCATGATTGACTCATTGAACAGTTTTCCCGTGATTGGATTTAGAGCGCGATGTGGATTTAGACGACAAAGAGATTGGAGATGAATATAAGTAGATTTGAAAGTCTCAAGATGATGTAGAGGGGCCAGGAGGAGGAGGTAATGAGGATGGTGTAATTTTACACTGTGCAGATTATTAATCTCATTCTATCATTCTAAAGTTCCCCATAAACTTGCTTACATGTGTGTTTCTCAGCGAGTCTGGACTGTGGCCCTGCACACAAATGGCCTGGGATATGACAGCATCGACATCACACAGCCTCAGGGTTGAAGGAGGGGCCCGCAGGAGGAGGTAATGGAGGATGCAGCAGAGGAGGATGAGATGACGAGGGACCGCATCCAGGATGCCATCCTCCAGGAGTTGACTGGAGGAGAGGCAGGAGAAGAACACCTTCATCCGAAGTCTCTTAACATCCTCGTTGTCCTCCGCCCACAGATCCTCAACCGTTGGTCGAGGAGCTTCAAGAGACGAAAAGGGAATCAAATTGTTTGCATCAATCACATTTAAGCCATCTTATATTCACCCCACCTTCAGAGTTTATAACCAAGAGAAGAACACCTTCATATACAGTCTTTCGACATCCATGGTCTTTTCCGACCACAGATACTCAATTATTGGTTGAGGAGCTGCAAGAAAAGAATATCAAAACCAAATTGTTTGCATCAAACACATCTAAGCCAATCTTCAGAATTATTAACCAGGATGACACCTCCATCCAAAGTCTCTCAACATGTTCTATGTCCACAGATCCTTTATTTTTGGCCGAGGAGCTACAAGAGAAGAAATGAAGAAAAAAATTGTTTGCATCAAACACATTTTAAACCACCTAATGTTCACCCAAATCCTTTATCCTTGTAACTAGGAGGAGAACACATTCATCCGAAGTCTCTAACATCCCTGGTGCCTCTGCCCACAGATCCTCAATCAATAGTCGAGGAGCTGCAAGAGAAAAATATTGAAATCAAACTGCATCAACCATATCTAAGCATTCGTATAGTCACCCCAATCTTCAGAATTAATAACCAGAACACTTCCATCTGCAGTCTCTCAACATCCCTGGCGTGGTCGGACCACAGATCTTCAATCAATGGCCAAGGAGCTACAATGAAAAAGAAAAAAAATGAGCTGCTATAGGAATTATCTCTTCAAGATCACATTTAAGCCATCTTAAGCTCACCCCAATTTTCAGAATCAAGAACCAGATGAGACTTTAAATACTAATTTATAATTCAAATGCGCTAGTGCTTTGGTTAAGTGTATAAAATGCCATCATTAAAGGGATAGTTGAGTTTTGTTCAAACTGAATTTTATTAACCAAAACCTGCACCATTACAGTACAAAGTAATATTTAAGAAAGAAGTCAAGATATCGTCTGGCCAGACGATATATAAATAAAATATTTTGAAATCAACTATAACAGCCTTTGAAAGGGAATGATTCTCATTTCACATGTTTTATTCAATGAACTTTCAAATGGAATTACAACCAAGCAATTTAGTGTCATGGGGAATTTTGGGAAGTACCAATACTCAAGTGTGCCTTTAAGTTATTCCACAATTAATGTTTTTCACATGGGATTAAGGGGTTTGGACAATTAAGCACATTCTTCTAGCATATCACACACAGGCGATATTTTCCTGGAACAATGCAAATGTAAACAGCAATGTGAACAACAATGCAATGTAAACAGCAATATATTTAAATTGTTCTTACCCATATCCAAGGGCAATCCTTGCACAATGTCAGGATCATTCAGTGAACTTCCAGCATAACAACAAAACTCTTCAACTGCCACAAACTCTGATTGGCGTTGACTTGCTGGACCTGAAGTTAAGCTCTTCCTCGGGGTAAGCAGTCCATACATGAGCTGTCTCACTGGACGATAGACCCGACCAGATGAAGGCATGGAGTCGTCAGTATCATCATCTAGAGCCATATTGGAGTTATACTGACAGATGGTGATAGCCTGGAGGATCATGTCTGTTATCTTCAGTTTGGAATGGTATGACACAATCTTCTTCAGCACTGTTGGATGTATGCCACAGTCAGAGGAGGCATGAGTGGCAGAGTGGCCTGGTGTTGCTGAAGTCCTAGATGGTTGGTTGCCCTGTGCTTGCTCCGGACTGTCACAGGCATATTCCTGGACACACTCGTAGAGAAAGCCATCGCCTAGAGATTTATTGACCTGACTGGCCACCCAGTCCATGGAGCTTCTCGACAAATCTGTGAGCTGCAGACCCCTGATGAAATCAGCAACGGGTCGAAATCGGCGGTCCCACCTGCCCATTGCCACCTTGCGATGAAAGCTGGAGAGCATGTCAAGGCTCACAGTGTCACAGCCAACAAGGCAGGCAAAGAGGGGAAGAAGTTGGGGGGGTAGACCAAGATGTTGACACAGTGCATCTCTCTTGAACAACTGCATTCGCTCGATGCGTTCCCCTTTGTACGTCAGCAAGAAAACTCTTGGGATGTCGTATATCATGAGATCAGTATCTCTGCTGATGACACCATAGCAGGTAGGGTTCTTCTTGCAGTACAGGTAACACTCACGATCGAGCTCCATCGAAGAGTTGTGCACTGAGGCCTCAAGGCTCTTGAAAGCCAGTCGTGTGAAGGAGCTAAGGCTGGGAGGGATGTGAAAGAGATCACGTGGCGGATGTCTACCAGAGACTTTGATATTTTCAAAGATCTCTGTCACAAGCTTGCGCTCTTTAATCCTCCTCCCGATCCATGTATCCAACTTCTTCTTCTCTACGACTCCATCAAACATAATCTCCAATTCGAACCCGGCATTGCGAAACGCAGATAGAAATATTTTCACTTTTTCCAAGTGCTGAATCCACTGACCCCCCAAGGCAAACTCCAGGTTTCCATAGATCGATCCGAGGAAGTTATTGCCATCAAGCACGAGAACAGGTCTGGTGCGGTATTTCCTGTAGTACTCAGCACCAAGTCTATGGAGATCCACATCTTCAAGTGCTTCGGGACAAGACCTCTCGATGTAACTGAAAAGTCCCCTGACTCCCATCCTCCAATATCCTTACAGCAGCCAAGAACCTGTCATTAAGAAAAAAGAGGGAGAAAGAAACATCATTAAATGCATTAACTAAAAGTGAAAAACATACTAGCAGCTGCATAAACTCAAATAAAATCTATCTGCTGTAAGTTCTTCGAAATCGTGAATAATAAAACAAAATAAATTAACTTTCTAAACCCTTCCAAAAAGGGAACCTCTACTCAACTCAAAACTGTATTACCGAACGTGTACATTTTGCATAGGAATGCCTATATCATTAAGATGCACGCTGCCACTAGGTGCACATTAAAAAGCACATAGAATGCTTTAGGACGCTCTAAAGCCTTCCCCCATTTCTTTCATAATGTAAACGGTTACAGTACTTCATGTTTTAGCATTATAACCAACTTCGACCTTGCCCTACTTTCTAGACCCATTCATGACCCATTTCTCGATAGCTCTGTCTTTTTCTATAACATGTCCCATGCATTCTCAAGCATATATGCACAGTACTTTGTATACAATGTGCATTCAGTACTCCATTCACTGATTCATGCAACCTTATTTCACCCTGGCATGTTCAATAATCAATACCATGTGTGTTTCACTGCACTCCCGCTTACATCTTCGGTCGAGTCACACCCTTCAATATTTTCTGTCTGGTCCGATTTTTCCTCATGCCATGCACCATTTGTATGGTATCCTTCAACTTCAGCCCTGCCGGCTCTGATGGGCCCGTAGCTTAGGCATCACATCACCCGTCGTCTAACCTCCTACACCGAGAACACACCTCACCATGTAGTCCAGTTTCAATGGCTGCATTATTTAATCATAAGCTTGAACCGCTCGCTTCCCTTTGGTTTTCAACCCAGACCCCCAAAACATGGTCTCTTCGACCTGGAAGTGGAACACGGTCATCTTTGTCATCAACATCACAAGCAGTACTGATCACAAGTATGACTATGAGCATTATCTTCTCGGCTCTTCAGTAACCTCAACCTACCAAGTTACCTATGGTCAAATCTCTGCATCAACATAACATTGAGCCCCTTTCTTGCACAGCTTTACATCACGCATCATTATGCACTTCAGCAACATCTTCAGAGAGCAAATTAACTGCGCTCATATCATTCACGTCAAGTTATTCTTCGCATTTTATTATTGTTCAATGTCAATGTACACATTTTATCAATATCATGCTCACATTAATTTCTGTATTCTTTTTGCAATATCAACTGAAATCAATATGCTTTTATTTACAAAATTACATTCACATACACCCTACTCAGCTCACACATACATGCATGGGGATGCCATTGTCATCGACTGATTGAGATTGTAATTTCAAATTAAATTTGCACCAACCGTTGATTATTTTCATTTCAATTTCATTGACATACGCGCTGCCTCTAGCTAGTTGCGATCCAAAACATGTGTAGAACACCTCAGGAGGCTAATTTCGTGAAAGTTGAGAAATTTTTGCCCAATGTTCTGTTCATTAATCATCCCTCGAAAATGTAGACTCAACTCGGCCGACCTCGGTCATTCATTGTTAACACATACTAACGCGAATTTACCTATGTGGGACTACAGGGATTACAGACTACATTTAGATTTATACCCGGAACTAACGAAGTTTCACCACGTTTGAGGTACATGTTCTTTCATTAATGCAATACAGAGAAAAACAATTATCCCCACGTAACGTCACAATAATATTATTTATACTAATTCACCAAATAGTAACACACACGTTAAGATTTCTCACTTTTCTCACAGAACGCTTCCCTGTCGCTCAGTCTCAGAGCTCAGCAGATCAGACTGTTTACATCTTTAATAGGCGGTGACGTCATCATCAAACACATGCTAAAATAGCCACTTTGCAGAATGTTGCAGAAAGTAGTTGTACAACCTGAATGCAAAGTGCAAAAAGTATACCAGTAGACCGAAACATATTTCTCCTCCGTTTAATTTGTTGACCACCATCGGGATGGGGGTGGATTGTATGACGTCATAATATTAAAGGAGAACCATGCCGAGTTGGATTTTGCTGACTATATGAGAAGGATAGAGGGTCAAGAAAATAAAGGAAGGCGAGAGACGAGAATACATGGGGAGGAGAGGGACAGGGGAGATGACATATGGAAGGTGAGAAGGAAAGAATCTTTGAATCTTTTTCCGTTGCCACTCTCCTGTACATGACACAATCGTCAGCAAAAAGCCGGACAGTAGTCTGACTGGAAACATATTCAGGGAGGCAGTGGCGTAGACAGGTTCTTACACCTGGGGGGGGGGGGGGGGGATGATTTGTGGTTCACCGGACCAAGACCAATTTTCCCCCCACACTAGAGAGATTTTGCATTTTGGACTTGAAATTGTGCATTCTGGTGCTTACCTAGATAAATATATTTTCACGATAAAAACACGATACAAATATGCACCTCAATACAGAGAGCGAAGTGACTGAGCGGGGGGAGGGTGTGGGAGGGGGTGTCCCCCATAGAAGTATAAATAACTAGAAGACAATCTACGCACTGCGCGCTAATTTTCCCATAGCCTTAACACACAGCAAACATGGCCGGTTAGGGAAACTTCATGGACTGGCTAACATGGAATGCTGGGTAATTCGCTGAGGAACGTGAACAGTTATTAACTGCATATAATTGCAGCAGCGAAATATCAAGCTGCAAACTGCGTCATGTTAGAGGTCATCGCTAATTAATTATTATTCATGTATTCATATATTCATAGCATCTACGCGCACATTTAGCCAATCACACATTAATGTTAAAAGTGGGTCGGGTCAAACCACGTTGTTTACGATACTGACACACGTGTGTGGGCTAAATGTTGATGTTGATTTTAAAATGTTTCAATGGATTTCGAGTGTATGATGTGTGTAATCATTATTAACAGTAAATGCAAACACACATCAGTACACAGTAAAAGCGAATATTTCAGACTCACATTCTGCTGCAATATCTACTCAAATACATTATACAAACAAATACAGACTGTATGAACACGAACAAGAACGGGTTAAATGTCTGATACAGACGCTCTTCATGTAAGTTTTAGAATGATTTAGTGATTATCTAGTTAAAAACTTGTATAAATGAATACTGTCTACCGTGTTCAGTTGAATTTGAGATGTTGACAAATTGACTGACCCCTTTTCACGTACACAAAATAAACAAACATACACATACACACACACACACACACACACACACACACACACACACACACACACACACGCACACGCACACACACACACACACACACATTATGAAGAGCTTAATTCCAAAAGGCGCTAAATCCACTTTCCCTAAATAACAGGAAGCTATTAAAGTAGAAATCAACCATTTTAGGACAAATTACACGATACAAATTCAAAATATGGAACGTTCCCTTTTCCTATTCAAATAATTGAGCAAAGAAATGTTTAAAAAAGTTTAAAAAGTGGATTTAGCGCCTTTTATAATTAAGCTTTTCATATACACACATTATACAGACACATCCGATTCTGCCACATAATCATGCAATCATAGCCAAAATAATTATTGCAATCTCATGAATTGTTTTCAAATGATTAATCTACATACACTAGGAAATGTGGAAAGATGCAAATTCATACCATTCAAATAACATTTATTAAATTAACATAATGTTCAACAGCATGAAACATAGTTTTAAATAATGTCGACATTAAACTTCCATCAGAATGATAAAAAGACAAAACGACTTTCTGTTAAAACAAAACATTATCTCTAAAGGTATTTTCTGTGCAAATCAAGATTTTAATTTCTAAATCAGTTGTCTCTTTTTATTTTATAAGATATTGCTGAGAAAAATAAAAGTACTTTCCTACATACGAATTGTGTATTAGGATTGTATAACAGCTATACATATACAGGAAATATATTGGCTTTTGTAAATAACTTGGTTTGAGTAATATTTTGTACATACAATAAATATGAACTAAATGTTACTAAAACAACATTTTTAGCAGTCTTTTTTAAATAGAAAAGTTATGTACTTCCAGTATGCTAGTTGTCAGAAATTCATTAATTCTCAACATTAAACAAAACTAAATTGATCTTCATCAATTTATCAAGAATCAATGTGAATCCAATTTGATAAACTTGATATATAAGTATAAGCATTTTATAATAATTTGGAAATGTAATCATTTTTTGCTCACTAAAAGTAAAAACAAAACTTGAATTATGGATATCTTACATCCCTATAAAAAATAAATAAATGCCACTAAAACCTACCATACGATAAGAACAACAACAACTACAACAACTACTACTACTACTACCTACTACAAATACTACACATACTACTACTTGAATATAACAAGAATATATTTAGGAGGGAAAATGAGAAAGGCAATATAGGAGAAAAACTGGGAGAGAAACAAAAAGAAGATAGAAGGGCAAAGAAAAATACAATTTAGGAGAGGGGGATACGCATTGAACATGAGAGGTATAGAATAGTAGTATAATAATTTAAGTCATGTTGTGGCAAGATTGTGCACAAAATAATGCAAACTGATGTACAGGGTACAAATATGCAACTTATAAATTGCATCAACAAAACATATTGCAACTCCTATCAATTAATTTCAACTAGTCATTTCCCAACAAACATTTTTCACCATTTGATTGACCAATCAAATGAATCAGCAACATTCACTATTTGAAGTAATTGTCTTATTTGAACACAATATAGTTAATTACCCAGAATATCAATTTAAACAAAACGAATTGTGCTCAATTTAAATTTGATTTAACTGCGATGTCACTCAATTAGTATGAATATTGAATACAATGATATGTGTTTAATATGTGTTGATCATTATTGCACAACATGAACTCCAGAGACTAGATTTGTATAATATAATCATCACAAAATAATAATACAATATTTTAGTAAGAGTTCAATTCAATTAATACATTACAGTGGAAGCATGCACCTGACCGAGAAAGGCATTATGAGCAGGATCAAGACCAGGCTGCCACCAGGTTTTATGAAGTTTACTATAGTTCAATCGCCCAACACAGCAATAAACCTGTACTGACACAATGAGAACATAAATGCGGCCTGCATACGGTGCACGTCACAAGGAGGTTTCACTATTCAGTATTCATATACATTTTATTCCATAATCTAATTTAAAAGGGTGCAAATAAGTACAACTTATCTAATAATGTCTTCTATTCAACACACAAATTTGCAGCTACAAGCTGACAGGGATTTATCTTTCAATATCAATCCTTCTTTATTGTAGTTGGTGATGTAGCTGAAATTCTGAACTATACAAAACCATTAATTGAGTGTGCTGGCAGTCCTGGGGTATTTGTCTTTGAATTGTTTTCAGAATCATCTTATATGTTCACACATTATGAGGATACTAAGCAAGATTTATTATAGTGCTGTCATAGCTTTAATCTTTGTTTATAAATACCCAGTAGGACAGTAATATAAGTAATTGTTTTGTCAATGGATCATTACTACATAATTGTACATCGATGGATCATTGCATCTGAGCAATACTCATCAGTGTGTGAATTTCGAATCAGTTGTCACTGTCCATCATGTCCTCTGGTAATAGCGTAAAGAGCTACAATGTTCACATGAATCACACTTAGTAGATTCCTTACTAATTAGGATAAATTGTGTGACTGACTGACTTATTTAAGTTTATCGAGCCTGTCTACTGCCTAGGTCCTTCTTCAAACTGTACTCCACCATGGCTATGCACCCACTGCAACACTTTAAAAATCAGTTCTCTATCTGGAGACTTTATACTTATTTATTCCTGAACTGCTCAAAAAAAGAGCGTGGGTAGTCCTGGTAGTGTATGAAGTAGTAGAGTTATCTCCATTGTAGATTTGTATTGCTGATGATGAATACTGTCGAACACCAGTGCAGACCACAGCTTCAGGGGCGCACTGTTAAAAAAAGAAGAAACAATGAATCAACACAAAGTGTACAATTAAATAAAACAGATCTAGAAATGAATGTGACTGCTAATTGAGGCACACAACATATGCTGCTCAGCTCAGGTTCATACTTTTGTATGTCATGAAAGTCAAATCCATTTCATAGAAATAAATCACATTTCTTTACATACAGAACATCCATGAACAAGAATTACTAAATTGTTAACTCTCACTCTCAGGTAAATTTGGATAGGTCTACATAATTTTATAATTGGCAACATAAATTCAAGACATGGCTAGTTTGAAAAATAGAACAATTAAATTCAAAGTATTCCCTTTATTCCTTTTAATCATGCATTCATTTTTTGACCAGTATCGCTTTTATTTTGACTTAGTCTTAGCTAGCTTAGTCCAAGTTGTTGATTTTGTAGTAGGCGCTGCGAGTGCTAGGCCAGGGCTAGGCCTAGGCCTAGACTAGGCTAGGCCAAGTCTTGTTGCTTATGTTGTGATAACTGTTTTTTACTGTAAACTGAGCTACAATGTTTAAATGAATCACACTTATACCCAGGGGGCAAACCACCATTTTTTTAGGATTTCAGCTTTTGCCTGTTGTAAAAGGTTGGCCATCAGAAATGGCTTCTAGGACCTTCTAGGATCACAACCTAGGTGGACAACCTCGCGAACTAGCTGCTGGAAGTCCACAGAATGAGTTTCAAGAAAACCACACCTACAGTATATGCACTTAATAGTGTGTTTCAGCCTTAGGGGTCATGAACACCCAGTCGCACATCTTGCAAAATTACACCACAATGCACGCCTGATTCCAACTTGTTTTTTTTTTCTTGGAGGGTCTTCCTCAGAGTCCTGCGTTACTGTGTCATACGTCGTTACAAAGTGGTGCGTCACACACGGACGTGAAATTTCGTATTCAGCGCTTATGTATAAAATACAAATAAATGCTTAAGAGTTAAAAATATGATTTTTTAATCTTTAAAAACCTAATTCGCTTTTGAAATACCTATGAAGATCATTATACGGCGACACCAGCTATGTTAATTGATAAATCAATACAAAACATAAGCAATAAAAACAAACAAATACATAAGAATATGAGTTCTCAATGTATTAATTTGATATTGTGTTCTTTTCTAACCATAATTTTTTAATTTGCTTTGTGTCTCGTTTTCAACAAAGCAAGTTGGGCATGGATGCAATTCTTGAATAATTTACACGCCACTTACTTGGTATAATCTGCATTATTATCTCGGTAATGAAATGCTAAAATGTGTCGTCAATCATATTCCTAAAGTCGAAAGTAATTTCGTTAATGGAAATCTGTTGCAGCTCAATCGAAAACTAGGTGTATTTGCATTTCATTTTCGAAAGAGATGAAATTACACGTTCGAATCGTTTCTCTAAAACGTTAAAAACACGTTACACGTACAAGGTCTCCAAATAGGTCCCCAGTAATTTATTTTTACTGATTGAATTGATTGTGGTGGTTGAAACGATTCTACATGTAGAGAAAATTAATAAATTGTTTTAGAGTGATATATTGGTGAATTGTATGGTTGAAATGATTGATTGAAATGATTCTACCTGTAGAGAAAATGAATAATTTGTTCTAGAGAGATACATCGGTGACTTTTATGGTTGATATGATTCTACCTGTAGGTAAATGAATAAATTACCCAGGGGGCAAACTACAATTTTGTTAGGATTTCAGCTTTTGCCTGTTGTAAAGGTTGGCCAACAGAAATGACTTCTAGACCTTCTAGGATCACAACCTAGGTGGACAACCTCGCGAACGAGCTACTGGAAGTCCGGATGAGTTTCAAGAAAACCACACCTAATGCACTAAATAGTGTGTTTTAGCCTTAGGGTCATGAATACCCAGTCACACATCTTGTACAATTACACCACAATGCATGGTGATACAAGCTTGTTTTTTCATGGAGGTCTTCCCTAGAGTCTTGCGCATCGTTTGATACCAAATGTCACACTTCATTACAACGTGATGCGTCACATATGGACGTGAAATTTCGAATACAGCGCTTATGTATGAAATGCAAATAACTCCCTAAGAGTTAATAATAGGCTATATTTTGATCTTTAAAAACTTAATTCGATTTGAAAAACATATTAAGAGCATTATACAAGGACACCAACTATGTAAATTGATAAATCAATAAAAAACAAAAGCAATACAAACAAACAAATACATAAGAATATGAGTTGTCAATGTATTAACTTGTTTAGATTGCGATAAAATGATACAAAATCCATCCGAAACATCTTAACTTGTGATCATTTTAATCAGATGCGGAGGAGGTGTGTGTGTGTGTATTTTTTGGGGGGGGGGTGGTTGGAGGGGGTCACAAGACCATCAGTGGACTCCAAAAACAAATATAATCGAGGACTACTCACCCAGTATGGACGAAGTGTAACTGAAGGCTTACATGACAAGTACATAATATGAAGCTTGGAAGGGGGTACTGTTATTAAGGATTGGCCCCATAAAGTGGATTATAGGACCTTCTAGGAACACAATCTGTGTGCAAAACCTTGCTGGAAGTCCACGTCAAGCGTATACTGAAAAAAACCCGTCTACACCAAACCACTCATCTCTGCCGAGTTGAAATATATGCTGCACCTTCATTCATCAGTTTATCCAGCACACATCATATATGTCGTGTCATCGGGGATAAAGAGCTGTAGTCGAGGTCATGGCAGTACTGGAAACCAAACCGTATACAGCAACAGCACATTCCTTCAATTCCAAAGCATGGAACCGCCTTCTTCATGTATAGGAACAGTTATTCTGGCACCCTTTAACACATCAACATGATATTGCCTTGCCCAGGTTTTCTGTGTAGTTGACACTAGAACTGCTTTTCTATCATTGAGGGACTATCCAAATTCTGTACATGATGGAAAGTTTGGCTTGGGAATGTGCGCATTTTTATCAATGATGGCATAAGAAGCTCGTTTGAGACAAAGGAGAAAAGCGTCCTCTTTACGAGGCAGTATCTTCAAGAGAGTTGACTCGTTGTTCAAGAACTTTTAAGCTCTCAGTTTTCCCAGATCGGAATCCTTAAACTGGTCTGCTTTGGTGCTGTAAACATCCATTGTGAGTTCTCGTGTCCGAGTGATAGTGACATATGGCGCACATTGCATCAACAACCACTGTTCTTTAACAGTTCGGTTGTCATTGACATTGACTACAACCTCTTTATCCCTGATGACACGATTCTGACCAGATGTATGGTGTGGGCTGGATGAATGGAGATGCAGCATAGAGGGAGCATTATACACTTAAACTCTGTTTGTAGAGATGAGATGGCTGCATTTAGTGGGGTTTTTGTAGATGCTTTTCAAGTTCCGCTTCATGTGGACTTCCAGCAGCTAGACCAACTAGGTTGTGTTTCTAGTATACGGTCATATGAGTCATGTATGTGGGCCAACCTTTAACATGAGCCAACTATGTTCATGTGTGTTATACCTCCTTTGCAAGCTTCACGATGTATCTCCTTATAGACCTAGAATGAGACTCGCCCTCACACGTGTCATGTAAGCCTACAGACACACTTCGTCCAAACTGGGTGGATAGACCTCGATTATAATTATTGTTGGAGTCCATTGATGAAAGGCTGGTCTTTTGAACACCCCTTTGAAATGTTTGAGGGCTGGTACTTTGAGGGCTGGTAAGACGGCATCATGTGACAGGGGAGGGATCAG
This sequence comes from Echinarachnius parma, assembly GCA_037951105.1. Classification (NCBI taxonomy): domain Eukaryota; kingdom Metazoa; phylum Echinodermata; class Echinoidea; order Clypeasteroida; family Echinarachniidae; genus Echinarachnius; species Echinarachnius parma. The sequence goes on along the minus strand of JBAMJV010001039.1, from coordinate 54,495 downwards.
CGTTGCCAATTACATTTGAACAGGGGTGCGATCGCCCAATTGTATGTATACTCAAGCCATGGAGCTGTATTTAGGACATCTGTGTAGCTCTTGTTGCTCAAGCCTCACTAATTTGTCATGTCTTGAAGATTTGTTTAAAAAATATTATTTATATTTTGTTTTGAAAAGGAAATGTATACTTATATAATTATTAATAATATAAATGCATCACAATATAAAGAAAGAAACGTAGGTGGCGACAATAGTCAATATTGACTTATTGCCAAAAAGAACTAAATTACAACAACAACAACCCTTCCCTCCTCCCGTGTATCTCATTCAAGGGATAAGCTTAATATGTGATTTTGTGGATATATTTTGTATCATTTGATATAGTAATTTAACCACATCTAAACAAATTATAGCATTATAACAACTCATATTCTTATGTATTTCATTGTTTTGTATTGCTTATGTTTTTTATTTTTAATAATTTACATACTTAGTTTCATTTTATAATGCGAATTACGTTTTTAAAGATCGAAATAAAGCCTATTTTTCATTGTTAAGAATTTAGATGCCTTTTATACATATGCGCTGTATACGAATTTCACGTCCGTATGTGACGTAACACGTTGTAACGACCTGTGACACAGTAACCAAAGAAGCAATATGCTCTTATTTGGTATCAAACGATGCACATGACTCTAGGGAAGGGGGGAATACCTCCATGAAAAAACAAGCTGGAATCAGCAGTGCATTGTGGTGTAATTGTGCAAGATGTGTGACTGGGTATTCATGACCCCTAAGGCTAAAACACACTATTTAGTGCATTAGGTGTGGTTTTCTTGAAACTCATCCTGTGGACTTCCAGTAGCTAGTCCGCGAGGTTGTCCACCTAGGTTGTGATCCTAGAGGGTCCTAGAAGCCATTTCTGGTGACCAACCTTTTACAACAGGCAAAAGCTGGTAAACCCCTTTTGCCCCCTGGGTATTAGGTTTAGTACTACTAGATTCCTTACTAATTAGGATAAATTGTGTGACTGAATTATTTAAGTTTATGGAATCTGTCTACTAGTACCAAGCCTAGGTCCTTCTTCAAACTATAGGTCATGGCTGTGCACCCACTGCAACATCTAGTTAAAAATCTGTTCTCTTATCCGGAGACTTACCTATTTATTATTCTTGAACTGCTCAATAGTTTTTTCGCAAGAAAAGATGAACATGGGTAGTCCTGGTAGAAGTAGTAGAGTTATCCCCGTTGTTGATTTGTAAGCACTGTTGTAGAACTGTCGAACACCACAGCTTCAGGGGCACACTGTTAAAATAAGAAGAAACAATGAATCAACATAAAGTGTACAATTAAATAAAACAGATCCAGTTTAAAAGGAAATGAATGTGACTGTTAATAATGGAAATACAATTCAAAATGGTGCAGTTTTGTATAATTGAGGCACATGCACAAGTCAAACGGTTTCATACTTTGGTTTTAGACAATTTTTTCATAGTGAAATTAAATTTTACTATTTTTAGCAAAGACCCAAGAATTGAAGACTGGGTCATGAAAAGTCAAATCCATTTCATAGAAATAAATCACATTAAAGGGGTAGTACAGTTTTGGTAAGGCTTAATTTTAGTAACCAAACCTGGACAGTAACATTATAAACTAATAGTTAACTCCACCATGCTCGAAAGGTGACACGACATATGCTCCGCCGACATATGCTCCGCCGACAATTGCTCCGAAATATGCGACATATGCTCCGCGACAAATGCTTCGCGGCAAATGCTCCGCCGACATATGCTCCGCCGACAATTACTCCGCCGACAATTGCTCCGCCGACAATTACTCCGCCGACAAATGCTCCGCCGACAAATGCTCCGCCGACAATTGCTCCGCCGACAATTGCTCCGCCGACAAATGCTCCGCCGACAGATGCTCCGAAGATGCGACAATTGCTCCGCGACAAATGCTCCGCGATATTTGCTCCGCCAACAAATGCTCCACCGACAAATGCTCCGCCGACAAATGCTCCTCCGACATTTGCTCCGCCGACATTTGCTCCGCCGACAATTGCTCCGCCGACAATTGCTCCGAAGATGCGACAATTGCTCCGCGACAAATGCTCCTCCGACAATTGCTCCACCGACAATTGCTCCGCCGACAATTGCTCCGAAGATGCGACAATTGCTCCGCGACAAATGCTCCTCCGACAATTGCTCCACCGACAATTGCTCCGCCGACAATTGCTCCGCCGACAATTCAGTTTAAGAGGTTCGTAATTCCGAAGGTTCAATTATTCCGAAGTTTCGTTATATTAGTCCGAAAATAAAATAGGGTCGTCAATACGAAAATGAAATCTGGTTTGTTACTAAAATTTGTGGTTGATTTCTGGTAAAGAGAACTCAACTATCCCTTTAAGCATACCTCTCCCCCTTCCCCTCCCTTGGCAAGACCAATTCAACATTTCAGTTTATTTCATTTTTTTAATTGGCACTATAGCATTATAAAATAGCAGAATTTATTTTGAAGTGTTTGCAATAACCAACCTTCGAAATGACTAACCTAAAGGTCCTTTCCGATTGAGCGGCGAACGTTGGCGAACGTTTACGGAATATAGCGAAATCGCGGGATTTCGCCAAGATTCGTTAACCGTTGCAAAAGTTTGTTAAGGTTGCAAGAAAATTCACAAACCGTCGCAAACGGTTTTTCTTGTCGCAAAGAAAGTTTCAACATGTTCAAAATTTCTTTACGAACGTATTTTCACAAACTGTTGCAAAACAGTCCCAAGCCTCTGCAAACGGTTTTAAGACATGTCGCTAACGTTCTAACCAAATGACTATATGATTCATTTATAAGCAACCCATTGAATGGCGAATGCTTAAGGTCTTATCCCACTGAGCGGCGAACGTTTGCGAACGTTTGCGAATTTTGCAAATTAGGGATTTCGCCATGGATCATGCGCGTCGATACTAAAGGAGTGGTCACACTGAGCACGAATCCCCACGACTAGACCCGCGAATGCAGTACGCATTGGTACACATCTATGGCAAGCCATTTTAACATTTATTCCTATTTCTTGATATCAATATTGAATTATTGATATCGGTTTATTTCTTGATATCAAGTATTACCAATACAGAAAAGTATTTCTTGATATCAATGCATTCTTGATATCAATAATTCGATTTCTTGAGTTAAAGATTTCGATTTCTTGATATCAAGAATTGAATTCTTGATATCAAGAAATAGGAATAAATGTTAAAAACGGCTTGCCATAGATCAATGTGACCACTACTTAAAGTAGTGGTCACACTGGACACGAATCCCCACGACTAGACCCGCGAATACAGTACGCATTGGTATAAATCTATGGCAAGCCGTTTTAACATTTATTCCTATTTCTTGATATCAATAATTGAATTATTGATATCAGTTTATTTCTTGATATCAATTATTACCAATACAGAAAATTATTTCTTGATATCAATAATGCATTTCTTGATATCAAGAGTTCAATTTCTTGATATCAAGAATTGAATGCTTGATATCAAGAAATAGGAATAAATGTTTAAAATGGCTTGCCATATATTTGTACCAATGCGTACTGCATTCGCGGGTCTAGTCGTAGGGGATTCGTGTTCAGTGTGACCACTCCTTACGTAAAACCCATTCATTAGAGGAAATGAATGAATGGTCCACCCCCCCCCCCCCCCCCTCAGCTCCCTCATTGATCAATGGGTATCAATAACGGATCGACGCCCAGCCATGGATCGTACATCTATGATTTGGCCAAGATTCGAACATGTTCTAATTTCTTTGCGACAAGGACAAACTGTTTGCGATGGTTTGCGAATTTTCTAGCAACGTTCAAGGAACTTTTGCAACGGTTAACGAATCTTGGCTAAACCATAGCTTGTGATGTGCAGTGCCCTCTCTACAAAAGTAAACTACCCCTTTAAGCATTAAGTGAATTTCGCAATTGCGTAAGGGGTCCATGATTGATGCAGTTTATAACAACGTCCAACAAGTTAATGCCCCTGCCAGTCACTTACTCCGTGTAATATGCACACTCATCATCAGTATGCATGTATTTAAGGATAATCATCATCATTACAAGAGTTTGTTTGATGTGTAATAAGTGATAGATAGAAAAAATTAATTTCTACTGAAAGTGAATAAATAGGCAGATATAAATAAGAAAATACATTTGCTTAAAATTTGTATTCGTCAAGATCAGAAAAAAAAACATTACAGAATCAAGACGGTAACTTTCAGTATAATTACTCAGCAAATAATTGCTAAATTTCAACGAACTTCAAAATTATGAGATTAACCGTTAAAGGCAATTGTCATATGGAACACTGCGGGTAGGCGAAGATCTATGGTACTTGTAATATTGTTCACACGATTTGTTCGCACTTCATGTTATCAAAAACACTATATTCATTTTATTTTACAGTTAAACGTGCTAATGCGACCACCTGTTTATAGTGAACACCTGCTGCCCCGTGAAAAATCACGTCTTAATCGACCTGCGTAATGCGACTAATACCACCCTACATTTAAAATCACTTTGTCGCCGGGGGGTGGGGGGGGGGGGGGGGGGGGGGGGGGGGGGGGGGGGGCGGGGGAGGACAATGTTGTTGTTTTTTTATGCTAAGGGGTGGGTTTGAAAAAAAGCGTTTTTCTTGGCAGCCCAAGGGGGTGTGGGGGGGGGGGGGGGGGGTTAGAGCCCCTAAACACCATTGGAGGGTGTGAGTGGGGTGTCTCCTTCACCACGGTATATAGAGCTTTTGCATTTTGGGACTTAAATCATATCCAGATAGGAGCAAATTTCGATGGAGCAAATGTCGGCGGAGCAAAAGTCGGCGGAGCATTTGTCGCGGAGCAATTGTCGCATCTTCGGAGCAATTGTCGCGGAGCAATTGTCGGATCTTCGGAGCAATTGTCGGCGGAGCAATTGTCGGCGGAGCAAATGTCGGCGGAGCAAATGTCGGAGGAGCATTTGCCGGCGGAGCATTTGTCGGTGGAGCATTTGTCGACGGAGCAAATATCGCGGAGCATTTGTCGCGGAGCAATTGTCGCATCTTCGGAGCATCTGTCGGCGGAGCAATTGTCGGCGGAGCAATTGTCGGCGGAGCATTTGTCGGCGGAGCATTTGTCGATGGAGTAATTGTCGGCGGAGCAATTGTCGGCGGAGTAATTGTCGGCGGAGTAATTGTCGGCGGAGCATATGTCGGCGGAGCATTTGCCCGCGGAGCATTTGTCGCGGAGCTTTTGTCGCATATTTCGGAGCAATTGTCGGCGGAGCATATGTCGGCGGAGCATATGTCATGGAACCGCTCGAAAGGTATACAAAATTACAAACGACTAAGTAAAAAGCCCATTATCATTCAAAAAAGAGCCATTAAAACACAAGAGGGCGCTCTCTAAAAAGGCATTGGTTTTAACCATTTTTCATACAAAATTATGCATGTGATGTTTTATTGAAATCATGATTAAATAGAGAGATCATCAGCAAATAATTAACAAACGCTTTTGAACATTTCTGAAAAAGTGTATGCATTTTTAAAATTTTTTGAAAAATTCATCTAATTATTTGGGCCCCAAATAATTATTTAAGATCAGATATATTTATTGATATTTCAGCCGTTTCTGGCCCGATTTTGACCAAATAAAGTTTATTCTGCCATTAAAATTGCATGTTCTCTCAAATTCGACACTCAGTTTTTCATTACCTCACAAAAAATTGTGATTTGCAGCACCCTCTCTACCAAAACTAAACTACCCCTTTAAACAAAAATATATATATACCAGAACATTCATGAACAAGAATTAACAAATGTTAAACTCACTCTCAAGGTAGATTTTGATGCATAATTTTAGTATAGCTTTTTAAAGTTTTAGTTTTACTTAGTCTAGACTTAGTTAACCCAGTCCAAGTTGTTTATTTTAGTAGTTAACTTAATAAGCGCTGAGTGTTAGTGCTAGTGCTACTGCTAGGCCAGGGCTAGGCCTAGGCCTAGCCTAGGCTAAGCTAGGCCAAGGCTCGCTGCTTATATTGTGATCATCTACGAGCTAGGCGCCTTGACTTGTGAAGCACGGCGCCACACAACACTGATGTTTAAATTTAATTTTGTTTAAGTCTGTACCTATTTCTGGCACAGAGACAGGGTTGAAGTTGAACTTGAACTTACTTGAACGCTTGAATTTGAATTGATTCTTTCTCATTATCTAAGACTAAGTCTAGAAGTAGAAATGCTGTAGAAATCTAGATTGTTGTTGTATCACATGTGGAATTTACGAATTTAATTTAGGTAGTTAAAATATGCAAATAATATGATTTTTAAGACGCAGTCAACTGGCCTATACATTAATAACCAGCACCAGGCCCAGGGACCCAGCCCGGACCCAATTAAAGGCAAAGGACCTTACACGTCTACTGCAGATGTACCGTATATTTAGATCGAGTGGGACGGGGAGCTCCGGGCGGTAAACACTGTTGACAAGGACTCCGTCTTAACCCACAGAAACTTGTCGCGAACGATGTGGGGTTAGTCCTTAATTTATGAATCTTGTTACAAAAATAATGCATCTAAGAGAAAATCTGAACATGAGAAAGACCGCTGAGAATATGAATTTTGAAAATAATGGAATGAATACGAAGCTACTTACCGAATAAGTATGCTTGAGAGTAATTTTTCACTTCTTTAGATATCCATCGTCACGAAATCTCCGTGTCAAAGTTGAAACAATAAACTTCAAGCTGCAAGCTGACGTCAATATAAAGAGGTCAAATCAAATATTCAAGATGATTCCAAATATGGTCACAGTTTGGCCTTACCTGGCAATCGCGCGATGACGTTTGAATAACATTACAATAAATGCATAATTTAGTGACGTAGAACGTATCCCAGCATTCCATGTTAGCCAGTCCATGAAGTTTCCCAGATTAGCGCGCAGTTTGACCCCCCTTGCCCTGACAATACACAAAGCGCGTACAAATGAAGAGGAACATTAGCGCGCGGACTTCGATGCCTCCTTGTTTACAGATAAGTATATTTCTTTTCATAATGTTGAGTTTAGACAAAGACTGTAGAATTACAAGACAGCTCACTGGCGGTCGCGCAGCGATGTTCCTTCAAACAGAATGAAGATTCAAAATCGAGCTTAAGCCTAGAGCTTAGTAACCATATGAAATTTATTACATCACTGTATTTGTGTCATTTTTATTAATAAAAAAACATTTTAAAATTATAGTCGATAGCTTTTTTGGAAATTCAGTTCCATTATTTAGTATGATTTTTTTTTTAAATAAAGATTAGACCGATCTTTCTAAAACTCGGCAAATTAGGCTAGTATGAAGATTGACCAAGAGCTTTAGTGGCGACCTTAGTAACCTATAGGGATATGTCTTTATGTCAAATAAATATTGTCTTTGTATAGGTAAAAATATTTAAAAATTATAGTCGATAGCTTTTAGAGATTTTCACTCACATTTTCTAAATAAAGAATTGTTAAATTCACAGATCTAGAACGTGCACAATAAACAGGCAATGGCATATTTGGATATTTGCATATTATCACGCACACTGTCTGGAATATACGCATCGACAAACCAATCGACTTTGTTCTTCCCAACATGATACTGCTTTGTGGAATAATTGACCAATGATAACTGCTTATGTGTGCGCATTATAAAATCGGTGCGCTTAGTCAGCTGATTTATTTCCAAAAATAGTGTTGTTGCTAGGCTAAAAATAGCCGAGTCATTCACATTAAGCCAGCAGGAACAACAACTGCAACAATAAATATGTGGGGAACCCCCTGTGCAATTTGCATTGTGACGTCAGGACTGTAATTGCGCGCATTAACTGAGGACATCGCGCGCTGCCCATTCACTTTGTACAAGAAAATTGTCCAGTGGTCGGTCTTTCCATTAAGCGTCTTTGGTTTAGAATTAGAGTAATTGATGCGATGTGAGTAACACGCGCAATAATGCTACTAGCTAGAACAGCATCATTCACTCTGCATTGGAAGCTCACCCGATAAACTGCATATTGTGGCAACGCCGACACGACTCAATGATGCTGACTGCGCTCTCACCATCCAAGTACAGGCCAGTCAGTGAGATCTTCTCCAACCATGTCATCTTGAATCCGTCACTCACAATCCTCCAGATCGCGCTTGATATCACCCCCTTACCAATCAGCGTGATTTCTTTCACTGTCTGCTCCCCGCGACTGAGACCGTCTACGACCTGGAGCACGTGGTCATCATCTGCGTTATGGAGATACAAATCAACGCAATACAAGGCAGGCAGTGACCCGCTCAGCCAGCTGTAGGTACCTGGATCAGTGTACAAGGTTCGCACAGCAGGAAGGAGTGGTGGATGGAGAGGGTGAGATATGTGTGACGGCACGGTGACAAGGCGACTCAGAGCATGGCATGATGAGAGGTTGGACCATAACCTCTTTGATGGCTCGGGTCCCAGGGAAGAAAACTGCAGTATGACCTCTTTAATCTGCGATGATTAAAGAAAACATGGAGAAAAACAAACAAACTAGAATACTTATAAAATTGGTTAATCATGTTTATAAACAAATATCCGGCATAATCCGCCATTATCATACAGGCTATACAAATCATCTAAATACACCATTTGTACTCAATCTGTATTGAATCATTATTTTGAGATTAAAAGAGAGCAAAGAAAATGGGATTTCAACGGGAATCCCATCTTCTTTGCTTTCTTTTAATCGCATTATATATCTGGTAAGTTTCTTTATATGTTTGAATCGTTATTTGATCAAAAGATCACATTCACAATTTATAATAAAATAAGGTTGAAACCATAGGCGTAGATCGAGGGGATGGGGGATATTTGAGTTGGAGTTGGCCTGTATTATTAACATCCATAATACAGAAAAGTAAAATAGTATTAAACAGAAGGGACATTGAACCCTCTCATTCATTATGTCAAAGTTGATACAATTATCTTCTTTAAGCAACATCTTGAGAGTACTAATAATTATGTCCAGATTCAAAATCTTCCAAAAAGGCCATCTGGCCCATATTCAGGATTCATTGGTATGCCCAAATTATATATTCTACAAATAGTTGATTATACTAGAATAGACACCGATAGATTTTGAATTTCTCGAGTGCATTTAATATTGCATCGAGGCCGCAGGCCGAGTGCGGTATTTCTGCACGAGTGGAACTCAAAATGTAGAGGTGTGTATTATACAAATATACAATAACACTCGAGGATCTAGCTAAAACTTTTCGCATTGAAGGAACATCAAATAGTACTATTCTCCCGAGGGAGAATAGTACTATTGATGTTCCTGAGTGCGAATAGTTTCCTGGCTCCGAGAATGAGTCATTGTATATATTTGTTTTATATATCCCTTACACATGTATTGTTCCATGGACACTTCTGTAATAACATGTACCGTACTCACATTCACATCACATTTTGATATACCTACAATGCACCACTTTTTGTACGGGCACCAGCATGGAATCTCGCAAGTACAGAATCGTGTGATTTCACGTCAATGTCATTGTAACTTACATCATCAAATTGAACATAAAATTCACGAAATATGGACACAGCATACTTGATTTGTTTCTGAGTGTTCACACTGTCAGTTAAGTTCATGAAATCCATAATTTCCTCGTCATTTTATTGCTGGAATCTTGAGTTGTTGCCGTCTTTCTCGCGACTGCCGGAGGCTGCCATTTTTATTGTTCACCCGGTGAGCGCCGCGCAGCTAGCTATAAACCGGTAACCGGTTGCCCGTGGCGCGCGTATGACGGGCCAAACATGTCATAAACATGTACAACTATACATCTATACATCTACGGTATAGATGTAAGGTTTTAACCAATCAGGGCGCAGGAAAGTGAGGAAACTATACAACTATGCAACTGTGCAACTATGCAACTATACATCTACTCAGAAAATATCGAATGGATGTATAGTTTTAACCAATCACAACACACGAAACTATTAAGCAAATAATTACCGTTGGTGAAGGTGATGGGACAAACTATCACTTCCGAGGCGATCTGGATGTAGCTATCTTTCCGAAGCGAAGCTGAGGAAAGATAGCGTATACATTCAGATCGCCGAGGAAGTGATAGTTTGCCATCGCCTAAAACCAAAAGGTTATTATTTGCTTTATATTCCACATCAATTATTTTGATCACAAACGACCTATTACTAACACAAAGGGCTAAAAGGTTTGGAATATTGAGCAATTGATCGAGTCTTTTATTTTAATTTCGTCAATCCTGCACATGAACAAGATTTATGATTAAAAGTTAAAGACGCTTATACCATTGTCTATTAAGCGTAGCCGCGCGCAAACGTTGCGCATCAGCGCGCTACCTTTCTGCGCACTAACGAGCGCACGCGTATACTTGCGCGCGAACAATTGAATATCTACACAGTGCAACGCACTTTTACCGACTATCTAGTGAGTGCAACGCACTTTCACTCAAAATATCTACACAGTGTAACGAACTTTTCTTCTCCCATCAATGATGGGCGAAACTATATTTCATCACGTGATTGACTTTTGACCAATCGTAGAGCAAGATTCTTAGTATGTGGAATATAATCAACTATACATCTACTCATGCAATTATCGAATGGATGTATAGTTGTATAGTTTCCTGTGTTGTGATTGGTTAAAACTATACATCCATTCGTATAGCTGTATAGTTGCATAGTTGCATAGTTGCACAATTGTATAGTAGTATAGTTTCCTGCGCCCTGATTGGTCAAAACCGTACATCTACACCGTGGATGTATAGATGTATAGTTGTACATAATTATGTCATGTTTGGCCCGTCATACGCGCGTACTGCCGTGGGGTACTGCAAATTGGGCTCAGCCTGTGAATATCAATAAGTTCCAAACAAATATTCTAGAGATGCATTTCATGTATAACGTAGCGGTATTCGAATTTAAAAATTACGACGGTGCACATTGTGCATCGTTGTCCTTCTGTGGTCGTGACATTAATTCGTCATTTAACAATCGGCCGCGGTGTGCATTGCACTAGCTGTATGTGTAATGTATGGACAAGTATCCTAACTTCGCGAGTATCCCAACTTCGCGCATCATAGGCGAGATACGCAAAAAATAGAACACGGTCACGGCGACGGAAATTTTCAATGTCAACTGGAAGAGCACACTTCAATTACTCATCAACCAAAAAAATTGCAAATAAAGAGCAATATTTCTGGAGAAATACTCACTTTTTGTGGTCTTTTTTGTATATCACAACTTTGGTGTTTCAACAAAATTATGGAGACGGAAGAATCAAGCAAATTAAACGAAAATTGTTCCAGTAGAACATATTTGTTGTCATCGAAAGGATGCACAAAATGCTCCTTTATTCGACCTACCCTTCAAATTTACTTTCGGATCGCGCAATCTCCGTAGATAGCTTGACAACGCCGCGCGTGCTAACATGCTATTGCGCGCAAAGTGTTTGCATCATCACACTCCTATTGAAATGCGTGTTACAGCTTGTCACACGGGGCTACGTGTTAAGTCAATGGCAGAGTGCCCTAGGTATTGACACGCGAAGTTTGGATACTACCGTACTCGGTGAAGAAGTTCTTGCGGGTATGACAAGGTCACGGAATCGGGCCAATATCACATGAATTGTGACTTAAAATTGAAAATGTTTTAGATACATCGAATCCTCAGAATAGAGGGAGTGTTTTAATGCATGTTGCATTAAGATTACAGTAAATGTATTGATCCTACGACACTTTGAAAAAGTTCAAAATTTTCGTGCGCGAAGTTACAATACACCTTCATACGAATAACTATTTTCTCCATACAATTACACGTGTGTAGTATGTAAAGCAGGTTAAGTATTCACTTTGATGCGTGTGTTTTGCATTTGGGTGCGCATTAGTTGTTAATGCGCATAACCATGATAACCATGAATAGAAAGATAGCGCAATACGCGCTCTGCGCTAGGACTAATTGCGCAAAGCGGGTCAGTGTCACAAACAGAACATAGTCAGTGCAGTGATGGTTCGCACTCAGGAACATCAATGGCCCTCGGGAGAATCGTGATGTTCCTTCGATGCGAATAGTTTTAGCTAGATCCTCGAGTGTCATTGTATATTTGTATACAATTCTTGTTCTTGTTGTGTACACTCCTAATGCAACAATCTTACGATAAGGAATATATATAATATGGAATATTTAACGACAAGAAGCATGTATGGTGGAGTACCAAACTTCGCGCGGCACAAAACTTCGCACAGTTAACTATTAGCTAGTGCGTGCATGAAAATGCCAAACAAATGACAGTCCCTCCTTTTTTTGTCAATTAAAATGGAAGGGTTTCAAACTTTACCAATCAATATATTTATTTTCGAAATGGTGTGTTAAAGGTCAACTGCGCGAAGTTTGGTACCCCCATCATACTATTTGTTGCTTAAGATGAATGTTGTGAGGAACGGATTTAGTTATCATATTAGTTGTGTTCACACGATAAAAGTATCTTGTGAGTTGCAATTGTAAGGATATCTTGTAAGTATCTTGGGAGTTGCGCTCTCGCTTGGACACGCAAAACTCGTTGTTTTATTAGCCGTATTCACACCATAAAAGCCAATCTTGTGGTTATCTAGTGGTTTGCAATTTTTAAGAATATCTTGTGGTTAGCGCTCGTTTGAACACGCAAAACTCGTGGTTATCTTGTGGTTTCCAAACCACAAGATTGCGGACACTGCAAAACATGCGCATTCTCGTTGTTATCTTGTGGCTATCTTGTGGCTTCCAAAGCTCAAGATAACCACAAGATACTTGTAAGATTTTGCGCAGAATGAGCGCGCGATGAACGAGCGACTGTGCGCAGTCTATTTTGTTTACCGTCTGAACACAATCAGCTTAGAGACTCGTAGTTTGGGTTGACCCTATGATATGCTTCCGGTGTGAAAACAAGTCAAGTGAGTGCGCGTGACCTCAAATGAGAAAGGCGCGCACACTACTTCCGGATTTAATTCTGAAGAATTGGAACTCTCGAGAATTGGCATCGTTTGAACACACATTTTGAAGTTCTTAAGAATTAGCTTCCATCGTCTGAATACGGCTATTATGATTCCAAACTACAAGATTATGCGTACTCGCGCGCACTGCAAACTCGTTGTTATCTTGTGAGTTGCAAATCACAAGATACTCACAAGATACTTTCAAGATTGTGCGCGCAATGACCGCGTGAATTCGCGCAGTCTAGTGTTTTTACTGTTTGAACCAGGTGGATGTCACTGCTGCCAGAGTGCCGCGATTTTTGGTCACCGGAAGGGACTACTACTGGTTGCATTATGGGTTACTTGGGAATGACAGTTAACCAATCAAAGAGTAGTTCATACGCGTCGTCACCGGATCGAGGTTAATAAAACAAGTTCATATGCATACGTCACAATGGATACCATTGTTCTCATAAGCTTGATCAAATCTAGGATAGTACGCAGGAAGATAGGCGCGATAGTCTACGCACTGCATAGCATGTTCAATGCAGGGGGGTGTCACTGCTGCCAGAGTGCAGCGATTTTTGCTCACCGGAAGAGCCTACAACTGGTTGCATTATGGGCTACTTGGGAACTACAGTTAACCAATCACAGATTAGTTCAAACGCGTCGTCACGGGATCGAGGTCAATAAAAACAAGTTCATATGCATACGTCACAATGGCTCCCATTGTTCTCATAAGCGTGATGAAATCTAGGACAGTGCGCAGGAAAAAAGGCGCGATAGTCTACGCACTGCATAGCATGATGATTGGTCAAGTATTATAGGTCACTACGCGATGACGTAGAGAAGTAGGCTACGGGAGCTTCAAAAATCGGTTCACTCCGCCATGTTGCCCATGTACAAAGTCTATGGGACACGTGACTTGCGCGCGTTAAGTGAGCCTTCTAGTTATAAACGGGTTGGTTTGTTTATTCATACTTCTATGGTTCAATGTTCAAGTATTTCTAGGTCACTACGCGATGACGCACATTGGGCCAGAATCGACTCAAAGTGTGCCAAAATTCAAAATTGATGAATGTAAAATTTTCAATTTTTTAAATTTGTTTGGGGAAGAAAACATTCTAAAGAATATGTTTTTACCCATATTTTAATATTAAGCGAGTTTTAAAAGTGCCATATACCCCTGTGAACATGGGAAAATCGGAATATTGCTCCTAAAATGATAAAAAAAGGCAACTTTACAAAAGGCGTTGAGAATTTTAAAGGAAAGGGCAATCAAATTGATACTGCATGCAGTTATTGTCTATTAGTAACTCAATTATAAAATACAACTAACTAAATTCAGAAAGGCTTAATTTTGGGGGAAATGAGCATTAACTTTTAAAAATAAAGAAAAAAATGTAACTTTTTACAAAAAGTAGCATGTTTGTTAGGATTCCAGCCGATTCCCGCAGCGATTTTAATTTCAAAAATGTCCACCCAAACCTAAGCTTTCCATTAATGTTAATTTCTTTTGCTAGAATTTGCTACACTGTAAAGTGCAGGCGATTATCCACCCCATGTCCATAGCTGTTATTAGGCATATATCGGTACACATTTGTACAGTACTACCCAATGAGCAAGCACCCCCTTTTATAGGATATCAAACATGGAATGTTATAAAAGGTTGTGCACCAAAAATGTCTTCTAGGACCTTTTAGGATCACAACCAAGGTGCACAACCTCACGATCTAGCTACGTGAAGTCCACAAAACGCGTACAAACGATTTAACTCATAATATACGTTAATAGCGCCTTAAATCATTAGGGTTCATGAAAGTGTGTCTCTGCTATTTTCACAATTACTCTAAAAAGCAGTATGATATCATCACATTGCTTCAGATCCGTGTTCTGTAGAGTATCTTGCATATTTTGATACCAAATGTGAATGCATAACATCTACGGTTAATGTGTCACGTCTAATTTTAAGTCACGTGTCATACACACAACATGAAATTATACGTTCAGTTATGTACAAAAACGCATTAAAATGTTCAGACTATTCAAAACGTTACACAATTTGTATTTGGAATTCGCCAAATGGAATTCAATGATATTTTTGACAGTTTTTGAAATGATATAAACGAACAAAATTATAAAACAATAAAACACATAACAGATTAAAAACAATACAATACATAAGAATATATTAAACATGGTAATAGTAATAATGAAACATTTGTATATAGCGCATAACACATAAGCAAAATATGAATTCTTTTGAGTGTATTGTTGGAATCTGACTTCATTAAATCAGGTAGAAGTGAAACAGGTTTGATAATGAAATGTACATTATTTAGAATAGGGAAAATATAGATATAGATAGCCTATAATAAACAGGAATCAAGTTGTTTGTAAATATGAAAATGGACTAACAAACAATTAATATAGGACACTTTTATAGAGAGAAATTAATGCTCCAATTATGTTTCTTATATCCAGAAACCCCTTTAAAAAAGTTCCCCTAGTCAGTGTAATATGAATCTGTCTATGTGTTACAATGCATTTGGCCTTGTCCAATCAGAAAACAGTATTTTAATGACGTCAGAGAAATTTGAAAATGGTCCAATTGTGTTTCTTAGGTCTAGAAACCCTGTATTACTCCAACTCATCAGTGCAATATCATCCTGTCTATGTGTTACAACGAATTGTTGCCTTGTCCAATAAAAAAAGTATTTTAATGACGTCAGAGAAATTTGAAAATGCTCCAACTGTGTTTCTTAGGCCCAGAAACCCCTTATACGTTCCACAAATCAGTGTAATATGAGTCTGTATATGTGTTACAATGAATATTTGCCTTGACCAATCAGAAAACAGTATTTTGATGACGTCACACGGATTTGAAAATACTCCCATCGAATTCTATGGGTCTGCAAATCCCTTAGATTGTTACACCAGGGATTTATTTAACCTTCTTCAACGAGTAATTAATTTTGGCACACTTTGAGGCGATTCTGGTGACGTAGAGAAGTAGTACACGGGAGCTTCAAAAATCGTGTCACTCCGCCATTTTGCCCATGTACAAAGTCTATGGGACACGTGACTTGCGCGCAATAAGTGAGCCTTCTAGTTATAAATGGGTTGGTCTGTTTGTTCATAATTCTATGATAATTATACGCGACTAGTCAGCCATTGTTTCTCTACACGGTAAGATCTGTAAATCTCAAAAATATGTTTCTCACAGAAGTGATTTCAATAGTAAAATCGCTATCGACTATAATTTTTAAACATTTTTCTCTATGCCAAGACAATATTAAATTAGAAAAAAATGTGCCTCCAAGGTGTACTGAGTTTGAAGATAAGATGAGAACCCACCAAGTGCCTGCAATTGTATATCCGCATCATGCGCAGTTTGTTTGCAGTTTCAAGAAGAAGAAGAAGAAGATGATGGTCAATCTTCATACTAGCCCGAATTTGCCGAGTCTAAGTAAGTACGTTGTGATCCTTATTTTTGTTTAATCAATACTAACAAAGGGAACATTAATAATAATAATAATAATAGACATTTATATAGCGCAAATTGCAAAGAGCCTCTAAGCGCTTAAATAATTATATTAATTATTATTACCCATGGTCATCAGGTACATTTCAAACCCACACAATGATATTGCATACTTTCTCAACTCCCCAGGGAGCATACATTAGCCATGTTCACACGGTGAAAGCCAATTCTTAAGAGTTGCAATTCTTAAGAATTGCAATTACTGTTCAAACGATGCCAATTAATCTCGAGAGTTGCAATTCTTAAAGTTTTGCTTCATTGATTATAGATTGAGTTGAATTTGGTATGATTGTGAAGGTTAGCTTGTAATAAACAAGCCTCAAGAAATTCTGATTTTTTGAAACAATTTTATATTTTTTGATCGAAATTGAAAATGAGAAAAATTCAACCTCCAAACCAGGCCCAAATTCACCCCGATCTCGCCGCTTAGATCGATGACCATGATGACGTATACCAAGAGGATAGGTGTTCTGCTATATCGATTGCGCATGCGCGATCGCCGTGGTATAAATCAGTTTGCGTGCAGTATTTTGTTTACTACAACCATCGCTCGCTCGTTTTGCAACATCGGAAATGAAGAAGAAAACAATCTAGAAAATTGCCCAATGTTAGTGTTGAAGTACATATTTTACCGTATGAGTGATTATTCTCGCAAAATTATCGATTTGTTTGACAAATTGAGAGACGCAAATTGAACGTGCCTGAAAAAAAAATGCCCGTCAGTTAAATGATACGGAACACGCACTAGAGTTTCAGCGGCCCCGCCCCGTGAGACAGGTTGTGCTCTAGCTACCAAGCTAGCTGCGGCCGCGCCAACTGCCATGACTGCCTTGTAAGTTGCACTTTTAAAAAAAAAACGAAAATGCAAGATTATTACGATCACACATATTCTCGAATATCTCTTATTTTACTTAAATGTTCGAAACAAATACGAGAACCATTACCTGCAAAAACGGCAAACAAAATGCGCTGATAATCTCGGTAATTTCCTAACTCGCTAGCGCGAGGTGAATTGAAGCGAGCTGCAGTATTTGCTACTGCATGCATTGTCCACCGTACGCGCACGGTCGCTCTGCACGTATCATGCATGCCGCCAGCGTATGCATGCACGTCGCACCGCACGGAGTATATCATGATTCCACTCGCAGACTAGGTGATTTATTTACCTATTTTTACTTAATCAGACACATTAATGAATACAAAAATAACTTTACAACGAATATAAGTTGTTGTTTCATTAGTTCAAAAAGTTTAAACCACCATAATTGTACAGAAAATAGTTTAAACAACCACGGAATCCTCGGTATAAAGGGGTATAATTCCAGTATAGTATGTGGTAGATACCGAAGCTTTCTATTAGATAACCCCTTTGATGACGTCAATACAGCACACGCAGCTGTATGACTCCGATCGTCGCTGGATTGGGGTTTTGAGGAAGTGTTCAATATTTTCTCTTTTTTTACAATTTTTGGATGTGCGAGTACTTGGTAAGTAATATTTCATATTCTGTATGATTTCAACTTTCTGTAAAGATATAATTTGGCTAAAATTGTTTTTTTCTTTGAAGCAAAACTTTAAGAATTTAATCCGGAAGTAGAGTGCGCGCTTTTCTCATTTTAGGTCACGCGCACTCACTTGACTTATTTTCACACCGAAAGCATATATCGGTCCTGAGGTCAACCCAAACTACAAGTCTCGAAGCTGATTGTGTTCAGACGGTGAACAAAATAGACTGCGCGCAGTCGCGCGCTCACCGCGCGCTCATTCTGCGCGAAATCTTACAAGTATCGTGTAGTTATATTAGCCGTATTCAGACGATAAAAGCCAATTCTTAAGACTTGCAACTCTTAAGAATTGCAAAATGTGTGTTCAAACGATGCCAATTCTCAAGAGTTGCACTTCTTAAGAATTAAAACCGGAAGCAGTGTGCGGGTCTTTCTCATTTGAGGTCACGCGCACTCACTTGACTTGCTTTCACACAGGAAGCATATCTCGGTCATTAGGTCAACCTTAACTACCAGGCAATTCATACTTACGTCTAGCACTGGCTCAGCACTGGATAAATCCACTGCTAGACGCAGATTTGAAAGGAATGTCTAGCATCAGTCTGTGCTCAGCTCAGCCTGGCATAACTTTTTGATGCTAGACACTCGTCAAGCACAAGGTTGCGCATGCGCATTACGGTATTACGCGTTCAGAATTTGCAAGTCATCTTTACGTCACAATAGAAGTGTACTAGTGCGCATGCCCAGTCATGTCTTAGACATATTTCCAATCCACTGTTTGTATTCATACTTGCGCGTCAGTTATCCACTGTTGATGCAGAGTATGAATGGTCGGCTTTTTCGTCTAGCACTGGCTCGGCAGTGGATTTATCCAGTGCTGAGCCAGTGCTAGACGTAAGTATGAATTGCCTGCTAGAGTCTCAAACGATTTTTGGTCACCGGAAGGGACTACTACTGGTTGCATTATGGGCTACTTGGGAAATACAGTTAACCAATCACGGAGTACTTCAAACGCGTCGTCACGGAATCGAGGTCAATAAAACAAGTTCATATGCATACGTCACAATGGCTCCCATTGTTCTCATAACCGTGATGAAATCAGGGGGGTGTCACTGCTGCCAGAGTGCCGCGATTTTTAGTCATCGAAAGGAATACCACTGCAGGTTGCATTATGGGATACTTGGGAATTACATAAACCAATCACAGAGCAGTTCATACGCGTCGTCACCAGATCGAGGTCAATAAAACAAGTTCATATGCATACGTCACCATAGATCCCATTGTTCTCAAGCGTGATACAATATAGGACAGTGCGCAGGAAAATAGGCGCGATAGTCTACGCGCACTTCATAGCATGATGATTGGTCAAGTCTTTCTAGGTCACGACGCGATGACGTCTAGTGGTATTCCTTTTGTGCTTCAAAAATCGGTTCACTCCGCCATGTTGCCCATGTACAAAGTCTATTGGACACGTGACTTGCGCGCGTTAAGTGAGCCTTCTAGTTATAAACGGGTTGGTTTGTTTATTCATACTTCTATGGATGAAATCTAGGACAGTGCGCAGGAAAATAGGCGCGATAGTCTACGCACTGCAAAGCATGATGATTGGTCAAGTATTTCTAGGTCACTACGCGATGACGTGGAGAAGTAGTCCACGGGAGCTTCAAAAGTCGTGTCACTCCGCCATATTGCCCATGTACAAAGTCTATGGGACACGTGACTTGCGCGCGATAAGTGAGCCTTCTAGCAAAGACTGTAGAATTACAAGACAGATCACTGGCGGTCGCGCAGCGATGTCCCTTCAAACAGAATGAAGATTCAAATCGAGCTAAAGAGAAAGTTGGGTACACCCAGAGGTTTTGGTACAGTACTGAATCTTGTTTATTTTAATTAATTAAAAAACATTTAAAAATTATTGTCGATGAGCTTTTTTGGAACAAATGTTCCCTTTGTTTGTATTAATTTAAACAAAAGTAAGGATCAGAACGTACATACTTAAACTCGGCAAATTCAGGCTAGTATGACGATTGAACATCAGCTTATCTCCAAGTTGAGTACACCTGGGGGACCCATTGTTTTTCTTATTCAATATTGTCTTTGTATATGTAAAAATATTTAAAAATTATTGTCGATGAGCTTTTAGAGATTTTCACTCACATTTTTGAAATAAAGAATTGTTAAATTCACAGATCTCGAACGTGCACAATAAACAGGCAATGGCATATTTGGATATTTGCATATTATCACGCACACTGTCTGGAATATACGCACCGACAAACCAATCGACTTTGTTCTTCCCAACATGATACTGCTTTGTGGAATAATTGACCAATGATAACTGCGTATGTGTGCGCATTATAAAATCAGTGCGCTTAGTCAGCTGATTTATTTCCGAAAATAGTGTTGTTGCTAGGCTAAAAATAGCCGAGTCATTCACATTAAGCCAGCAGCAACAACAACAACTGCAACAATAAATATGTGGGGAACCCCCTGTGCAATTTGCATTGTGACGTCAGGACTGTAATTGCGCGCATTAACTGAGGACATCGCGCGCTGCCCATTCACTTTGTACAAGAAAATTGTCCAGTGGTCGGTCTTTCCATTAAGCGTCTATGCTTCTAGTTGTAAACGGGTTGGTTTGTTTATTCAAAATTATATGGGTCAATAAAACAAATTCATATGCATAAGTCACCATGGATCCCATTGTTCTCATAAGCGTGAAAAAATCTAGAACAGTGCGCAGGAAAATAGGCGCGATAGTATACGCACTTCATAGCATAATGATTGCTCGAGTCTTTCTAGGTCGCTACGCGATGACGTCTAGTGGTAGTCCTCGGAAGCTTATTTTGCCCATGTACAAAGTCTATTGGACACGTGACTTGGGGGCGATAAGTTGGCCTTCTAGTTATAAACGGGTTGGTTAGTTTATTCGTAATTCTATGTCAGGAAAACAAGTTAATATGCATACGTTACCATGGATCCCATTGTTCTCATAAGCGTGATAAAATCTAGGCATTACGCAGGAAAATAAGCTCGATAGGCTGCGCGCTTCACATGATGATTGGTCAAGTCTCTCTAGATCACTATGCGATGACGTAGAAAAGTTCACCTTGGAGGCTTCAAAAATCGCGTCACTCCGCCATATTGCCCATGTACGAAGTATATGTGACATGCGACTTGCGCGCGATAAGTGGGCTTTCTAGTTATAAACGAGTGGTTGGTTTGTTTATTCATAATTCTTTGTTCAAGAACAAGCACATTTACGTACTTCCCAGGCCATCGCATGCGCGGCTCGTTTGGCTCTCTATGGGAAACTATTGGTTAACTATATAGATAATACACGTTCTAGAGTGCGTTGTGTAAATGCAATGCACTCGAGGTTTTCTCAGTGTACGCTCGCACGAGGCGTAAGCCGAGTGCCCATGCGCACCATCTGAGAAAACCAAGAGTGCGTTGCATTTACACTGACTCACGAAATCAAGACCGTGTATCATTTGTTTGATAAAGCGAGCTCAAGCTTTAAATTGTATATGATCGCTGGATTATTTGAAACAGACTTGCCACAATTAGTAACCCAATCTATTTACTCAAGAGTTGGAATTTATTTGGAATTCACATCATTCGTCATGCACAAAAACTCATCCTTGGACAGGAGCTTCATTCACTCGGCATTGCGGATCAGGAATAGTCTTCTTGACTCAGTTGTTGGAAATATCTCGATTACTGGTCTCCAAGCCTTCAAAACCCGCGTGCATGTTCGCCTCCTGTCTAATTTATCATTATTATCTTTGTAGGCTGGGGTCCTGTTCACCCCAAAATGTGTTCCTCTTTTTAAATTTGTTTAATTAGACTGTTTTCTTTGGTATGTGAGTTGCAGTAACCCATTGATTGTCCCCGATCCGGAGCTCAATTCAAACTCTGTTGGGCTATTGTTCACATTTGTACTTTATATACAAAAAACACAATAATGTGAAGTTGCAGCAGATGATGCACAGTCATATTCAGTCCGATGCGAAATCGCCGAAAATTGTCCATAAAAGTTTAAATAATCAATGAGCTGTATACATTTCCATTCCCAAAATTCACAATATAAAACTACGTACCATAATTTTCGAAACTGCTAACATTTATTTAATACAGAACAAATAATTTAAAGTAATAACCATCTTTTAAACGATCATTTTCGAGAGTTTTTACTTCGATAGAAGCAATGTAAACAAGCATTGCGACGTCACAGCCGTTCCGAAAGGTGTGCAACGAAAGTCACTAATACACGGATGTTGCAAGCTTTCCCGCACAATCGCGCATGTGTGTTGAAAGTAATAAATAGTCACGTGACAGGATTTAACCAATCACATTAATAATTTTACCGGAGCCGTTTTATTACAGGTAGCAACGTTCAATATACCGGATTGCGCATCGGCAATCAACCATTAGGAATACTCAAATTTCCTTCATTATGGCGTCATCATCTAATATAACTAATTATTCAATAGCTCACTATTGAATGAATTCGCTCCCTGGACCCCCATTGAGATTCTCAATGTGGGTATCCCTCATTAATTACATTGTTCCATCAGGATGCTTACATTCTACACTTTATCATCCTAACAATTATAAACAGCTAAATCAAAAAAGCTAACGGGGACTCAGCATCCTGGGCCCCGGTATTGACTAACTAGCAGGCCCTGGCTACTCCCCACCTTTCTCCAAGAATGTATTTACTTAAGCCTAGGTGTCAATTCGGTTAAAACAATCTTGTGTCTCAGAGCCCTGTCACTTTACTGGGTAGGTCGCTTCGCTCCGACACCGATGATAGTCGAAATGACGTATAATCACCCCAATGGCCAAAATACATCGACGCCTATGGTTGAAACTGAGATGTTTTTAGACAGCCTCCTCTTGTGTTTTAATGGCTACTGTTTGAATGATAACAGCATTTTAACTTAACAGTTTGTAAATTATTCTACCTTTCGGGCATGGTGAAATGACAACTAATTGTTGGTAATGATATAATGTAAATGTTTGTTACTTAAATTCAGTTTGACCAAATCGTGCTATCCCTTTATCATGTCTACTTTACATGCGCAAAAGTATTGAAGAATCAAATATGTCTGAAATTTGAACTTAAATCACTTAAATTCACAGAAGAAACAATTTACAATCCAAATGGTACGCGGAATATCATATTTTAGAGTTTTAGCAAAGAGGATATAAAATTTGACAATCTCTTTACATAATTATCATATTTGATTGTGTACATAATTCATTTGTTTATAATTATCCACTGAAATGTTTTATTAAATACATTTATTGTATTGAACAAAGTACACAAAGTATGAAAAGAAATACTCGGAAAATAAATGCAATTCAGCAAAAGTGCCCGCAGATGTGCCGAAGTAGTGGCTTGTTAGGAGCGACTACATGTAATAAACTGAGTGTTTAAAAAAACGGAACCCAATTGTCACCAATAATAATCTCATCTAATAAACATAACTATGTGCATTGCAATATGTCATCGCAATAATCATGTATGAATATTTCATATGATACCATATATGTAATGATTGATCGTGTTGTTATCGAACTGCAAACATTTTGAATTAGATATGTAACAATTGTATTGCGCACAAGCTTTAAATCTACATCAACAATGTCAACAAAGTCACAAATTAATAATGGTAATTCATTGAAACATTTCTTCTTGTTCTTTTGTTTTATAATCCTATTGTACCGATCGTTGTTAAACTGTGCATACATGAACTTGGATATACGTTTTAAATCAGTGCCTTGCCTGACCTTACAACTAAACACTGAACAACGTGTTTTTTTTTCTTCAAATTCTGGGTGGAATCCATCTGGGAGTTTCCAGCAAGTTGCTGAATTTTTTAACCATAATTTGTCCGATCGTTATCATTGTGATGCACCCCCTAAATCCACAAATTCGAAGAATGTGAGGACTGATGAAGGTTGAAATGAAAGGGACTAGTCTAAATCTAAACAAGGGTCGTTCTGGTCGGAGAAGGTCAGTCCGGACACGACTGGCTGACTCGGGTCATATGAAAACGAAGGTCTACATCAATCCGCCACACGATACAGACGACATCCGCAATCGCATCATCAGGGAGTTCGATGCCTTGCGCAAGCAGGGGAATATGGTCAGACGGGCTATGAGAGCCAAGGTGACACGATCACATGTGCGGACGGACAAGAGGGTAATGTGGAAGTACATTTGGATAATTATGAACCCTCAACTATTTTCGAAGTTGAATAAATTTGAAGCTATGATCAAAGAAACATCATTAAATATCGCTTGACCTCGTCTTCTGTTTAATTATTTGCATTGCATTAAACAATTACTTCCTACTGTTGTGCGCAAAACACTTTTTACATCTCTTTTAAGATATATTCATCCATGCATGACGCTATCTTATAATAGTTGGTATCATTCAAATGAATATGAATTTACCTTTATATGACATAATGCAATGAACATCATTATGTTTACTAAATGAGATATTACAGATGGAAGTTGGGTCCCACTTTTTGTTAGAAACACTCTGTATACCAGGTATAGGGTCAGTGGCGTAGCGTGGTCGGACTGATTGGGGGGAGGGGGGGGGGCACCTTATGTTTTCTATTGTTTTTTCGAAATTATTGGGGGGCACGTGCCCCCCCCCCACCCCCCCCGCCCGTGCCCCCCCCCCCCGTATCTACGCCATTGTATAGGGTCAATAATAGAAATACCATACCAAAGTAAACTCGCCTCACCTTGTGTTTAATGTCAGGTGGCAGCTTGTCAATGCCGGTGATCGTAGTGTTATCGGCTTGTTGAATGTGAATAAAGTCACTAAAGTAGCATCGTAGAAGTTGATATTGGTTTTCATTACCTGCATTGCAAGTATTCATAATGCCCAATATCTGCAATAAAAGGGTATGTAATAAATAGCTAAAGCAATCGAAATATCTATTTGGCTTATATCTCAAGATATGCTCGAAGATAGGTTCAGATGAGTTTGGTGCCGATTCCACTGCGACCCGGAGAACGAATCCAAACTCAACGACTCTACGCTTGCTGTTGATTAAACTAAGCTTTTCTTCTAACTCATGTTGTAAGAGTGATGAGAGATATATACCAGCACAGTGGTCCATAGCAATTTTGTGATAGAACTCACAGCAAGTTACTCTCGATCCTAGGATATTGTCTAAATCTTTTTCGAATGTTTGAAGCAGACCAAGGTTTACAGCAATGTTGAATTCATGGGGACATCGACTAAATTCGTCCTTGTTAAATATCAAGCGTTTATTTTCTTCTAACAATACTTGAAAAGCCACTCTTCCGATGGCAGCGAGAACCTTTCGTAGATTGTCCCATGAGTAATCAATGGCACTGTTCATAGAGGTTTGCTTTGCTTTGGCATGTGCTGCAAGAAACTTGCAGTAGCACTTAAACACATCACTAATCGTTTCAACATCTACCAAATAGCCTCCACCCCATATGACGCACAATACCATGCAGAAGAACGGGATTCTGAGCAAGAGTGGCAGGTTGAACCGAGTTCTCAGATATTCCTTCAACCGATGGCCTTCGGGAGGGTCAGCGGTGAAGAATCTGTCAATGTATTTGTCTCTATCCATCTCCGAGAACCCTTCCAGCTCCATGACGGCGTACACGTTTGAGAGCTCATCCGTCTTGAAATGGCTCGCAAGATGAGGGCGAGTTGACACGAGAACACGGCAGTCGGGGAAACGATGATACCGGAGAAGCTTGACAAGAGATGTCGGAGACTCAGTGCCAGTGAACTCATCGTAGCCATCTAGCAAGACGCCACATTTACAGCCATTGTTGGTGATAAAAAGCTCCATTTCTTCTCGGGTGACACCCTTGAACTCTTGCAATAACTTGGTAATTATTGCCTCTCCAAGTGTGCAGTTTTGTTTTGTCGTCCTGAACTTCAGCCAGAACAAGAGAGTAAACCGACGTCTCAGCGGGGAATCTTCATTGACAGCCCAGTCATGTGCGAGCCTGGCCATAGATGTGGTCTTACCGAACCCGGCTGCACCTAACAGAACAATTCGTGGCGGAACATGTCCATTTACTTCAGTTTCAAAGACTTCATTGATTGGCCCTTTCAATTCCTCCTTAAAGACCTCCTGCCCTCTGTGACCCCTCGTGTGCTTGTGTAGTGTTATTTTTGTGTATAAGTCTTCAAACTCGGTTTTCTTGTCTTCCTGACCAGGTTGTAGCTGTATTCGCGCTGTCATTTTGTAGTGCTCAATAAGTTTCTCCTGACAGCCCCGCACCGTTAGCTTAGCAGAAATCTTCTCCGACAGTATGTCTGCAATGAAACAAAAAAATAGTTAGAATATGTGCTTGCGTTATGTTTTGTTTTCTACGAAGCATGCACTGCCTTTATGCTTAGATACTGGGATAAAGCTACGGGCGGTGGGGCACAATAAATGTTAACACCGAAAACAACAGAGGGTGGGTTAAAAGTTCCCCCCCCCCCCCCAAAAAAAAAAAAAAAAAAAAAACCGCATGACTAGTCGTGTCTCCAGTCAATATGTAGCTAAAGTGTATTGGCGATAACATACCACTATACTAACACAAAGCACTACTAACAATGAATCATAATTATAGGATCTTGTTAGGACATGCTCATTTGTATTTGAAAATTGTAATAGTAACATTATTAAATCAAAGAATATAGCGTTCAACACTGAAGTGGATTATATATGACGCGATATCGCCATATAGGGAAGACATTTTAAAAACAAAAGTGATCTGCTCATATTAAAGGTCTCCAACAGTATATCAATCTTCATGTTGTGCTCTGTGTACTGAGTTTCTCCGCTACATACTGTACGTGCGGACACTTTTCTCACTGTGTGCAACATTATAGTTGACTTTTTTCCAAACTACTTTTGTTTGTAACTCAAAGAGAACAGTCAACCACTTTCGAAGGAAATAGACATTGGAGAATGACTAAGAATCGATATTTTGGGGTCCTCTCGCTAGTCATAAGGACCGATAGTCATAAGGACCGCTAGTCATAAGGACCACTAATCATAAGGACCGCTATTCATAAGGACCGCTATTCATAATTTGAGAAGAGGGTCATTATACATAAGGGTCATTATTCATGAGGACCGCTATTCATAAGGACCGCTAGTCATAAGGACCACAAATCATAAGGACCGCTATTCATAAGGACCGCTATTCATAATTTGAGAAGAGGGTCATTATACATAAGGGTCATTATTCATGAGGACCGCTATTCATAATCCAAGAAGAGGGTCGCTATTCATAATATGGGAAGAGGGTTGCTAATCATAATACAAAATCGGGGTCTTTATTCATAGGGATCCCTATTCATAATACGAGAAGAGGGTCGCTAGTCATAATACGAGAGTAGGACCGCTACTCATAATACTTAATGAGGGTCGCTAATCATAATACGAGAAGAGGGTCGCTACTCATAATACGAGAAGAGGACCGCTACTCATAATACGAGAAGAGGATCGCTAGTCATAATACGAGAGTAGGACCGCTAGTCATAATATGGAATGGGGGTCGATAGTCATAATACGAGAAGAGGGTCGCTAGTCATAATACGAGAGTAGGGTCGCTATTCATAATACGAAATGGGGGTCACTAGTCATAATATGAGAAGACGGTCGCTAGTCATTATATGGAATGGGGGTCATAATACGAGAAGAGAGTCGCTAGTCATAATATGGAATGGGGGTCGCTAGTCATAATACGAGAAGAGGGTCACTAGTCATAATACGGAATGAGGACCGCTATTCATAATACGAAATGGGGGTCGCTAGTCATAATTATACGAGAGTAGGGTCGCTAGTTATAATATGGAATGGGGGTCGCTAGTCATAATACGAGAAGAGAGTCGCTAGTCAAAATATGGAATGGGGGTCGCTAGTCATAATACGAGAAGAGGGTCGCTAGTCAATATATGAAATGAGGGTCACTATACGAGAAGAGGGTCGTTAACCATAGAAAATTAATAAGCAACACAATTATAACGATAATGATGGAGGACACCCTAATTGCTGTGGCGTAGCTATAAGGGGAGGGGGAGGCGACACACGGCCCCCAATATTTGTCAAAAACATTTATTGAAAACATACATTTTTTGTAAGTACTTGTATAATGTCGATCAGGAGAGAAATAAAACACACGTCTGCTTCATCACTGAGTGTAATTCATTAAAGGGATAGTTGAGTTCTGGTAAGGAGAGTATAGTTTTAGTGAAACTGAATTTTTGTAACCAAAACCTGCATCATTACATTACAAACTAATAGTTATAACTAGAAAGGAACACAAAATTACAAATGACGTAGTAAAGATCATGTTATCATTCAAAAAGAGCCGTTAAAACGTAAGAGGGCGCTCTCTAAACACTCATCGGTTTTAACCATTTTGAATAAAATATTGTGCATGTGATGCTTTGTTGAAATAGTGATTAGATAGAGAAATAACCAACAACTATTTAAATACCTATTTTGTAACTTTTGAAAAGAGGAAGCATTTTTTTGAATTTTTAACGGCTGGTTCAAAATTCTCTAATAAACCCGGGGCCCCGGGTTTATTACAAATTGTTTTATTTATGGATATTTCAGCCGTTTCTGAACCGATTTTGATCAAACAAAGATGATTTTATTGTTTAAATATTATGCTCTTTCAAATTTTACACTCAGTTTTTCATTACCTCACAAACCAATTAAGTAGTCTAGCGCCCTCTCTACCAAAACTCAACTTTCCCTTTAACAAAACAATTAATTTCCACCACTTACGGATCCACTACTATTTCCTGGTTCCAAACACACAACCCTTTTTTTACGGGTACCACGACTCAAACATAATATTCTTATTTAAAAAGGTCATCTTTAGTATTCCACTCCATCAACAAGTTCACAAAAATATGTTTCCAGGAAGATAATATATAATTGGAAAACGCATCACCCTTCTAAAGCATGCGTTCATGCGGTCTGAATTGCGAGGACTAATGTGTGCAGAGCGAACGAATCGCCAGGGATTGTATTGTCTACAAACGTATGCGTGAATAGCATTGGCGCACTCCCAAATGTTTGGCCCGTTTGGAACAAGGAAATAGTAGTGGTTCCGTAAGTGGTGGAAATTAATTGTTTTGTTAATGAATTACACAACCCTTTGCAAAATGTTGGGTATCTATTTGATATCACAAAACCAAAACCAAAAAAAATATAATAATGTGTTGTTATTTGCCTGGTGGTCCCCTTTAATGAATCAAAACACACATTGTGCCACATGGCGGATAAGTCTTTGATATAACTCATTCCTGGTAATCGCGCGAATGCGCGTATTGTGGTTAACTTAAATAGGTCGTGGGAATCGAACTTGATAACATATACTGTATACTTATCAGGGGCGGTTCTAGCTTTTTGCTAAGGGGGTTTGACCCAATGATGATTTTTATACTTCACTTTTGTTTCACTTTTTCACTGATACATTTTCACTTTTCACTTTTCACCTCATTCCATATTATGACTAGCGACCCTATTGTCGTATTATGAATAGCGACCCCCCTTTCGTATTATGAGTAGCGGTCCTACTCTCGTATTATGACCAGCGACCCTCTTGTCGTATTATGAATAGCGGTCCTCATTCCGGTTTATGAGTAGCGGCCCTCTTCTCGTATTATGAATAGCGGTCCCCTTCCCGCATTATGACTAGCGGTCCTCATTCCATAGTATGAGTAGCGGTCCTCTTCTCGTATTATGACTAGCGACCCTCTGCTCGTATTATGAATATATAGCGACCCTTATTCCTTATTATGACTAGCGACCCTCTTGTCGTATTATGTATAGCGACCCCCATTTCGTATTATGAGTAGCGGTCCTCTTCTCGTATTATGACTAGAGACCCTCTTCTCGTATTATGAATAGCGGTCCCCTTCCCGTATTATGACTAGCGGTCCTCATTCCGTATCATGAATAGCGGTCCTCTTCTCGTATTATGACTAACGACCCTCATTCAATATTATGTATAGCAACCCTATTTTTGTATTATGAATAGCGGTCCTTATGAGTAGTGACCCCCAATATAAATTATGAGTAGCGCCCCTTCTTCATGTTTATGAATAGCGACCCCGATTTTGTATTATGAATAGCGATCCTTATGAGTAACGACCCTCAATGTGTTTTATGAATAGCGGCCCTCATCTCACATTATGAATACCGGTCCTAATGAATAACGGTCCTTATGCCTTTATAAATAGCGACCCCCTTTTCGTATTATGAATAGCGGTCCTTCACGTATAGGAGGTTACACGTTATGAATAGCGGTCCTTATGACTAGCGGTCCTTATGACTAGCGGTCGTTATGACTAGCGAGCCCACCCCGATATTGTGTGGAGGAACTCTATGCATTGCGAGCAAATGGTTAAAGGGATAGTTGAATTTTGGTATAGAGGGCGCTACAGAAAATATTTTTTTATGAGATAATGAAAAACTGAGTGTCAAATTCGAAAGAGCATACAGTTTTAATTACAGGAAAAAATTATTTTGATTAAGATCGGTTCAGGAATGGCTGAAATATCCATCGACATAACCTTTTGTAATACATGTGGGGCCCCAAAATTATTAGATCATTTTGAACCAGCCGTTAAAGAGTTTTTTGAATAGTTGTTGATTATCTCTCTCTAATCACTATTTCAACAAAACATCACATTCACAATGTTGTATCTAGAACAGTTTAAACTAATGCGTGTTTAGAGACCGCCCTTTTAAGTTTAAACCGCTCCTTTTTAATGATAACAGGATTACTAAGTCATTTGTAATGTTTTATTCCTTTCGAGCATGGTGGAGTTATAACTATAAGTTCGAAATGTAATGGTGCAGGTTTTGGTTACTAAAATTCAATTTAACCAAAACTCTCTTAACAAGAACTCAACTATCCCTTTAATCCGTGCGAAATGTAAAGTGTGTGAAAAACTCGCTGTTGCCGTGGAGAATCTCGTAATGGCAGACAAATGTATGTCCGCATAGTTGTAGTTTACATCGCGTTTTCATTCCCGTCATTTCCTCTCACAAATGCCAGATCACTAAACAATAAATTCGACGAATTCCATGTATATGTCATTTACACCAAAATCAGCGTCGCAATCGTGGCTTAATTTGCAGCGGGTTTTGGGGATATATAACCCTAACCCTAATTTGGTGGATATAGGTCAGATTAGTGGCTATAGGTCAGATGTTGCGGCTATAGGTCAGATTTAGTGGCTATAGGTCAGATCAAAGGGATCTAGTTACTTTGTTGACATGTGCAAAAAGTGATGAATGGTTGATGCAATGTATAGTGCTGTTATCTCATATGTCCACAGGGTATTGTGTGAAAATTTCAAGTCAAATGGACATTGCATGGCCAAGTAATGAGCGAAAATGCAAAGTGATATTGGGTGATATTCACTAACTCACTGCATTCACTTTGTACAGGGATGAAAAACTCGCCCGGAGTTTTTCTTATCTGAATACTTCGATCGTACATATCTTTGTAACGAAAGGGAAATTTGATAAACCGAAACCTGTCCTATGATGTTATTGTTAATACGAATACAACAAGGTATGAGGGAATCGCTAGAATTAAAATTTTATTTTGAGGATTTGGACAATGTTACTAAGTCCCTTTAATGGCTATAAGTCGGACATTTTATGCGCGAGTGATAGTCTCTCTCAAGTCGCAGAAAAAATCAAAAGTAGGCTCTGCGACGCATTAACGATCCATACAGTTTCCAAACGTAGATGGCAGCATATTCAGGTGCACCTATAATTACTATAATGGGTGTTTTCAGAAGGTGTGGTACAATGACCTATAGAGTAATTTTAGACGAGAGACCAGGTTGGTTCAAGACAAGCTCCGAAGAGCGAGCGTGATACTTTATACTTAAAGAGTAGGACTTCAACATCGTCAGGGGGATCAGTCACTACATTTGATGTCAAGATATCTTGGTGTAAGTCTGGAATAGATAGCTCTCGAATATTGCGAGACTTTCCTGACTTCCTGACCGTATGTGGGCGATCAAGCTTCAGGAAACAGGTCACCGCAGAATGGTCAGATGGGAGAGAGTCGATCGTTGATACCTCCGACAGGAATCCATCATCAGACCTTCCACTCAGCAGGTCCAATGTGTGCTTGTTTCTATGAGTTGGTACCCAGACATGATTTGTCAGAGTAAGGGCATCTATCGCTTCAAGAAACGCTGATGCAGAGATATTGTCTTTGTCATCGACATGAAGGTTAAAATCCCCTGTGATGAGCAGTCGTTGACTGGAAGATAGCAATTGTTCGAGTAGGGAAGACAGGTCGGATAGGAAGGCAGTGAGAGGTTGCTTCCGCTTCCTACTTGGTTGAAGTCTATATACAACAACCATAGGCGCCGGAAGTGGGGGGGGGGGGGGGGCAAAACGCAATTTTGCCCCCGCAAAAAGCCCCCCCTCCCTAAAAAATAAAAAAGAGTGGGAAAGACACAATCAAATGTATGAGCTAACGTTCAAAAACTAGTTTATACATCCATTTTCAATTTTCGCTGCGCGCTTCGCGCGCGAACAGATTATCTCAGTTTGTTGTAAACATCTGATGAGAGCATAGACATGTTATTCTTTTGTTTTTGTTTTACTCAGATTCTAAATTTCCTTCACAGGTATGGCATGAAGGGCGCCAAATTGCACCATTGCAAGTATATAAATGCAAAATCTTCCCCGTGGGAGGGGGATACCCCCTCCCAAACCCTCCCCCTCTGGCTCTGCCCAAGCGCCAAAGCGCCTTCCGGCGCGCCTGACAACGACGAGTCTAAAGGCGCCGTCAAACCAAGTCCGACACGACACCACAACACGACATGCCTCACGACACAAAAAAATCGATAATGTACAAACTCTATTTACCTGTCACACCGAACACGACTTCGTGTCGTGCCTGTGTCGTGATGGGATTTTTTTGTCGTGCCATCGAATCGCTCCAAGAGCGATTTTTCTAGCACGACAAACGACACTTTGGACTTTTAGCCAATCAGAGTCAAGTATTCTTGCAAGTCTATCTTCGGCCAAAATAATGTCAAGGAAATTCCCACCATCGATGAATTGTCTATGGACTTTACGTGGTAAATGAGGAGTTGCACGACTGTCAAATGCACATGAAGATTGGACATTTGTTGGCCATTTTGCTGCTATGGAAGGTAAATATTGAAATATATCATGTGTATTATAGACCATCCTAGTAAATATTATAAATTTATGACTCATTTGGGCGTCCAAATTGATAAGAAGTTATGTTATTTGCCACAATCATATAAACGGGATTTCCATAGTCCCATGCGTGGTCAAATATGTTGTAAAAACACTGCACCGTCAACACAGCTGTTACTTTGCTGTTTCACTCTAATTTCCCTTCTTTTGGAACATAACTGTGATTATTTACAACCTTCTACGTATATTTGAGATCTTGTGACAAATCATTATTTTATTTTGTTGTTCACTGACACTAAAAAGGGTAAGTAACTCGGTGAGACTAACCGAGAATTCTGAGAGTGAGACTGGAGTCCTGACTCTGTCTCTAGTCTGAGAGACCGGCCGAGTGATAGTACTATTATAATTATAAGTGGTATTTGTATTTCTAAGTTATGAATGATTTGGCCTAAGTAATAACTTATATTTTAAGTTTGGCCTTGCCTTGGGCTCGACTTGGCATGATTGAGTGATACACAGATCACAATGAATTAGGGCTAGATAAACTGAAGGTCTAACTAGTCTAGCCTAGCTAGGCTAACCTGGACCTAGGCTAGCTAGACTCTAGTCCTGGTCGAGTCACAAAGGTCGGAGTATATGAGATTATGACTCTGTATTTGTACTCCGTAGCTTTAGGCTTGGCGATAGCGTGGTCAAGCAATCATTTAAGACCTTCTCGAGTCATAGTTTAAAAATCAAATCATACTTCATTTGATAGATGTATCAATCTAGACCATGGCACGCGACCGAGACAGGCGTATGTGTTGTGACTAGACCAGGCCTAGTTCGGCCAGGACTTGGTCACCTAGCAAGGCCTTATTTCTGTGCATCATGCATGCCAAACTTATCTGGGCGAAATAATTAAACATCAAGTCATCATGTAAAAGTACTTAAGTATACAGTAAGGCTAAAATGAAGAGGCTCTACAATTTTGATGCAACATGTCATTTGTAAGTTTTCTCCAGATAGTTGCATGCCTTGTATTGTATTCAAATGGTTGTGATTTAATCAATTCAATATGGGCCCATATTTAAGAATTATTTGTAACATAGTTTTCAATGGTGTCCATGTTTAGTTTTTACTTGATACAATTTATTTTGTCATTAGCAAAGCATGGGTAATAGATCTCTGTCCATTTCTTTCTTTTATAAACAGGTTACAATCTAGCTGGACAGCCTCCATCAAGTGTCTGCCTTGACGAAGGAACACCAAGGAAACCCTTCGAGGAGTTTAACTACATGGACAACACTTGCACCAACCATTTACAATCTATACACTACCGGTAAGTTTGGTAGAACATGTACATATAGTTCACACTTGCCTTGAAGATGTTATTGCCATTTGTCAGTACTTGTACTTGTGTAATCAATTCACAAACTACAGCAACATTATACACATTTCAATACTCAAATTAAAATTTGCTCTGCATAAATCAGGGTACAAATTAATATCTAATATGGAGTTTCTGCTTGTTGATGCACTTAAAGCTCAGTGGTGTAGCATGGTCTAACTGATTGGGAGCACTGACAAAATTTGGGGACACACTACACATTTTATTTTGTGTGTTTTACTTTTACCGTACTGCCCCCCCCCCCCCCCCATCAGTGAAGGGGGGGGGGGGGGGGCAATGTTCCGCCAGAGCCACACCACTTATGTTTGCAATATTAACGTAAAAATGATATCAAATTATGTGTGTTTTTCTTTATCTTTATTTTCAGCTGTGTTGAAGGATCTGGATTGTATGGTGACTGTCAGAAGTAAACAATGTACCAAGATCTAAAGCAGCTTAAGTTGTCCTTGTAAAATTAACATACTGTAGTTGTTATGTCTTGCATCATAAAACGTATGTAAACTATAATGTAGGATGCCGATGGTTACTAAAGTTAAGTTTGACTGATACTCAACCATTCCTTTAACAAGAAATATTAAAGTAAATAATGCATGATCAGTCTTACTTTATGTCTTGTTAAAAGGAACTCCAAACATGGACATTTATTTGTACATGTGGGAATTCTGAAACTACGTTTAGTATTTCTGGAAGAGAGCCCTTGAGTGCACATGTTTTAAAATTTCTTGCATAAAGAATGTAATGGTCATGTTTTCAAGTGGACTATCAAATGTGTGTTTCTCAGTGGGACTCGGATAGGAATGTCCCATAGTTTTATATACCCAATGCGAAATTGCCAATATATTGTTAGACACTTAAAGGGATAGTTCAGTTCTGGTAAGGAGAGTACAGTTTTAGTGAAACTGAATTTTAGTAACCAAAACCTGCATCATTACATTACAAACTAATAGTTATAACTAGAAAGGAACACAAAATTACAAATGACGTAGTAAAGATCATGTTATCATTCAAAAAGAGCCGTTAAAACGTAAGAGGGCGCTCTCTAAACACTCATCGGTTTTAACCATTTTGAATAAAATATTGTGCATGTGATGCTTTGTTGAAATAGTGATTAGATAGAGAAATAACTAACAACTATTTAAATACCTATTTTATAACTTTTTGAAAAGAGGAAGCATTTTTTAAATTTTTAACGGCTGGTTCAAAATTCTCTAATAAACCCGGGGCCCCGGGTTTATTACAAATTGTTATATTTATGGATATTTCAGCCGTTTCTGAACCGATTTTGATCAAACAAAGATGATTTTATTGTTTAAATATAATGCTCTTTCAAATTTTACACTCAGTTTTTCATTACCTCACAAACCAATTAAGTAGTCTAGCGCCCTCTCTACCAAAACTCAACTTTCCCTTTAACTGGTTTTACTGTAAAGGAACTTAGTATTATTGTCCAAATCCTCAAATTCCAATTGGAACTCTTGCGGTTCACTCAAACCTTGTTTTATTCGTGTTAACAATAAAAGCATGGGACCGGTTTTAGTTCCTCAAATTTCCATTTAGTTAACAAGATATTTATGATTGAAGTGTTCAGATGTTCAATTATCCACTGGACCGTTAAAACCACGTACAAAGTGACTGAAATGAGTTATTATCACTTTGCAATTTTGCTAATTACTCAGCCATATACATACACATTGTATTAACCATCCATCCCTTTTGGCACTTTTCACGGCAAAGTTACTAGATCCCTTTAAATAATGTATGTTCTTCCAAATGTCATACCATTCTGTTATATTTATATTTCATATATTGTAAATGTATTTTAAATGCAGCATGTTTGGCTGCAAAACATTGTTGTGTAAGAATTGTAAATTCGTAATTTAAGCACATATAATTCAGAAGAATTCATATGATTGAAGTCTTAGATATAAGTTGTGGCGAAACCAATGGATTACTTTTAGACTTAAATAAGAGAGCCCTCTGAATTGCATTTTTATATTATTATGATACTAATATTTCCTTTGAATTCCAGTAGGCTAGCTCTCCTATAATAGTATTCAATGTCAACTCATCGAACATTCAAGGAGGATGTTCCAAAACATTAGTTGTATAATATTTTGTTCAGGTTGCAAGCTGAAAGGCTAATGTAAGTTTTTAAAGCCTTTCATTGTTGAGTAGTCATGGTGAAGAGAAACTAAGGTAAACTCCTTTATATCACTATTCCATTTATTACATTATGCGACTGTCTTTAGAAAATAAGAATATGTATGCTTTCTGTATTGGTTTGGTTACGAACGGGAAAAGGTATCTGGATAAATGCAATCTCAGTATGTTTATTTTCACGCTACAATACATTGTTGTGTCGTTGGTTGATTGTTAGACATTTGAGATAAATGATGGATTTTATAAACAAACTGTATGATTATATTATATAATATTGACTTTCTTCAAAGTATTCTTTCAAACAGACACAATGGAACACAGTCATATAATTTTCGAGCATTTGCTCAATTATGTGAATACATTATTGTTATTATTATGTACTGTACGTAATTGTTTATATTTCAAGAGAGTGATATTTCCCATAATTGTTCTTCTACAAAAAATATATTTTTGATTAATATATTAAAGATTTGATGTTTAAACAAATAATTTATGTTTACTTCATGATTTTCTTATTATAATACTATTACACTTTTTATTTTAAATCAACAGAATAATCTTTTTACAAACTTACATTAATGAATGTGCATGAAATGTATTTACATGTCGTGTGTTTAGTAGAGCTTAGTTCAAAAGGGCGCTAAATCCACTTCTCTTCTTTTTCAAAGTTTGTCAAAGAAACCTGCTTATCAGTCTCCAAAGTTAAAATAGTGGATTTAGCGCCTTTTGGAAGGTCATGTGTGTGTGTGTGTGTGTGCGTGTTCATGAGTTTGTATGTGCGTGTTTGTGTATGTGCGTGTGTGTTTGTGTGTGCGTGCGTGCGTGTGTGTTAATGTGTTTGTGTATGTGCGTGCGTGTGTGTGTATGCGTGCGTGTGTGCGTGTTGG
Source organism: Echinarachnius parma (assembly GCA_037951105.1). Lineage (NCBI taxonomy): Eukaryota > Metazoa > Echinodermata > Echinoidea > Clypeasteroida > Echinarachniidae > Echinarachnius > Echinarachnius parma. The sequence continues at coordinate 16,779 of JBAMJV010001039.1, read as the reverse complement.
GTATGTGCAGGTGTGTTTATGCGTGCGTGTGTGTGTTCATGCGTTTGTGTGTGCGTGTTTGTGTATGTGCGTGTATGTGTGTTCATGCGTTTGTTTGCGTGTGTGTTTATGTGTGCGTGTGTGTGTGTGTGTGTGTGTGTCTGTTTACACACTATACGCGTATACAATATGCGTGCGTGTGTGTGTTCATGCGTGTTGGGTATGTGCGGCACGGTGTGTTTATGCGTGTGTGCGTGTGTGCGTGCGTGCGTGTGTTTGTGTGTTCATGCGTTTGTGTGCTTGTGTGTTTATGTGTGCTTGTGTGTGTGTGTGTCTGTTTACGCACTATACGTGTATACAATATGTTTGTGTGTATGTGATTTATGTATGTGCGTTTTAGCAATTGTATGGTAAAGTGAATAAATAATGTCCTAGCTAGGGTGTGAGCATATTGGATTCATTTGGGGGCGAGGGAACAGTAGAATATAAACTCACGTATTACTATACTCAAGGGTAATTAAACATATCATAGCATAGGCATCCCGCCCCCCCCCCCCCCCCCCATCCCCTACAAAGAAAAAAGAAGAAGAAAGAAGTGGAGGGCTTTGTGGGGGGGGGGGGGGCTTTAAAAACAACCATTCGTTTTTAAAGGCGCTCCAGAATAATGCCTGGTGTTTTCTCGTACTAATGGATACAAGTATGAAACCATTTCCCCCGCCCTCGTAGTCCCATATGTTATTTGTCTCAATGATATTGTTATCTGTACAAACGTATGAGTATTTGACAATGAGTTAGCAAATAACATTTTTAAATTGCGCTCATATAATGTATAATATGTCAACATTAAGTTACTAGATCTATTCAATCTAGATCTATCCCGTTGGAATCCCATTTTCTTTGCATGTTTTTAATCACAATACATTTCTGGTCAGTTTCTCTATATGCTTGAATTTACATATATTGAAGTAAATTTGCTTTATAAAGGGCTAAATGCTTCTTTTTAAAGGACTAGTGTCACTGCACGAAATAAACACGACCAACACGACGTTACTGAGATTGTCGTGTGTCACGTGGTGCCCTGTCGTGGGGCGTGTCGGACTTGGTTTGACGGCGCCTTAACACTGCATCCATGCGGAGATACAAGTGTCACATCAATATGCTCGAACGAATCGTACTTGCAAGTGTCATTCTGAGTAACTCGAAATCCCTTGTGGAACTGGATGCCGACGCCTCCTCCAGTTGTTGATAATCACGGGACCTGATAGAAGTCAAAGTGTGGTAAAGTAGTACGGATGGTTGCAATGCTATGATCATCTTTATCTGAATTTGTAAGCCACGTCTCGGTTACTGCCAATAGATCTACCTTTTTAGAAACAAAGAAGTCACATAGTCATGATAGTGCAGTGGATTTGCCACGAGCTTTTAACGAGCGTGCGTTCCACAATGCAAACAATGTACGGTTTCCACCGGAGTTACTGGTTTTGACCGTAGGGATGCAGATTAGGTTATGTCTTTCCAGAGATCGGGACTTCACTGTCTGATCCCGGGGACTGGATGGAGCTCTCGAGCTAGGCTAAACATGGTGTTGTGGTAAAGGCTTATACGTGTGTCTTGGTGACAGGCGACATGAAGTTCTCACTTTAATGCAATAAGAAGATGTAGGAGTTTGAAGTACGGACATATATAGGTAAATGTCTTCCATGTCCCTCGGTCCCGCGATGATTTTTTCGATTTCGTGCGATGCCCAGGTCATGAATTATTTGCTAGATGGTGCGATGCAGTCCCCATTCATGTATTCTGCTGATGCCGGATATCCTCCCACGAGCATCTCCTTGCGTCGAGACTCCATCATATCGACAACTATGTGGATGGTCATAATTGTCATATGTAGGAAGATATGGTCCTGGATTCGGACTGATGTCTCCACAAGCGACAAGAGATGGCTGAAAAGTAGCAGTTGTGTTGCTATAGTAGGATATCGAGTCCCTGAAAACTTGCTTGATTGTTGTGGCCAGTTGATGATGACTTTGCACACAAGATCAGTGCAAGTGCATACAGGCTCAGTGCAAGTGATCTGGTTCCATTCACAGCCCAGTGGGTGATTTCAAGTATGGTGCTGGGGTAAGTGTTAGTGTTGAGGATGAAAAACTGCCTCTAATCTGAGCTAAACACCAGCTTCCAGATTGAGAGTCTAAGTCACGAACTTTTTAATCGTGATGACCTTGAGTAGTAATCGATCACAGTATCGCTAGTGTTTCTCAACACCGACAAAAATCAATCTCAAACACACTCAAATGATGACGAAAACTATTACACGGCCATATATTTTAATCAAAATTAGAACTATTACCACACACTAACAAACATGTTACATCCTAACTCGATCCCAGTATATATACCGATCAAAACATTATTTGGCGTGAGTTGTATTTGCTATTTAATCTATGAAATTTAATTCTGAAATTGCGATTAGTAACGAGTAACTAACTCGAATACAACGTGCTACGTGCATTGAGTGAAACGCTAGCGAACCGCCGCTGTCATGCTAAGCCCCGTTCGTATCGGCGTAGCTGTTCCATACGATATGCGTACTCCTTGGAAGGAAGAGTATGATAATAAAATGGCGGCAAAAACAAAAATCAAATATTAATCGATACCAAATTATGTGACTAAGGGTGCGTTTATGCTCAACTTCCGAAGGCAGAATCAGCGTTTTGAAACGCTCTTCCAAAACGCTGGTTCAAAATGCCGTTTACGGGAGTACTGTTTACGCTCAACTTTTTTGCAGTTTGAGAACGAGCTGATTTCGTAAACATGCACCACGCATGCGCTGGCTACTTGACCCAAGAAGGCAGGTCAAATTGGGGCGCGCGCTTTTGAATTGAGTGTACGTACGTGAACCGGAAAGGCGTTTATATGACGTCATTTAAACGTCTCTATACGTGATGTTGCGTTTATGCTTCCCCAGAAACCCTGATTTGGGAGAATCGCCGATCGTAAACGCACAATTTTGTGCGTTTTGAATCCGCGTTTCAAAACGGCGATTATAAGGAAATGAGTCGGGACACAACAGCGTTTTGAACTAAACGCGTTTGAGAAGCCTGATTTTGGCCCCAAATAGTTCAGCATAAACGCACCCTATCTTTTTGGACGACAAGATTCTTACCTGATTTGAGGACTTCAGCACTATGGTCGTATTTCAACTGCTAGTTTGAAGAAGGGTAAGTCCCGTAATTCCGAGTAATTTATGCTCTCTACTAAAGTTCGTCAACCTGTAATCAGCTGTTCTTTAAATTACATCACGCGCGCCCTCTCATGGGTTGTTATTGTAATTTAATTATTTATCAATAAAGATGCTTCAGTCCCATAGTTACGTAATAAAATTTGCTGGTAATTTGTGTAGATCGAAACTATTATTTAGTAATACAGCGACAAAACAAAAACATTGATACAGATCATGTTTGAATGAACCAATATGGAGAAACGTAATAAATGCTCCAAATCTCAAATAACATTATTATATTAGAGGCGTAGCCAGACTCAGAGGGAGCAGAGCCCCATTGACGGGCGACCCACTTTGGACGGGTCGGAGGACCACGGGGGGGGGGGGGGGGGGGGGGGGGGGGGGGGGGGGGGGGGGGGGGGGGGGGGGGGGTTGGAGGGAGTCGATTGAAGTTCAAACACCCCCCCCCCCCCCCCCCTTTGACAAAAAATAAGGGGTTTGAACCACTTTTCCAATTTTAACCAGTCTCGAGTTAACTTGTAAGCTGTCTCGACCGTCTAAATTCTTGTCTCGAGCGAGTAAACAGTGGTCTCGACCCCAAACATTTTTGAAGATCTCGCGGGTCTCATGCTCAAATAGGCTATTGAAAAGTACTTTTACCCCCCCCCGCCCCCCCCCCCCCCACTGAGAGAGATTCTCAATGTTGAGGTTTTGGGGTTTACACCCCCGCCCCCCCCCCCCCCCCCCCCCCTTAAAAAAATCCTGGGTATGCCACTGCTAGAGACAAAATTTTGAAAATGAACCGTAAAAAAAAAGTTTTCAGATTCAATATGGCATGGGGTACCGTAAATAAGTGCGTGTGGGTGCAACCCCAACCCCCCCCCCCCCCAAACCTCAAACAATAACAAATAAACTAAATGGAAAGATTTTAAAAAAAATCCCCAAGGTGGAGGGGGTTTTTAACCACCTCCCATAATGGAGCTTCCATGATCATGCATAATTATGTTTAACAATCATTTGGTTATGTTTTTTTGGAGAATTACAGCATTATCCACAAACTGTATATGCGTGTGTGTGGCTGTGTTTGTTCTTTTGTGTGTTTGTGTGTGTGTTTGTGTACACACCTACACCACAGAGTCGGGACTACTGCATGAAAACACACAATAAGACTCGGGACATTTTAAAAAGTCGGGACCGAAATCCCGGTCCCCACATTTTTTACCGCTTATTTTGCGTGCAAAGTGATCTATAGATGGCGCTATTCATTATTAGCTATTAATACTAAAGTGCCGGAAATAATGTGTGTTTTCTTTTTTGTGTGTTTTGACGGCACCCTATTGAGAAAGACGCATTCATAGTTTAGAATTTTCCGGTGCCCTTGGTGGAATAACGCCATCTGTGGCGGTAAATGGCCATGCATGGAGCGTGATCATGGACGGCACTGATATTGGTGATGGATGGTCATGATAAATGAGGATGATGATGGTGATGGACGATAAGTGATGGTGATGAAGGAAGGTGTACCACAGGTTCATAATTGGACCCGGGACTACTGATAGAATATGCACGTAAAAGGTGGTCCTCGGATTGTTGTGTAGGTGTGTATGTGTGTGTGTTTGCACTTGTGCGTGTGTAAAATGTCATACAATTAATTGCAAGTTACAATTGATTGTATTTATCAGTGGCATGAACAAGAACTGTTTTTATTTCTATTTTTTTTTGGGGGGGGAGGGGGGGAGGGGGAGGGGGGGAATACCAAATCCGCATTACCACCGAATATTGGGTAGGAGCGAAGTGACTGAGCCTGAAGGAACGAAGCGACTGTGTGGACTTGAAACTGTGCAATGTGAATACCTGGAAAAGATTTTCTGACTTGACGACATGTAGTAGAAGGAGCGAAGCGATTAAGCGGGGGAGGGTGTGGGAGGGGGTGTCTCCCCTCACGGTAGCAAGCTTTTTTTCATTTTTGGACATGAAACTGTGCAATCTGGCGCATAGCCTACTTGATTACCTGGAGAGGAAATTCTGACTTGGCGGCACTAAGTATAATGTCCGTTAGTTCGTCAACATCGTCATATCTAGAATAGGTTATGATTGATTCATGAATAAAAGAAAAAAATGAAACCCCAAAATAATATTCGCAAAATGACATATTCAGTTCAAACAGGGCATCCAAAGCATTTTTTTATGACAAAACATTCCCGAGGGAGCGAATCGATAACCAAGAGGGGGAGGGTGGATGGGAGGGTGTGATAGTAGGTGGGGTGCACGGTGAAGGTGCTTTTTGCAGTGTTTCCATTTAAATTATGCAATCTGGTGCATAGCCTACTTGGGAAGGAAATTTGACTTGACATGAGTTAAGTCTGAGTTTTCTTGTCTAAAGAAATACTATTTTCTTCCAATCACTTCCAATCAGTTAGATGAAAGCCATGATTAGAATCTATTTATTTATTTATTTATTATTATTATTATTATTGTCATAATTATTATTTATTTTGTTTTTATTATTATAATTGTATTTATTTGTATTTTTTTTTTAATTTTGCCCCGAACCCCTTATCCCTCCATCCCTCCAGTCATTAAACTCTCCCCCTAATTCCCGTATCTCCTCCTCTGATACCGCATCGATGATGATGCAGGTTCCGTGCTCAAACTCGCCCATCCTAACGGTTTTGTTCTCTAAACATAGTACTACTCTGCATTCGATCGAATCTAATTCGTAGTGTAATAGTATGGCAATCCCACCTAGCAACAGGAACACTAACACCAGCTCGATCTGTACTTGAAATGACTTCCATTTCGATCCCTATTGAAGTTGTTATCTCTATGGAGTTTTGCGTATACATGCTCAACACTAACACGACTGGGCAGATAGCAGACGACGCTAAACACCAGGGACCACGTGGCACTGCCGGAAGTACGAGGTCAAACCTCTAACACCAATTCATTTCAAGTACGGTGTTAAGGCTGCAGTTAGTGTTTGATAAACACTAACACTAGCTCAACACAATCTACGATATTATATTGCCATATCAATAAACACCGCCTGTCGAACACCGCCTGTCGGAAACGGAAGTGTGTACAACGGTGAAATCAGAGGTCATCATGTTAACACCATCCTAACACTAAGTCATTTCAAGTATGGTGTTTAAGACCGATTTAGTGTTTAATAAACACTAACACCAGCTTTAAACACCATACTTGAAATCACCAGTGTATATAAAAGGATCATTAGTAGCACAAAAAACATGGTCTCTGCTTACTGTCCATTGTGTAGTATAGTGACCCAGTCACCGTGAATAGCAAATGAATGGAGAAGTTTGTATCACATAATTCCTCCTGCAGTCACTTGGCATGATTGGTACAGTGAGATTGAAGTCGATAAGGCTGCACATATAGCATGCAGTTTAAAAAAATCAGAGAAAGTTACATTGCAACGGTTCTCAGAAAATTCAACACAAAATATGATCAAACTTGTCCCAGTAGTATCATGAGTTACTAGAATAAATGATACTACACTGTTAATAGCACAAGTTCAAATGAAATTTACAAAATCACACAATAACCTACAGAGAGCTGGCGAGGGGCAACCTGCTTAGGTGCACACACTCTATTATTGTTAACACGTTTGGCAGCAAACAAGCTGATTTTGCACGTGCGAAACATTACATTAAAACAACAATGTAATTCATATAAGCGCGAACAGTAATTGTGATATGTGGTACATTGCATGTATATGTACATCATTGTGAGAAGTACATAATAAATTAAGATATTAAACATTACCTTCTTGCCCTTGTCTAAATGATAATTAATTTATGTTATACAAAAAAATATACGTTATAAATGTGCATCATAACAAACCTTAATCATAAAGGTTAATTTACTGTGATTAACCTTCTTTCAATAATATGTGTAAATATATGATAGGAACAACTACTGGTTTTTATTAAATTATTGATGATGTGATTAAAAGATCTCAGTGCATAAAAAATGATCTCGTTAAACGTCTAATCAATCTAAACAAAAATAATGTAATGAAGTTTAAATAGAGGAGCAATACAGAGTAAGCACTTCTAGTCCCGAGATATTCAATTGTAACAAACTACCCATCATAATTTGATTATTTCCAAGTAATGACAATACTATAATAAAAGTATCATTTGAGGAATTTTGTTTTTGGTTTTGGTTTGAGTGACGAGGATCTTGCCACGGTAATATTGTACTTCCATACGTCCAGTGCTAAATATTGTTTAGTGGTTTGGCACTATGGGTAAACTTCGAACCAGAGCAAGAGGATCGGAGCGATACCGAGAGGGCGTATGGTATCATGGTCAGTCTAGGATATCAGAACTATCAACACACACTCCAAACATGTTAACTGCCCATGCTCAGTGACATTAGAAGACACATTACATTACATTATAATGTATGTATGCAATTTCTTCAATGTTTACCCTATAAACTTGAAACCAAAATTTAATTTTCTACTTAAATTTTGTTGTAGACATCATGAGAAACCCCCATTAGCAGATTTCAATCACAACAATAGCATATAAAAAAAACCAAAACTATATTTGATAAAATTCTTATTATATACATTGCATTACACCATTTTGTATTTAAAATCAAAGAAAAATACAAGATTTCTTGAATGTAATGAATTCCAATTCATGACAACCTGTTACCAATGATTCTCATGAATGTTTACCAAAAAAATCACTAGTTTACTAAAAGATAAACAAAACAAAAAATCAAAAAATGGAAAATAATGCTGTTCAGTTTATGGTTACCATGACAACTGGAAGTGGCTATTTCTAGTCAAATGGTATTACCAACAGTCACCAATTTTAGTGAAAATCAGATAAAAACTGTGGAAGCGGTGACTGGAAATATGGTAGAGGGCTGAATTACCCCCCCCCCCCCCCCCCCGGGGCTTGATAGGGTTTAAAGGGATAGTTAAGTTTTGATAATGAGAGTACGGTTTATGTTTAACTGAATTTTGGTGAACCAGCCCTACACTATTACATTACAAAACAATAGTTATAACTCCACCATGCTCAAAAGGAATTTAAAATTACAGACAACTAATTAAAAAGCCTGTTATCATTCAAAAAGTGCAATTAAATCTCAAAAGGGCACTTTTCTAAATGCTCATTGGTTTTCAACCATTTTAAATAAGATATTGTGCATGTGATGTTTTGTTGAAATAATGATAAGTTAGAGAGATAATCAGCTATTCATGAACCTATTTCGTAAATTTGTAGAAGGGGAAGCAGGCCCCGTAGCCAGGATTTTTTCATGGGGTTGCGAAATTTACAAAAAAAAGGACCGAGACCCACTGCCAAAACATTTCGTGGCCGAGACCACAGACTGAGAGTCGTGTAAGTTAAGATGGTCGAGACCAATAAAAAGTGGACTCGAGGACCGGTAAAAAGTGGACCCGAGACATTGTATGCTCTTTCAAATTTGACACTCAGCTTGTCATTATCTCACAAAAACAATTTGTTAACCATTTAGCCCTCAGACCGCCCGTACCCGCCCTTCAGTTTAATCCTCAGACCGCCCGTACCCGCCCGTCCGTTTTTTGCGCGCTCTAGTATCCCTGTTCAGCATATAAAGGGGGAAGCAATTGTGCGTGTGCTATCAATGGGTTTCTACACTGAACATTTGTATTCAAAGTGTATGCCTCTCGTAAACTGTTTTTCTGGCAAATTCCATTCAAACACAGCGATGCATAGCAGCGGGCGAACACAGATGCGCCTTGTTGATCTTGCCCGTAAAACAATACATGGATAAGAGTAAGATGCGAGAGGCAGACATTCTCTGCGGGAAAAGGCTGGATATTTATTATTTGACGATGATTTTTACCTAATCCTGGGTTTAGTAGCGCCCTTTATACCAAAACTCAACTATCCCTTTATTTACTTTAGAACAATTGTTCAAATAAATTTTACACATGATAAAAACTAAACACGGGGTGAAATCTTATTTCCCTCTATTGTTGCATGTTTTTTATTCAAAAACAATATGAAACTTAAGGACATGCTGTTATTTTCTACATACAGACATCGACACGAGCAACATAATAAAGTGAATTTGCGCTGTTAAAGGGAGTGTTGTGTATAAGTATTTCCCGAAGTGCCCCCCGATATTTTGTGTGAGATAATGAAAAAACTGACTGTCAAATTCGAAAGAACATACAAATTTAATGACAGGATAACAAATTTATTCAAAATGTTCTTAACCGGCAATCATCGGGCGATATTCAGAATTTTTAGAAGCATTTCAAAAAAATGCTCAAAGACTACTTTGAACAAATTCAGAATAGGTTTTTTTTTTTAGTTGTTTGAGGATATCTCTATTGCATCATTATTTTAACAAACATCAAATGGCAAATTTTGTATGAAAAAAAAGGAAAAAAACAATGATTTTTTTAAATAGCGCCCTATTGAGTTGTAACGGCTCTTTTGAACGATAACAGGGGTTTTACTTAGTTGTTTGTAATTGTGTATACTTTTCGAGCATGGTGGAGTTATGACTATTACTTTATCTCGTAATGGTTCCGGTTTTGGTTTACTAAAGTTAAGATGACCCCATACTCAACTATCCTTTAAACGTTTTATTATTCTGAGCCAAACAAATAATTTAAATCACTCGCAATACCTTCTGAAGACGTCAATGTCCTATCTGGAGTCGATCCTGCGATGAGAGATTGAAGCCTTTCCTTGGTGGCGTCCTCCTCTCTGTTCCTCCACGCAATTAGCATATGTTTCACAGGCTCCCTTGAAGTCATTGGATGTAATCAAACTTCTTCCAGTTCTCAAGTTGCTGCAGATTGAAACCCTAGTCTCTGGCCAATAGCTAGAAAATGGGTCGTGTGGGATGTCTGGGGCAAGAGCTAGGATGTCTTCATCAGGGACCCTGATGAAGGGGTTGTAATGTAGATGAAAAACAAAGTAAAACTTATTTCAATTGTCTAGTCCGTATAGACGAACACAAGCCTTTTGTCAAAATTATTAGTATCATATTGTAAAGCAACTTTTCTAGTTTCTAATGAGATGCAAAATTCAAAAATATTATTGAAAAATGGCTATATCTTAGGATAAAATTAAGAATGGCATGTACTTTGAACTAAGTGTTGAACTTTACCCTCAATTATCTCCATTGTTTTAGCAGAATAAGAACAATAATTAAACAATCATATATTCGTCAATTTTCGGTCCGATCGGCATAAAATGGTATCAAAATATAGAGAAAAAGTCCACACAACACATATCAAATAAAATTCATATCAAAAGCTCAATTTTACATTTTGTGTCAAAATTGCTAGTTTTGCCAGAGCCGGTCACATATAACTCGGAGGTATAGGATGTCGTGGACAGGGCTATAATAAAGGTTCATCTGAAAAAACTGTTGTTGGGCTAAAGAGAATAGGTTATCCGCCTAAAATGATTAAATAACTTTTAGCTACAAATTATCTGAGTAAAAATTGTACATGTTGTTGGATAACATGTTGTTGAAAAACATTTACCGGAGAAAAGCCCAAGATCCACAATAAATATAGAACGTATATCCTAAACACCATGCATGTAAGCTAAAATTATTACGGCATCAACTACTAAGTGTGCCGACAGCAGTCTCATAAGTATCATCAATTAACATTAGATGTAGTTATCAGGTTATGAAGTGAATTGCATACCAAATGATCTTTTTGTCATAGTGATGCTTTATTCATAATGCAACAAGATTAACTACTGATAAGCACATTCTAAGATTTAAATAAACCTTGAAGAAAATCAAAAATACATTATTTGACTAATGAGAAGCAGATTGGGTGAATGGAAATCTCTTTTATAGGCAACTAATAGCGAAATTCCAAGCAGATTTGGATACACCAATCAATAATTATGATATATCGAAGTTGTCATTTAATCTTCTATACATAACTGCCTTCTTTGTTGCCGTTTTGCTAATTTTGCGATGTCACAGAAAAACATCTATATTTGAACGGGACAAAAACAAAACTTTACAACATACAAAAATATCGTCCCTCTGCTCTTTACTCGAATATCAATAAGAACGAACAAAATTAAAATCTAAGTGCAAAGTGAGTGGAACGTTTTTTCCCTTAATACCATCACTGATATAGGCAAATTTCCATCTAGAGAAGCGACAAACAACACTTGACGAAACATTTACTTTTTTAATAACAATCAAAATATGCAAAAACTGTCTTTATGAGGTTAAAATTATACTTCTTTTATACATTCAACATTACTATTTTGGGAAATTTTTCCCTCTAATGATGTAATGTATTATGCGTAGTACTTGGCTTAATTTAATTTGGGCTCTCGCGTTTCGGTAAAAAGGAGCAATGTACAAAAATATTCCTGCCAACATTAAACAATAGAGATTTTATGAAACGTCGATATACAATGACTTTTTGGAATTCACCTTTTATGGAACGGTCGAGACATGTTTATTTAGGACAGTTGCGAGATCCTGTATACACTGGTAGAGGAAGGGAAATATGGAAGATTAGAGATGTTATGATGACATATCACAATTACACAATTCATGTTTCCGTCTCGTTGAAAAGGAATTAGCAAATCGGTTTGAAGTCAGTGATATGTTTTATATTTTCCTCCAGACGTTTACATGTTAGACTTCGATCATATACATGTACCAATTTCCTTTGTAAGATTGTTCAGAATGATAACAAATGTGAGAATTTAAAAAAATACAGTGTACCGAGTGAAAGCAAAGAAAATCAATCTCTGATTTGGATCCCGATCGTTCGCGTAAATATCCGAATTCGGATACTATGGACGATTGAGTATCCGAATTCGGATACTATGGACGATTGAGTATCCGAATGCAGATAATAATATACTATACTCGATTTATATAGCGCCTCATATGATTGATAATCATCTCTAAGCTCATGGGCTTTGAGAAGATCCTTCACATATAGCTTTCACCTCCTACCCGGGTCACCATATTTATACACCTGGGTAGAGAGCAGCAATTGTGGATAAATTGTCTTGCTGAAGGACAAAGGGAGTGGCAGGGTTCGAACTCGGGATCTCATGATCGGAAAACCGCGCGCTCTACCAATCTTGCCACAACACATCCACCTGAATACAGTCGGAAACCGTCTTAGGCGCTCTCAAGTTCAATCTTAAATGTTTCCATGATTATGGAGGTTTTTTAAAAATCAAACCCATTTCATTATTCTGTTACCATTAAGCCCAAACAACAATAGAAGTGGCAAAGCTCCAAGTGATTCTGGATGAAATTGTTCAAAGTTATTGGCCCATATTCACAAAGGAGGTTTGTAGGAGGTTTGTACAAACCATGGTTTATCCATGGTCTACATTTATGGAGTGCTGCTCTGTATACAAGTAATACAATTTTTAATTTCTAATGATTTGACTGTTAGTGCTTGGTAACCATCAAATTTCACCATGTAAGAAGACAGAGTTTACATCCTTTCTCATCAGTTTACATACGGCACTCCATAGACGTAGACCATGGATAAACCCATGGTTTGTAAAAAACCTCCTACAAACCTCCTTGTGAATACAGGCCATTTGATCTTTTAATTCCGTCTGTTTTTATTCGAAGCAACATGGTCTCGACTGAACGTGTTTGCATATCAATCATTTCACAATTTGAAATTTGCTGAGTAGTAATAATATCTCATTCAATATCTAATAAATTGAACGGTAATGTCACCCCTGTATGTTGAATTATCACATTATTAAAATACCTACTCTCGCTCTATAAATTCAAATCGATTATGATGTATATTCAATCACCTAGTATCGAAGTGGAATGACCAAAGCTTCTGTTTAGCGGCAATAACGTTAATGCCAAGATAAAAAACTTATTATACGATTTGCGAAATATAAGAAATTTGTCCTGAAAATATGTACATAATCAATTTAAAAAAAACATAAGCTGTAAGCTATACATACCTAACACGATTGCAAGTTTCCTTTACAGATAGAGCACACGTCGTAGTGCATACAACAATGTTACAATGATCGATATAATTGCTCTACACTACAGAGAATGTGGACCACGTTGTAGAAATCCGGGACGACATACAGCAGTATGAATAGATAACGCAATACACAGCGCATTGGGTAAATACAAAAATGAATGATGTCATGTAGTGACGGGGGTGGTCACGTGACAAACCGACAGGCATGAGTAAAGGGTGGTCACGTGACAAACGGACGGATGGCAATTCCCTAGCAAGGGATTTTTTTTTTCAGGGGGCGGGGGTTGTGCGTCATTTAAACGGCGCCGAGTTGAGTCGTTAAAGTAGGGAAGGAGGTGTTCGTTGCTAAGGAATATATCGAGACCGAGACCATGAGGGTCAACGCCACTAAAAAAAAAACTCCCCCCTTCCCCTAGCTACTACGTGCCTGCGGATGGTCACGTGGTAAACGATATTTTTACTATTCAGATCTACTGCAGTTCTTCGTGTGTGTTTTTTCGACCACAAGATCCCTCCAATCAATTTATTATCGATAAGCAAACGACCCAAGTCCACACTCACTACATGCTGCATGCACTCACGTCAACCTGATCAGACTAGAAACCCATTACTTTTGAAACACCCGATTTACTGTGAAATAATTATCTGGACTATCTGCTATATCAAAGCTTTGAAAGCTAATGGTTTCATGATACATTGTTTTATTCATATTAACATTAAAAGCATGGACAAGTTTCGATTTTTCAAATTTCCATTATGTTAAAAAGATATTTACGATTGAAGTGTTAAGATATGAAAATATCTACGAGACCTTTTCAGTCATGTACAAAGTAAGTGCAATTTCACTTGCAGTTTCGATCATTAGTCGGCAAAAATAATTACATCCAATGACTTGAAATGTTCACACATTACTGTGTGGATAGATCACACCAGTACACATTTTCATTATCACGCATCACTTTGTTGCACTTGTCAACACAGCTACTAGATCACTATAAGCACACATACAGTTTGCACAAAGTGTCAGATTGTCAAGTGATACAAGATATTCACCCCAACTGCTTATAAAATATGTATCTAGTTTATACCTACCCAGGGCTATGTGCGTTGGAATACAACATTATAAAACCGTTTTTTAATGTGTGCGCTAGTAGACTTACCAGACTCAATATTGATTCTGCTAAACCGTTTTTTAATGTGTGCGCTAGTAGACTTACCAGACTCAATCTTGATTCTGCTAAAGAAATAACACTTTAACCACATTGCATACGGGAACCTGGTAACGAATGCATTATCCTGTTGGGGTATTACAATATATTGAGGGGAACGTGTTAAACAATATTTATATTGACATTGTTTCAGAGAAAACACTTATAGACACATGTTAAGAGAGGTTGGATACGATATCAATCAATGGTTAATATATTAATATTTTGTCTCGCAATTTATTGTAGAGGCCGTTAGAAAAACACAACTCGGGAATTGTTTTCCTTGTCCATATTTTCGTGTTTAAATACATGAATCATGAATGAGAAATGTACTACAAACATGATAAAAAGCTCATATTGGACAAATTAAGCCCAGCCTCATAACATGATGCTTGCAATATGCACGTAATGATCATCCAATTTCTAAACAGCTGAATTCAAAATCTTTGCCCTCCCCCCCCCCCCCCCCCCCCCCCCCCCTCAGCCATTAAAAACCCGGGCACGCTGCTGGGTTTGTCGCTTCGCTCCCTCGCCAGAGATGGTCAAAATGACGAATCATCCCCCCCCCCTCCCCCAATGGCGAGAAGAAATCGACGGTTTGCATCACAAATTGTCGTACCTGCACAAATTGTCGTAGAGAATTAAAGAACACTACAAATTAGCCTCGAAACAACTTTTAAAAAAAAATTAAAAAAGCCATGTGTGAGCATGTGTTAATATTCGTTTGTATGTGATTTTCGGTTGTATTTCTGCTTTTCCTTCAGTTTCTTACCTAGGTACCTTTCATGGGTGTTTGTGAGCTGGGAGGCAATGATTTGTCCCCTTTTTTTTTATTTCTTGTCTTGTTTGTATTTTCGTTTGTGAATACATGGTTTATTTATTCGTGCAGTTTTTGTAATAATTAAAATGGTTATGTTTTTTGTATCAATGTCGAAAGAAATTGGTATTCAACCAGGCCGGGGGGGGGGAGGGGGGGGGGGGCTCGAACTTTCGCGTGATAATTCCGCAACGCACGCAGTTATCGCAGCGTGACTTCATGGGGGTTTTTTTTGTATTGAAGTATTTTGAGACCAAATTTGCGACGACCGGGTATACCATTCCGAAGTCACGCAGTGACCGTTTGTAAGTGAGGCGTCGGCCCCAAAATCACTAAATTTTGTGTTTGGTGTACAGATTTCTAGATAGAAATGGTAAATAATTTTTTTCCATTGAAAAAAAACAACATAAGTCTAAAAAACAAATAATAAGTAATTCAAAAACAAAGAAATAGCCTACATAAAGGAAATCTGCGCTGTCGCAATTTCTAACGTTCGAACCGGTTTAATTTAGGCAAACAAATATATTAGGTTCAGTGATTATTTAGCGATTTACAGACAAAAAGGGGATTTCAGCATAAATGTGAATAATCATTTGAAATTGTATTATTTTCAAAAACATAACAATGTAATCTTGCAGATTATGTCGCAAGCTATCTGTGTGCCAATTTCGTTAACCCCCCCCCCACCCCCCCCCCCCACCCCCCCCCCTCACCCCGGCCATTACATAGCCAAAGTAATCCGGCCTGGTTAGGGTTAATCATTTATTACTTTAAAACTATGTGTAAAATATGCGTCGTTCATTGGCTAACACATTCAGGTGATTGCCATTACATTAATCGAGTGTGACAAGCCGGGCCGTATAGTATATTGGGCTGGGGGTGGTGGCAGAGAGATGACAGAAGGAGACCCTTCAAAGTTGACATGTGTTTTCTATGTTGCAATACATCCATTATTTGAATACATTTAGACATCAACCTCTCTGTCACTTGTTACACTGCTTTTACACACACACATAGGCGCACGAAAGGACAATGGGGGGGGGGGGGTTCGGGGGGGGGGTTCGGGGGGGGGTTCGGGGGGGGGGGGGGTTCGGGGGGGGGGGTTCGGGGGGGGGGGTTGGTTGGGGTTGGGAAAGGCCTGTTTTGGAAAATCAAACCCCCCCCCCCCCTCCTTACACAATTTGAGCGGTCTCTGAGGCCACTTTAAGTGGTCTCGACCATCATAGCCAATGGTTCTCGATCGGACCCCCCCAAACCAATTAGTGATCTCGGTCTAAGCCTTTGTTGACAGGGCTTCGAAAAACTCTTCACCAACACCCCTCCCCCCTCCCCCCCCCCCCTCGAAACATTCTACAATCCCCCTTCAAATAAACCTCAACGACACCCCTCGATCCCTTTAAAAATCCTCACAGACACCCCACTCGAATAATCCTCACAGAAACCCCCCCCCCCCGTGAAAACAAAAATGGGTACGCCACTGGCACCCATCCATAAAAACACACCCCTCCACGCCCACCGTCGACTCCTCCACACACACACC
>JBAMJV010001038.1:0-308338 GCA_037951105.1 Echinarachnius parma | reverse complement strand
AGGCGATTGGGGACCCCCCCCCCCCCCCCCCCCCCACTTCCGGCGCCTATGGTCTCTAATGCCTATATCGTTGAGTTGTACAAAAGTATATCGTGATCGAGAGTATCAAAGGATTTTGAAAAAAAAACATATTACATATTCTTTGTAGCTAGTTTGTTTAGTACTTAGTACTGTTTAGAATATGAACGTTACGAAGACATTCTTGACTCAGAGTGGACATATTAACCCGTTACTTCTTCCGTGTGCGTGCAAATCACGGGCGTAGACATGACATTGATACCCATTCAAGTGGGGGGGGGGATGATCTATTCATCCATCCCCCCCAGTTTAATGGGTATTACGTAACTCGCTACGCCCGTGATGCAAATGGTACACTTAGGGGAAACTGTTTTTTTTATGATAGCATACATTTTTAAGGGGAATTAAATTCAGATAACACCGGTACATTACAAATTTATGTATGCTAAATGATCCAACATTTACCAAATAAAGCTTATTTGATTATCTGTCTCTTCATGTTTACACTTAAATGTTATTGCTTTAATTATGCTATAACTGAAAACTAATTTTACACATTCTTATTTTTTTTTCTAATTGTGCGATAACAATATTTTGCTAGTTGAAAACTACTTTTAGGCATTCTTGATTAGACGACAGCCCGATAAATATCGAGTATTGTCCTGAACGGGTCACTAGCGACTAACAGCAGTCTTTCATTTTCGGTAACTATCTGGTATGTCATACAGATGTTTTTCTTCTCCAGCGATGCACTTTCCAGTACTTCTCACCGGCAAATCCACGTATTCATACTGGTGGTTCACATGGCATGTTTCCTCAATTCTTAGGCCTACTCTACTGGAATCAAGGAACAGGGGCAGTGGTTCCGAATCGGAGACATTACTTATGTATTCAAGAACGCAGTAAGCGGGATATGTTGATGGTGATGGGCCAGCAAAATCATTCATTGACATAGCACCACTAGATTCATACAGAATGTTGTCCACGAAACCCTCCATAGAAGGATCTATCTGTGGAATATCTTCCGGAGGCGTACTGGCTCCAACATTCCCGTCGCTGTCATTTCGTGTGAAAGATGTTTCAGCGGAGATGTTTCCAGGGTCGACACTAGATTTCTTCCCGCGACTGCTACCTCCATCTTGAGAATTACGATTACCTTCTTCATGGCTGACCGCAGTCGGCTGAAAGGTAAAGTCTGGTATGATGGTACTTAGCGATGGTAATCTCTTTCCTCGCTTCCCGCGGTAAGAACGAGTACCATTTGACTTTCCTCGTCGATTCCGGTACACAATACAGGAATATCCGATGGCAAATGCTATCATGATTTTAGTGATGACCGCAGCTACATCAACTACCAGTTTCAGCGGGATTCACTTATGATTTCTGTTGTCGAAATACTGATTTCGGGTTTGAATGTTGCGGATTTCCCTGAAGATGATTTCATCGTCGATTCTGACTGAAGATATGACACAAGTGACATTGTCTTGTTTGCGGTTTCAGACATTTGAGACGCAGACATGCAAGAGGTCGGATGTGATTTGTGTGTTGATACCGGGGTTAATTTTGAAGCATTTTATTTTATTTGTATTTGATTGTTTATTTTCCGTCGTCATCGATAAATATGTTGCTGTCGATGTCGTCTTCGCTAATGTTGCTGTATTTGTAGTTGATTTTAGGAACACGGTTTTGGTAATGTTAGTGATATTCTCTGTCTGGGTTGAAATTTCAGTATGCAACGTGTCCATCATTTCAGTGGTTGTTCCCACAGTAGTCATTTGCATCACAGGCAACCTACATGTTATATTTTTAAGCTCAGGCACCAAATGACTAAAGATAATTCGAATAATGGGATGCATCGTGTTAAGGACAGGTATGATTTCGGGCGAAAGAGGAACTGTCAATCTATTGCCGATGACTGCCGCATTGTACCTCATATGTTTAATATCAACTAACACAGGCAGACCTCGAGGTTCATTTGTGAAGAAATTCGTGATCTCACACACGATGTTTGGTTCTACTGATGGACAGCTACAATCTGTTACATTCACTTTAAGTGATGTTATAATACGCGTTTCTGATTCATGATCGTACACAAGACATTCATACTTTCCCGAATCTTGTATCGTCAAATTAGTTATAATTATGCAATTCGAAATTATATGTACCATCTATCCATGAGTGTCTGAAGTTAAAGAAGAAACGTTTATCGTTGATATGGTCGTGATAAGTGTTCGTGGCACCTTTTTCAAATCCTGCTAAGTAGTCTGGCATATATAGGTTAGTATACAAACGTCTGCTCCAGAACATATGAATGTTTGGATTTGCCGGCGTGGTACAATTCAAAGTTTTCATAGCAGTATCTCCAGCATTCAAGAAAACATGATCTGCTTCGCTTTGATACATTACCATAAACAACAGAAATAAACATTCTACTTTGAAGCGGAAGGGTTCAGATTTGAGTCCAAATGCTCTACCGCGATACAAATGTAATCTGGCCATAATGATGTCGCGATCCAAAGAAATGTCAAGATGAGCTCGGATTGGATATAATTGTTTTACCCTTGTTTTTCTGTTCACATAGCAGAGATAATTCAATGAAAATAAGCGGTCATAAGCCAAATTCGTTCGTAATGTCAACAGAACAAGATACTGGAGAAAAGTGAAGCTCAATTTGGGATGTCAAATGCTTTTATAGTGCACTTACCCAATTACTCATGTAGATCGATATATTCTGAAATCCACCTGCAGAGAATGTGTGATTTATTTTTAATGACAAGCCTCTCCATAGTCAAAACGGTCAATTAAATATTAAGCCGTCAACATGCAAGCCCTTTTGAACGTTAAGGACGTCAATTATGTAAAAGTTTACCTTCAAGAAGATTGTGATATCAATGTCAAGTTGTGTGTACTTTTCAAGTTTGGTCTACTTTTGTTAACTAGTCACGCGAATTTGGCAATAAATCAACAAGTCAATGATTGTCAACAATTAAATTAAATCAGCGGTGTCTACATGTGTACAGATGTTGAAGGACCTTCGAGATCTTTCATTGGCATGGCACCAGTCACTGCATCGCTTAATTTCGTTTGGTAACCAGTCTGCTGGTTATCTGCATCCAAAGACATGTGCTCTGCGTCGTCTATCTTGATGACGTGCGTATGGCTTGCTAAACTTGGCTGGAGGGTCAAGTTTGGTATGGTGGTACTGCATGGGCGGGGGATGTCTCGTTTCTCTCTTCCTTCGTAGATAATTGTTATCCTTTGCTTCTCTGCACCGGATCATATACACGTACATAACAAAAGACAAAACTACAGCGCATGCTGCCAGGATTCTTATTTGTACTGAAACAACAATGGCTACCAGTTTAACTGACAAGGATTCATTTAAATGTGTGCTTCCTGGTGTCGAACATTTCTTTGTGTGTTCAGGTTTGGATGATTCTGATTCCTCCTGAGACGATTTTGAGTAAGGAGTTGACACAAGTGAGGTTATCTTTTTGTGGTTTCAGACATTTGAGACGAAGTGGTCGGAAATAAATTTACTGTTGTTTTTGTGTTTGTTATAGATGGTTGTGTAGATGATATGCCAAGAGAAGTTGATTCAACCATGGACCCTCTCGAAGATGCTTCCCAGCTAAGGGTTTCTGATTCATATGTCTTCGTTGTCATGAAAACTGCTGATTTCGATGGAGATGCCTCTCTTGGTGGTATTGGTGTTACTGTTTATGCAGCCTGTATTGTTGATAGTGCATTTTCCCTGTTTTCCTTCGTCATTGCTACATATATCTGTGCCCTTCCATTCAGTGGTAAATCCCACTCTAGTGGTTTGGATGGTAGGCAGCCCACATGTAATATTTCTCAGCGCAGGTATCGAAGGACTCGAGGTAATTCGAATAACGGGTTTCATCATGTTAGGAACATGTATATTTTCGGGTGAAAGGTCGACTGTCAAGCTATTGCCGATGATTGATGCATTGTATTCACGATCTTGAATATCAACAATTAGAGGACCTTTATATTCGGCTTCTGGAAAATTCGGTATATGACAAGCAATGTTTGATTGATTTACTGAACAGCTACAATTTATTACACTAACTTGAAATGATACTATTATGTGGGGTATGTTATCCGTTTCACGTATACATTTATACGTCTGTATAATAAATCTCAATAGCTTTTAAATGACATACAACCGAGACGGTTAAAGTATATAATATTTTGTTGAAGAAAGTTCTGACATAAAATACTTTTGTTTAGATAATATATAATTTAAAGGGAAAGTTGAGTTTTGGTAGAGAGGGCGCTAGACTACTTAATTGGTTTATGAGGTAATGAAAAACTGAGTGTAAAATTTGAAAGAGCATAATATTTAAACAATAAAATCATCTTTGTTTGATCAAAATCGGTTCAGAAACGGCTGAAATATCCATAAATATAACAATTTGTAATAAACCCGGGGCCCCGGGTTTATTAGAGAATTTTGAACCAGCCGTTAAAAATTCAAAACAAGGCTTCCTCTTTCCAAAAGTTACAAAATAGTTATTTAAATAGTTGTTGGTTATTTCTCTATCTAATCACTATTTCAACAAAGCATCACATGCACAATATTTTGTGTTTAGAGAGCGCCCTTTTACGTTTTAACGGCTCTTTTTGAATGATAACATGATCTTTACTACGTCATTTGTAATTTTGTGTTCCTTTCTAGTTATAACTATTAGTTTGTAATGTAATGATGCAGGTTTTGGTTACTAAAATTCAGTTTCACTAAAACTGTACTCTCCTTACCAGAACTCAACTATCCCTTTAAGTTTCGATGATATATGTTACGTCCCCTCTCGGGCATGGCACATCAGTTTGGCTTGCGTGATAGTATTGGGGGGATACTGTATATCAAGTGATAGTCAAGAATCTTGACTATACAGGCTTATGTACTTACGACTGTTAATCGATCGATTCTGAAACTCACTTATATGAAAATGAATGAAATATGATTAATAAATTAATGACAGGCCACTCTACAGTCGAAACAGAAATGGAAATACCCCGTTTGTGCGAGTCTGATTAATTTCAAGGGGATCCAATAAATTTGTTGACATTGTGCAGAAACTGGCAAATGAAATGGTTGATCGAATGTGTATTTCTGTGATCTGATATGCCCTCTAACAAGTTACGTGTGAAAATTCCATGGTAAACTAATGTCCCATGACCTAGTATGCAAATTGATATTCGCTAACTCATTGCACTGACTTCGTACATTCATAGTTATCCAGTAGATAATTATAAATCTGACCACTTATATCATACATCTCTTTATGCTGAAAATCAAAAGCTGTTTCATGCTTATATTGGTTATACGAATACAATGAGTTACAGTATGTAAGAACCGCTAGAGTTCTAAGTAGATTTTGAGAATGTTGACAATGTAACTAGATCCTTTTAATATTTTCTTTTTTCGTTTAGGAAATATGTGATATTTATTAATAACTGTATATATATATTTCAAATATGTTTTCCATTGTTTGCTAGTAATGCAAGTTTCGAAATACTGATGATAATGACAGTGTTGACTCAGATTGGGATATTTACCCGGTGTTCCTAGAGTATGTAATATGCATTGAGTTCGTATATCGTTTTGCTATGTTCCTGTAAATAGATTATAGGCATGTTAAAGATCCATGAGCTTGTTGTATTGTCCACACAACTTTTAAGAGAAGATCGATCTATATTTTCCACGGAGTGCATGGGGTGAAGATAAAGAGGATGATGTTATCAAAAAGTATTTAGAGTTGTCTTTTACACTTTTTATAGGATAAATTTACCAACTTCCGGAATAACCTTAATTATAGTTTTCTTTGCTCCGTATTCGACCGTTTGCATTTTCCCTACATCGTCATTTTCCTCCCCCCGTTTCACTTTTAGTTTTACACTCATCACTTTTTGCACTTGCCGACAAAGTTACTAGATCTCTTTAAAGTTGTACATGAATGTCTGTCGATTTATGACCTTTTAGGGATGTAGATGCATTGAAAGTTCCCATGGAAAATGTTGAGAAACTCCTATTAACCAAACACGTTCCCATTCTGTTCATGATGTACGTGTTTCCTTTAATATCATGTGACTGGTCATGTTGTGGTGTAGAATATTATGTTGCTGATGGTTAAATGCTGAAGGATTAATTCCCACTGAATATTCTCTTGTTTATATCATGTATTGTATATTAATTAACTCCTACCATTCTCAATTGGTAAACAAATTTCAGCATAATTTGAAGGGAAAAAAGGAAATTGCACTCTTTTCATCTTGTTAAGGTTATTCGGTTACCAAAGTATCATATAACCGAGCTTTGCTAATTAAAAAGAAGCTTTCGAAACAGATTTAATTATCAGCATAACATCAACAAAAAGTGTCACTGCAATTCTATAGATTTCAAAACTGAGTTCATGTTTATAACTAACACAAATATTAAAGTATCAACAAGTATCAACATTTAACGGATCTAATTACTTGGTTGACATGTGAACAAACTGGCGAAAGGTTTATACAAAAATAATATGTGTTAAAAGGGTGTTATATGTCCACTGACTGAAGTGCTAAAACTCGTTGCACTGTGTACAGTTTTTTTTTAATCTGAACACTTCAATTAAAAATACACTTATAACGAATTCAATTTCAAATAGAAATTCCGAGAAAAAAAAATTATATAGATAATACGAATACAACCAAGTAATGTAATAACCGCTACAGTTCTTAACATATTTTAAAGGATTTAAAGAATGTTACTAGAACACTTTAAGGAGGTAATTTGGTTTCATATTGCAGAGGAGATTTGTATGTGACATGTTTTTATTTGAAGAATCTCGAATTATTACTGATTGTATGTAAATCAATTTTTAAAAAAAATTGCACAATATGAATTTTCGTGTACTGCAAACAAAAATATTTTAACAAATTCCTTTATTCTATAAAATCGGATATATTTGAGTGTTCGTTATAGAAGGGTGTGACATTTATGTAAAATTGTTAACATTTCACAGATTTGCTTTTCATGTTCATGACTAACAAAAGTATCAACGATTAATATATTAAACAAAATTGTGGCTAATGTAGTGCATGTTGAAGGTGATCAAGTAAACCGTGGATGCATGTGAACTACTAGGTGTGAAAATATACTTTTGATTGAGAAGATCTCAACATGTATGACATGGACCTTGTTGAAATAAAGACAAATTATGACAGAGGCATAGTAAGCAATTGTGTTGGGTGTAGTTTTATTATCTGATCATGTTTTTTTTAAAGACATGTTATAGACATTGCTTGATTTTTGAGCTTTTTAAACTAAATTCATAAACAATGTTATACTGAATTGTTATGTTTTCGCGAATGTGCACATGTACCTTATGACGAATAATATATACAATTACCACAAACAACTGTTTGCAATGCCCAACCTGTGCCACGCCAGGATCTGGGCCCATCTCACGATATATTACTGCTTTATTACATAATCACTGATATAAGTCTCGATTCAATGAAACATGAACATTTTAGCATTCTAAGCAATTCTTCATGATCATGATTTTGTAATACTAGTTGTTTTCATAAATTATAAGTAACAAAGACATTGCACACTCATCACAATGTTCATAAATAGCATATAAGCTTAGTTGCATACCAATTAAATTCAAGACAACAAATTTGAAAACACATATTTTTAAACAACAATGTACAGTGATGAATAGGCCTATTTAATATGACACATATCTTATACATTCATCGTTGCTCATGTACATTGCATCTCAAATAGTTATTACGTCAAAAAATACTAAATAAGAGCACAAACATACAACATTGACGCACATTATAGTTCATGTAGATGGTGCATTAATTATGGTTTGTTAAAGTGGTTAGCAAAAATATTTCACATTAATTAATCAATCAATAGTCTTCAACATGCTTAAGTCAATTTGCATTCGATCTCAAATCGTATATGGGCACATATTGTTTGTTGTTTTGACTTTAAAAGATGAAATGAAATAAATCGAATTTGTGTGTATTATCAAAAGAAATCGGTTCAATATTAAAAAATTACAATCAATATATATATATCCATAGTACAGATTAATAATACATCTTGAAATTTATAATACAATAGAAGAATTAACAAGGAGCTAATATAATAGCACAATGTAGGTCGAGGTTGGCCCCGATAATAATACATTACATGCTTGATAATAATGTAAAATCCTATAATAAGACTGAATCAATTGCCAAACGAGTGCAAGGTACAGGAATATGTAAAGGGATCTAGTAATTTTGTTGACAAACGCAAAAACTGACCAAGGGTTGATTACATTTATATTTATGTGATATAAAATATGTTCACCGAGTGATGTGCGGAAATTCCATAGTAAATTGACAGGGTAATGCGCGAAAATGCAAAGTGATATTCACTGATTCATTGCACTAACTTTTTACACTGTTGAAATTTTCAAATTTTCAAATTCAGACTCTTCAAATTAGGAAAACCAAAACTTGTTCCATGCTTCTATTAATTTGGCAATGTTACTATAAATGATAGATCCCTTTAACATTTAAAAGTTTTCTTTTCAGTTAAATTTACTATATACAAGCGAAATGCAGTTAACCCCGCGAGGATCATGGAGACACGACAACATTATTATGACAACATAATTCTTATATTTAAAAATTACATACCAGACAGCGATATTATATAATATATGCAATATACTAACACCTTACGAGTTAGTTTACTGTGAGATCACTTGGAGCAAATACATTAAAAGAAAAACGATCACAGGTCTACTCATGTAAATCATTGACCACGCGTATCCATATACTTATGTGGTACTGCATCGAAAAGTTGTAAACTTGTCGCGTCAAAGCTCGACACGGGGTTGTCAGTCAGCTACAAGTCGAGAGCCTAGAAATTCAGCTATGATATACTATTTTCAACTAATTTGTGTGTGAAAAGGTACAAATAGCCTGAATTTCAAGTGAACAGGGCCTAAATTCAGGCATTTGCTTGAAAACTGGCATTCCTGTCGACAACAAAATTAATATTGCTTGGCTAAATGTACACTGTAGATAATGTAAAATGTAGATTATTGAACGAGCTATGATGTACATTATTTTTTGTCAAAACGTAGGAACGTCAAAGTATCATCAACCATTTTGTTTGCAATGTGCCGGAAACTAAACGAACCGTGTTAAAAACTTAAATAATTACACTCTTGGACAACTTTTACTATTTTTATTTTTTATTTTTTTTTTTTTAGTCCAGCTTAAAGGGTACCACCACCCAAAACTAATATTTGTATAATAGAAAGGTAACATCTTTAGTATTCCATTCCATCAACAAGTTCACAAAAATATGTTTGCAGAAAAAATATATATAATTGGAAACCGCATCACCATTCTAAAGCATGCGTTTATGCGGTCTGAATTGTGTAGACTACCGCGGGTGCAGCAAGCGAATCGCTCGGAATTATATTGCCTACAAACGTACGCGTGAGTAGAATTGGCGCACTCGCAAACCAGGAACCAGGAAATAGTAGTGGTTCCGTAAGTGGTGGAAATTAATTGCTTTGTTTATGAATTACTCAACCCTTTGCAAAATGTTAGGTATCTATTTGATATCACAAAACAGTACCTAAACATGTAGTAATGTGTTATTTGCCCGGTGGTCCCCTTTAAATAGTAACACATCTGGATCAATGATTCGTACAAACGTTTTGAATAAACATGGTTGGAGCGTTCATTTTCAGTAGTGAAATATATCTGCCTTTTTTACAAACAAAAGTAGGCCTATTATGCATGCACAATCATTAAGCATTCTTCATATAATACAAACGGCCCCCATTTTGTAACCTTTTGTAGAAAATGAAATGGGGTTTGTCAATCCGAAAATGAAAAGGGGTCCGTTTTATTTTATCCGAAAATGAAATGAGGTTTGTTAATCCAAAAGGTCTGTAACGAACCCCATTTCATTTTCGGATTAACGAACCTATTTAAATTTCGGACTTACGAACCTCATTTCATTTTCGGATGAACGAACCCATTTCATTTTCGGATTAGCGAACCTTCGGAATATCGAACCCAATTTAATTTTCGGATAAACAAATCTTCGGAATTTCGAACTCTACGTATTTCTTTTTCGGAGTAACGAACCTTCTAATTAATGCAACAAATGTTCGAATTAACGAACCCTATTTTATTTTCGGATAAACGATCCCCCAGGTATAGGAAATGTCTATTATGTTCAGAATGACGAACCTTCGAAGTAACGAGCCTTCGGAATAACGAACCGCACCCAATAATTATCCAGCATATAATTTACTAAAGCATATTTTATTTCCTGTGTGCTTTCTGTGCTCACAATTAATCGTTCTTGTTACAATTATGTGATAACTATCTTTACTTTGGTCATAGCTTCTTCAATGCGTTCTTATTGCTTTAATTATATATATCTCTTTAACTTAATTTAACCTCTTGTAAGAACTTTATTGCTAAATTAAAGCAATAACATAATATTTCAGCAATAATATAATATTTAAGCAATAATATAACTTGTACTATTTTGTTCAAGGCCCTGCTGAAAAACTGTTTTTAGCTGAAAGCGGGAATTTGTACCTATTGTATATACTGTGATTAAATTAAATATACAAACAATAAACTCTCTTTAACATGTTAACGTGATGAAAACGAATTTGAAACATTCTTATTGCTGTAAGTATGCACAAAATCTTTATAAGTTGATGAGACTATTTGTAAGCATTCATTTAGACCCTTGCCGGATAAATATTTGGCTGAACGGGACATTTAAGCAGTCTATCATTTTCGGTATTTATCTGGTACGCCGCACAAATGTATTTCTTCCCTTCTAGTGCCCTATCCAGGAACTCTCACCGGCAAATCGACGTATTCATACTGGTGGTCCACATCGCATTTTTCCTTGTCATCTATATAGGCCTTCACAAACAACAAACAACAAACTCTCTTTTACGTGATGAAAATTAATTGTAAACATTCTTATTGCTGTAAGTATGCAAAAAATCTCTATAAGTTGATGAGACTACTTGTAAGCATTCAGTTAAACCCCTGCCGGATAATTAATATTGAGTATTTGTCTGAACGGGTCAATTAAGCAGTCTATCATTTTCGGTATTTGTCTGGTACGGCGTACAAATGTACTTCTTCCCTTCTAGTGCCCTGTCCAGGAACTCTCACCGGCAAATCGACGTATTCATACTGATGGTCCACATCGCATGTTTCCTTGTCATCGAGGCCTTCTCTGGAATGAAGAAATGGAGGAAGCGGTTCCGAACTGGAGGCATTACTTGTATCTTCTAGAACAAAGTAAGTGGGATCTGTTGATGCTGATGGGCCAGCGAAATCACGCAATGGCGCAGCAGCGGACATTGCACAGCTTGATTCATACAGAATGTTGTCAACGAAACCATCCATAGGCTGATTTGTCTGTGTGGTATCTCCCGGAGGCTGATCCTTCCTACCACGTCTATCGCGGTCGCTTTGGGCGAAGGAAGTTTCATCGTAAATGTTTCCAGGGTTGGCAAACAGATGAAGCGGTTCCGAACTGGATACATTACTTGTTTCTTCAAGAACAAAGTAAGTAGGATCTGATGATGTTGACGGGCCAGCGAGATGATTACTTGCCATAGCACCAGACATTGCACCGCTTGATTCATAGATAGTATTGTCCACAAAACCGTCCCTAAAATGATTTTTCCGCGGGTTCTCTTCCGGAGGATGATTATCTCTACCATGTCCATCGCGGTCGTCTCGTGTGAAGGACGTTTCAGCGTAGATGTTTCCAGGGTCAACACTCGATTTCGTTTGGAGACTACAACCACCATCTTGAGACTTCCTATTATTAGATCTACCTTTCTTGAGTACGAGAGCGTGACTCACTGCACTCGGCTGAAAAGTAAAGTCTGGTATTTTGATATTGAGCGAGGACAGTCTTTTTCCTCTCTTCCCGTTGTGAGAATGAGTATCATTTGCCTCTCTGCGTCGATTCCGATACACAACGTAAAACAATCCGATGCCACATGCTATCATGATTGTGATGAGTACCGAAGCTATAGTAGCTAGCAGTTTCAGAAAAACGGGTTTATCTGGACCAGGAGTTGACACCAGTGACGTTGTCTCGTATGCGGTTTCAGACATTCGAGACGGAGAGGTCTGATGTGATTGAACTTTAGTTGTTTGTGCTTTTAATGTTGATTTTGTAGATGATTGTCCAATATGAGGAGTTAATCCAACTGTCGATGATGATCCCTCGTTTTGCGTTTTTGTTGTATGCGCTTCAGTTACTGTTGACTTCGAAGGTGCCGACTCTTTTGGCGTTTGACTGGTTTTTGGTACGGCGGTTACTGTTGTTGCAGTTTTTGTTGGTGATTGTGGATTTTCCGTCGTCATTGGCTCATATGTTGCTGTCTTTGTAGTCGCCGCTGAATTTGTTGGTGATTGTGGATTTTCCGTCATCATTAGATCATATGTTGCTGTCTTTGTAGTCGCCGCTGAATTTGTTGTAGATGCCGTATTTGTGGTCGATTTTGGAGACATGGGTTTGGTGGTGGTGCTGAAGATGGTGGTCGGGATGTTAGGATTATGTGTGGCATCTTTTGAACAATCGTCGTCTATGAGCGGCTGAGTGGCATAGGATCTACTTGCATGCTGTACAGACGTGTTTGATGAATGAAGAACACTCGTGGAAGAAAGCAACCCTGTCAGCGTAGGGATACTCGGCGTCTCGGTTGACATTTCATAATGTGACGTTTCCATCCATTCAGTGGTAGTTCTCACTGTAGTCTTCGGAATCGTTGGCAACCTACACGTAATATTTGTCAGCTCAGGCATCGAAGGGCTGGAGGTAATTCGAATAACATGTTCCATTACGTTAGGGACATCCGTGGTTTCGGACGAAACAGGAAATGTCATGCTATTCCCGGTAATGTTCGCATGGTATGTCTGATTTCCAATGTCTACTGACACAGGCAGACCTTCGAGTTTATGTGTAAAGACATTCGTCATCTCACATACAATTTCTGGTCCAACTGATGAACAGCTACAATCTGTTACATTCACCTCGTGTATTTTTAAAGTATCGAACCTTTTTGATTTGTTATCGTAACAATAACACTCATACTTTCCGGAATCTAGTATTGTCAAATTAGTCACATGCAATTCGAAGTTATATGTACCTTTCATTAAATGTATAAAGTTGAAAGAGAAACGATTATCGTTCTTATAGTCTGGATAAGTAAATGGGCTAGTATTACTTCTAGCCTCTGCTAAAAATGAGTCGTTCTGACATTGCTGATTATACAGACATCTCTTCCAATAGGATTTAATGTTTGAATTAGCGGGTGTGGTACAATTAAACGATGTTGTAGCGGTATCTCCAGCGTTCAGGAAAACTTGCTCAGCTTTGCATCGAGGTATTATCGTAAACATGAGGAACACCAAAGCCGCGGTAAAGTGGTAATAATCAAATATGTGTCCAAACCCTCTACAGAGTCGAAAATGCTGTCTGGCCATTGTGAAGTTCTGATCCAAATACAATACTTTTATCAAACAAGACTTGTATCAGTTATGCATATCAAAATGAACCCAAGAGAAGTCAGCTGTCATACCTCGAACACGTATATGTTTAATGATACAAGCAGGCAAATGTTGGCCCGGTCTGGAGCGTCTTCTTTCCTCGAAGGTATAATTCTTTCACCAACAGAAATGTACGTCCTCATTTGCCACGTTTGTTCATGTGTCAAAAGCTTATATAGATCACTAGCTCAAATGCTCTTATCGATCGATCGATTCTGAAACTCATACCGATCAGACATTTGTTATGACAATTAAGAAAATATGATCATCCCATAAATGACAGGCCTCTCCACAGTCGAAACGGAAAATGAAATATTCAAATTATCATATAATTTCCACTAAATAATCTTTGTTAAAATCTTGAATTACATATTTACCTACTCCCACCAGTCCCAATAAGGAAATACATTTCAACATAATTTGAAACAACGGAGAATGTTTGCATTCTTTTCTGTTCAACTTGTTTATGTTACTTGGTTACCAAAGTATCATGTTAATAATTATACATTACCGAGCTTTGCTTTTTGAAAGGAACTGAAACTGATAATCGCACAAAAATAACAAAACTTAATATCATTGCAAAACTAAAAGTCTTCATTATTTGATAGATGATTGCATTTCGTAATTGTTGTATAATTTCCGCCTTATTGCGAATTTAGTCGACCACAATAAACGGAAGCAAATTCGCACAATGTTTGTTTTTCTTCACGAAGTGACAATTGTAGTTTATCGAATGAATACAAAGGTTAATGAACAACACATGTGAGTTATTATGAGACACTTCTCTGATACTAGATTTTTATTGAACCTCATCAGCGACTATGATCATTAATTAAAACTCACATAAACTTTATATAAGCCATGGAGCTACGCATTTCTACACCATTTTTTAACGAAAGAGAAAGCTCATAAACACGTGTATGTCAAACTCCGCAAACATAAGACATTAACATGATAAGATATTATTGTATACATGCATGTGTGTATGGAAAGACATATAATACACGGAAATGAGACAGATCGTGAAGAGGTATGGCTTACTTTACAAAAGCGATTCAATAACATCCATTAGATGAATTTTATGAAAGTTTTTATTATACCTCATACGCATTTGAGGAGACAAATTAAGTTTCTGCACCATTAATTTGAACATTATTGCTATTAAGTGCTATAGTTATTGCATTTCAAATTCATAGAAAGCTGTCAATATTAAAGGGTGAAGTTTCGCACAAGTATTAATGTGGACAACATGAAAGGACGTCAAATTTAGAAACCTTAAAGGGGTTGTTAAGTTTTGGTAGAGGGCGCTGCACAACACAATTTGTTCGTGAGGTAATGAAAAACCGAGTGTCGAATTTGAAGAAAAAAAAATGTAATGGCAGAATAAATTTAATTTGGTCAAAATCGGTTCAGAAATGGCAGAAATATCAATAATATATCCGATCGTATTTATTTGGGCCCCAAATAAATACGATGATTTTTTGATAAAATTTAAAAAATGCTTACACTTTTTCAAAAATTTTCAAAAGCGGTTTTTAGATAGTTGTTGATGATCTCTCCATTTAATCATTATTTCAACAAAACATCACATGCATAATTTTGTATGTAAAATGGTTGAAACCAATGCCTTATTAGAGAGCGCCCTCTTGTGTTTTAATGGCGCTTTTTGAATGATAGAAAGCTTTTTACATAGTCGTTTGTATGTTTGTATACCTTTCGAGCATGGTGGGGTATAATATTAGTTTGTAATGTTACTGTGCAGGTTTTGGTTACTATAAAGTTCAGCCTTACCAAAACTGTACTACCCCTTTAAAGTGAAGGTTCGAGCAAATTTGTATTTTCCATGTAATTATACATGACTGTATAGTTATAGATGGATTTTGCCAAGTGCTGTTTGCCGCCCTCTCTAGATGGCACTCTGGCAGAATCTGTGAATGCACATCAGAACGATCCTTCACTGGCGTTAACAGTGTAGATATTCACATTGTTATTTCTTCTTGCCTATCAATATGCCAGAGATGAACAAGTTATCGTAAATGCATGCACATATTAGAGTTGTTCTGCTGTAACTTAAGAAGAGGGTTGCATAAAATATTTTGATCAAAGATTTGATAAACTATTTCTCTTGATTTGTTTTGTTATCAAAATCTGCTCAAACTTTCGCTGATAGGTTTCTGTAAGTGAAATGAATACACATGCAGTTGAATTGATATCATTTGAATGGCATTATGATTAAATTACAAGGCAAAAAATAACCGCCAAAATATCAAGCAAAATAAGCGTAGGCCTAGGCTAGTTCATTTGGTCAATGTCTATCATGTCGGCTCACTGCTGTAGTTTAAAGTGATCGTAATCAAGTAGTTCGTTGTCAGGTGGTTATCATCATGTCAACGACATTACCTCTTCATGATTATAGTATTATACAGTTCGTACGTCCATTTTAAAAAGGTATGAACATTGTCAGTCATGAAATGAATCTTGAATTCAATTTTTACGGTCATCGACAACGACATCGACAACAAGAGGATCATAGTCCGTTCGGTCAAAGTCTACAATGTTGGCCCACTGCGGTAGTTTGAAGTGGTTGTGACCAAACAGCTCGTTGTCAGGTGGTTATCATCATTACAGAGCTCATCTCTGCATGATCACATTATATCAAGTTCATTCGTCCAGTTTAAAATTGTATTTTTACTATCAGTCATTAAATGGGTCTTGAATTTAATGTTTAGGTTTCCCGACATCGACAATAAATGGATCATAGTCCATTCGGTCAATGTCAACCATGTCGGCCCATTGTTGTAGCTTTAAGTGATCGTAACCGTACAATTCGTAGTCCAGATGGTAGAGCTCGGCGAGACGCATTCGAAGAACGCTGTCCAGGTCGATCAGGACCTGAAACGTAATGCGAGTAGCAGTAATAATCATGGTGATGATAGTATAAATGTTGATAATAATAATAATAATAATACTAATAATAAGTATATTAATTTTCTGGAAATGATAAATTGAAGAAAACAACATTTCAATAATGTATTCATTATACATACATGTACAAATAAAGTAGATGTTATATACAATCAATACCAAAACAACACGTTACCAATTTAAACAAATTGTATACAGTACATCATATAGGAAGTTAAGCCTAATCAATGGTTTTGATTTGTAATTGCGAATATTTGTGGCTAAATACACTTACCTACAACCTTAAAGGGGTAGTACAGTTTTGGTAAGGCTGAACTTTAGTAACCAAAGCTGGACAGTAACATTATAAACTAATAGTTATAACTCCACCATGCTCGAAAGGTATACAAAATTACAAACGACTAAGTAAAAATCCCATTATCATTAAAAAAGAGCCATTAAAACACAAGAGGGCGCTCTCTAAAAAGGCATTGGTTTTAACCATTTTTCATAGTATTTTTACAAAATTATGCATGTGATGTTTTATTGAAATCATGATTAAATAGAGAGATCATCAACAACTATTTAAACAACGCTTTTGAAAAAAATTGAAAAAGTGTATGCATTTTTTAAATTTTTTTAAAAATGTATCTAATTATTTGGGCCCCAAATAATTATAAGATCAGATATATTTATTGATATTTTAGCCGTTTCTGGACTGATTTTGACCAAATAAAGTTTATTCTGCCATTAAAATTGCATGTTCTCTCAAATTCGATACTCAGTTTTTCATTACCTCACAAAAAAAATGTGATGTGCAGCGCCCGCTATACCAAAACTAAACTACTCCTTTTAAGATATTTTAGAAACAAAATATAGAACTCCATCACCTTCATCGTCATATTGCTGATAACGGAATTTGTTATTCCTTCGCTTATCCATGGACAATGGTATTTGCGCATGAGATGTTTTATTATCACAGTAAAACTGTTAGCACTATTTGTAATTATATCCCTCATAAGATCGTTTTACCATTGTATTTGACAAATGATAGTTTTGGACAACACGCGCAATCCCCGCGCAAACATGTGACCGGGCTGTTAGCAAAAAATTAACACTAAAAGTTCGTTACGCGTTCGTTCCATAGATCATGTGTTTAAGCAAAATGCACACGCGATCAAATTTGTGCAGTACTCTATGGCGCACACGTTCTAGTCACGTGATTGACATTGCTGGTAAAAACTAACACCCTGGGAAGAAGAACGCCAAGACAGCCAATAAGCACATCCGTGGGAGCGCTAGCACGCATTCATCGCGTATGTGCGCAGTTGCTGCGCACTCAGTTTTGCGTCTTTGTGATTGTGTGCGCAAAATAACAATGACTTTAAGCGTATTAGATGCGCCGTGGTTCTGGAGGCTCATACTGGCTTCTTTAATGTCGATTGATTTTTATATCAAAATTTACAAGCGATTTTATGAAATATTCAGAGATTATCACTTATTTTGCTATAAGCTGAACACAATCACTGATATTGATGAGTGATATAAAACAACTAACGAATGTGCTTGATTGTGATAGGCAATCTATTACCTCGGTGGGCTCAAAATGACTATTACCCTCAGCTACGCTTCGGGTAATAATCATTTTGAGCCCACCTCGGTAATAGATTTGACTATCACAAGAAGCCCATTCGTTAGTTGTATATTATAAATTTACATGACGTCGGGCGAAAGTGAAAAAAGGGCATTAAGTCGATTTTGTGTTAAATTGAGTTATACAAACCATCCTTTAGGATAGGTATAGGAGCCTTCTGTACGTGATGCCAAATTTTCATAAAATAATAATGTTTAATTCTGGGAATATTTATCGAAATTATAGAGAGCTATATTGGATTTCTATACAAGGATCCCAAAACGTTAAAGATTATTATCTTAGAAGTACAACAAATTACTTAGCGCCCTTCTCTTTCTCAACCGCCGAATTGTGTTGTATTTGTGCCCCACCCACGTCCATCTCCATACTGTAGTACAAGTATAGGCTTGGACGATCAACGATGACGTATCCGTAGGCCGTGGGAATCCCTAATTTTAATTGCGCCATGTGAGCACGTGGTCATCCACTGGATTATCCACTGGATAGTCATAACCGTGTACAAAGTCATTGCAATGAATAGTGAATATTATTTCGCATTTTAGCTCATAACTCGGCCATATAACATCCATTTAACATTACTTTTTCACACATGACTCAGCAGTGGATACCACATCAAAGAAACACACATTGTATCAACCATTCGCCAGTAGTTGCACATGCCAACAAACTTACTAGATCCCTTTAAACATTTGGAGGCCTGGCGTATTGAGTAGATTTTTGCCGGGGGAGGGGCGTTATTCCGGTCATCCGGGGGGGGGGGGGGTCTTAATTACATAGCTGTATACAGAGAAACTGCGAATTTGCTCTGACGTTTTTTGCCCCAAAATCTGGAATAATTTATCCCGAACATTGGTGATTAACCAAGACGATTAATCCTTATTTTGCTCGAAAATATGATGAGTCATGCTTATATAATTACGTGGTAATGAACGCATTTTGTTGTACTTGATCGTATTTTTAATAGTTTTAACATAATTATTTATTTAGTTTTGTGCTTGAACAAATTATTTAGTGTTGTCCTTGAACAAATTATTTAGTGTTGTCCTTGAACAAAAATATGAAAAAGATCGTGACTTTTGGTACAACTCGTAAAATAAGACGTACATCCACCTACCGTATACCACCCAACCACTCCTTACAATAACTATACCGGCGTTGTAGTTCTTATGAGAACTACAAGCTCAAGAAAGAATACCAACAGTCCTTTCCAGGACTACTAGTCTTTTGTAGGACTATCCTAGAAAGAATATGTGAATAAGTGATATTTACTAACTCACTGTACTTACTCTGTACGTGGTTACGACTATCCAGTGGATAGTTTAACATCTGAGCACTTCAATTGTAACTATCTTTTTAAGAAAAGGGAAATTTGAATAACCGAAACCTGTCCCATGTTTCTATTGTTAATACGAATGCAACAAGGTATTAGGGAACTGCTAGACTTTGGACAATGTTACTAGAACAATAAACCGGACTGAACCGAACTATAAAGTAGTTATAATGTAGTCGTAGAACCAGTTTGGCCTAGTTCTAACCGAAATAAGCGTGTTTGGTATGTATGTTCTTATTTTGTAAACATACAGATACGGATTCATATGCGTGCCATGTAAACTTATATTTTGTAGTAAATGTCCAATGATTACGTACGAACACTGAACCTTTTCATCAATAGAAGCCGTACATTCGGGCAATGTAAAGTCAACCTATTATGTCCGTGAATCTGATAAAAAAATTAAATTTGCCCTTAAGTCAAAGAAATAATCCACAGCGTGACTCTGATAATTAAATTTGCTCTTCAAGTCTTAGCTCAAAGAAATAATAATCAACAGCGTGACTCTGCCCTGGTCAGCGGAGGTCGCAAATTACATTTTTCCATCTTAATTGCAGAACTGCTTTATATACCACAACATAATTATACTAATGAAGAGGTTGTATGTTTTCATATTTTAATTACTTTTACTTTAAATAGCCTACAACTGTCTTTGAAACTCACTACTGCATTTGACAAAAACAGAAACAAACAATGTTTGATTATCTGGAAAAAATATCATGCCAATGATAAAAAAAGGGCAATGTTCTTTACGGAGTCATTTCAAAATTGTTCGCAAATTTGTTCAGATATATTGGCATTGTAGATTTTAATTGCATTGGCTTATAGCAGATTCGGATAAAAGCATAATATCATCTTCGGGAAAAACTCTTGTCATGTCATATTCGGGCAAAATCGTTTTGTAATCGGGCAAACTCATTAATGTCGTTTATTCGGGCAAAATCATGTTTTTTTTCGAGCAAAATCAGTTAGCAAATAATTATTCAATTTGTAGGCCAGCTATGAGTGACGAAGACTTTTTTTACACTCTAATTTCTTTCTACTATAGTTTTAAAAAATCACAAATTTCAGCCTCGAAATACCGTATCCGTGATCTTATTTTGACCGGAAATAAGAAAAAAATAAAGTATCTAAACTATGAATCGCTAATATAAACTGATATCCCTATCAATCTTATCTTACACGATCTATTATTCTAAAACATTATTGAACTTCCTACACCATTTCACCATATTCACTTACATTATTGTTCTTCTGCATGATAATTGAAACCTACTTAGAATATATCTACGCAATCGTTCTGATTTTGTTTGCGGATAAAGACGTTGAAATGTCAAGAACAGATAAACGATGCTTCTCTTTAACAAATAACAATATTAAATGTCATTTGTCAATTCATTTTCCACTTTTCCTTCTTCGGGACGATCGAACTAATGATTGATTTTATTTTCAGAATTAAAATCGCCTCATTATGACGATCAAAACAGGTCTGATTTGTTTCGCTTCAGCACTGTAAATAGGTGATTGACAGTTAAGCCATGCATTATGCCAACTGCCGTGATTCAATTTCGATTTTTTAATGATTCCCTTTATTTCAATTTCATCCGCAAATGAGCATGAATGGGAAGGGGTGGCACGTACCCGTGTACTTGAATGGAAGCATCGAACAATAGGAGATAATGCAGCCTTTGTTCAAGACATTTCCCGCATTCGTTGATCACGTTGGTAGCATGAATGGGCGCAGCGCGGGATCGTGTGCGAAAATCAAATTGTCCAGAAAGACAATCACGAAACGGCTCCGTAGAATATTAAAAGAAAAGATATACCAAATGACAAAGATGATGCTAATTTCGGTGGCTTTTTGTGACGATGAAAAGATGATGAGATTGTGAATTCAAAGCGTTTGTGTTTGGATGTCAAAGAATTAATATTATATGGAGATGATGAGATTTTGAAAGCGTTTGTGTTTGGATGTCAAAGAATTAATATGATATAGGGATGATGAATGATAGACAAGAAATTGTATGTATTATTGACAATTACTGTGTCATTCGTAATTATCAAAACGTACTTGTGAAATGAATGAGCACACGAACGCAGATGCAAAGGGTTTATCTAATATATATTTTAATAGAATATTAAAATACACAAAGACACAAGGATGACATGAGGCTCATTTCCGTGGCTTTTGTGACGATGAAAAGATGATGAGATTTTGAAAGCGTTCGTGTTTAGATGTCAAAGAATTAATATGATATAGGGATGATGAATGAAGACAAGAAATTATGTGTATTATAGACAATCACTGTATCGCTCCTAATTATCAAAACGAACGTGTGAAAGGCATGGGCACACGAACGCAGGAGTGAAGGTTTTACCTTTCCTATATCGTAACTTACTTATTATATTGTGATGATTGTTCTCAGGAAAGTGACGTCAGTATCTTTGCATACATGTATCAATAATGTATTACTAATGATGATAATAGGATCGATATAGCGACTAATAATTATGGATATATATTTCAACTCTAAGCGCTATATAGGGTGGCCCAAAAAAACGGAACGGGGCTCTTCCCAAAATAAAGTAACAAAATGAACATGTCCATCGGATAGAGTGTCCTTTCCAATGAACAGCGATACCAAGAAAAGTAATTTTGGACGTGTAGTTTTTGTTTTAGGGCGCTTTGAGTGAGACCATGTCAGGTCTCTATTTTTTTCAATTTGTACCAAGTCAGTGCCTGAGAAATGAGACTTACCATTTTGCTTACTGCCCGACATACCATTGAACACGCGAGTATGCCGCGCGCCATTGTTAGTGTGCATTCAGCTGTGTGCCGAGCGGTCCCGAGAGAATGGGCATAATTGGTCAATAGTATATGATGGGCAGTAAGTCTCATTTATCAGACACTGACTTGGTAAAAATTGACAAAAATAGGAACCTGACATGGTCTCACTCAAAGCGCCCTAAAACAAAAACTACACGTCCCAAAATTACTTGTCTTGATATCGCTGTTCATTGGAAAGGACACTCTATCCGATGGACATGTTCATTTTGTTACTTTATTAACAGAGTACTAATGTTTTATTAGATATTCACTAACTCATTGCATTGACTTTGTACACATTTAAATTTTCTGCCAGAGACTTTCAAATCTGGACACTTCAATCATTCATATTTTTGTTATAACGAAAGAGAATTTTGACAAAAACCGAAGCCGTTCCATGCTTCTATATTTATAAGTAATACCAAAAAAAAAAATTTGTGAGAACCGCTAGAATTCTCAGTAAATTTGGTGGATTTTGACAATGTTACTAGATCCCTTTTATAACTCAGTAAAATATCAGGTACGTCGTAGATTTATGTTTGTTTTTATTAATTGCCTAGAGATGGTATTTGGTATTCGGTGCTAGAGAAATCGAGTCGATTGTTAAGACAGAAATTGGGGCCTATTTTATAATAAATATTTTACAGGATTTGTTTCTAATGCTGATATGATACAAAAAATAGAGCTCTGTTGTTATCATTATACAATAATTGTTGAAATTAATGTTACGAAGGATAAAATAAGCAAATAATTACCGTTGGTGAAGGTGATGGGACAAACTATCACTTCCGAGGCGATCTGGATGTAGCTATCTTTCCGAAGCGAAGCTGAGGAAAGATAGCGTATACATTCAGATCGCCGAGGAAGTGATGGTTTGCCATCGCCTGAAACCAAAAGGTGATTATTTGCTTTATATTCTACATTGGAAACATTTCACTGGTAGCTAGGTCTACGAGAAAGACAATCTAACTGTTTTTAATGTTTAGGCCTAGTTCTAAGTCTAACACTAACAGTTACCGGTACTAGTCTTTGATCTACTTACCAACAATGCTATTCCAATTAACTCCATGAAAATTCCATAGCCTAAGGTTATAGGCTAGCACTTGGGTCTATATAAAATGAAAGTGAACTCCAACTCCAAGTCAGACTCCAAGAAAATTGTAATTAATGATGAAGAAACGCTAAAACAGTTCAAAAGTCAACGTTCTAAAGTCTAAACGTCAAAATATAGAGTCACGGCAAGCGGTGTACGTACAGCTTTGCATGGTACATGTACGTATGTACGCATTACATTTGTAATTCGCGCCACACGTAGTACACATGCACATCCGCGGTTGCATTGAATTGACCGTGCAGTGTGTGGCTATTCAAATCCCGTATTAAATGCAGCAGACCTACCGTACCCGGTACCTACAACGGTCTGCTGAATAGTACGGAAGTTGAATACACACTCTCCACAGCAATTCAATGCAACCGCGGGGTGTAGATAGTACGTTACCAATTATCTAGTGAGTGCAACGCACTTTCACCCAAGTTATCTACACCGTGTAACCAAGTTTTCTTCTCCCATCAATGATGGGCGAAACTATGTTTCATCACGTGATTACCTTTTGACCAATCGAAGAGCAAGATTATTAGTATGTGGAATATAACACTTAATATTATAAAACATGAAAGGGATCTAAATTAGTAACATTGTCAAAATCCTCAAAACTTACTTGGAGCTCTAGTACATGCAGTTCTCTCAAACCTTGCTGTAAGCATTTTAACAATAGAACCAATGAATAATCACTTGGAATTTCGCTCATTATAATCGGCCATATAACATTCCTTTAAAGGGATAGTTGAGTTGTGGTAAAGAGAGTACAGTTTTCGTTAAAACTACATTTTAGTAACCAAAACCTGCACCATTACATTACAAACTAATAGTTATAACTCCACCATGCTCGAAATGAATAACAAGTTACAAATGACTGAGTAAAAAGCCTGTTATCCTTTTTTTTAAAAGCACTTAAAACTCAAGAGGGCGCTCTCTAAACTCTCATCGGTTTTAACCATTTAAAATAAAATATTGTGCATGTGATGTTAGGTTGAAATAATGATTAGAAAGAGAGATAATCAACAACTATTTAAAAACCTCTTTTGTAAATTTTTGATATGAGGAAGCATTTTTTACAAATATTTTAACGATTGGTTCAACATTATCGAATAATTGTGAGGCCCCACAATTATTACAAATGGTTATGTTTATGGATATTTCAGCCGTTTCTGAACCGACTTTGATCAAATAAAGTTTATTCTGTCATTAAAATTGTATGCTCTTTTTAATTTGACAGTCAGTTTTTCATCATCTCACACATTAATTATTTTGTGTAGCGCCCTCTATACCAAAACTCAACTATCCATTTAACGTGAAATTTGCACACATTACTCAGTGGACATATCAGATCACAAGAATACACGTTGTATCAACCATTCATCATTTTGTGCATGCACATGTCAACAAAGTTACTAGATACCTTTAAATTATACGTAACTATTCTATACGGAATGGATTACTTGACATGGAGTGCTTGTCGTGTCTGAATGAAGTATTTGTATCACGATTTGTTGCGCATAATTATAATGTAGGCTACCCCATTATGGCAACAAGGACAGTGTGTTACTCGAATAACATTACATGCCAGCAAAAAATAAAAAGGCGAGTTAAAACATTGCATGAATTCCTTTTAGTGTGAAAAGAACAAAATAATGTTCTTAGCGTGGTAGCGGGTCGTTGATTAGAAGGAAAACTACCACCAGCCCGTTATGCCCTTCTCTCGACGCGTTCTAACCTAATTTCAAAATCAAATTTCTCTTTCTTAATTTCATTTGATATTTTCAATTGAGTTATGTCGCTCCTACTCAGTGATTTCATTAGAGAGGGTTTTTTTTTCCTTCTTTATGTCTTTCTTTTATTCGGCGCGCAGACCAAACCGAGAGAAACGAATAGGAAAATCGAGTTGTCGGTATAATAATATAATAGTAGACACTGTGGCAAAAAAAGTAAAATGAAGATAAAGGACAAAATGCGTTTAGGTGCCACGTCGGAGAAAAGAAAATGCACAAAACGACGAAATTATCGAATAAATAAAAATGGTGAGGGAAATTGCTGCGGAAAAGCGTAATGAAATCATAAGCATATCTGGATATGGAATCATAAATGCGCAGCGCGACAAGACGAGAGGCTTGGTTATTTTGACTGCGGTTGCGATGGAGCCGCAACGCGACCAGAGTGCGCATGCGCAGATCATGTGTTTAACGGTCCGTCTCAAAAACACTACGAACGTGATGAATCAGAGGCGCCGCGTGATTTAATTTCCACGCCATGTTTTCTTGTAAAGACAAAAGACAAAACAAAAACGACCGAAAGGGGGGGGGGGGTGATGGGTGATAAACAAGAACTGAGAAAGGATATAATTATAAGGAGAAAGGATAGATGATATAAGAGAAAGGGAAGCGACGAGGAATGAGGAAAAATCGAATGAAAATGAGCCCGTAACGTAATCAAGGTGCTATTCAGAGGTTACCTTTCAATGACGTAATTCAATCAGCCGGACCGTCTAATCGAATTCGCCAAATCATATTAGGAACATTTTTTGTCCCCTTCTTTTTCTTTCTTTTTTTATTATAATATTGTCAATTCAGTTTCACGGTGCATTTACTCGTGGTTTTTGTCTTTGTGTTGTTAGATTCGTCTTTACACCCGGTTTCTGTGAACATGAGAAAAGGAACTGAAGGAAAAAACAAAGAAGGGACAAATAATTATTAAATAACGCAGACGACACTCCCTTTTTAATCGAATTGACAAGACACATGTACTCGGTACAACACTTGACGACATACGATTTGTGTTTAACATGGGAGGCATACATCTATTGACCTTTTCTATATACCGTACGTATATAGTTCGGTACGATCGAGCATCGTATTTATTACACGATGTTGTCTTTCCGCTGTAAGTTTAATATATATCACCAACACTTCTGTGGTGTGTATTTATCTAATTTATTTAGTTATTAACATTTTCACATAATATATAGAGTAACTCTCTTTCAGCATTATTCAAAATAATTGTTCATAGACATAATTAAAACATACGATGATCAATCAATACAAATAAATGGTACAATCATAAAACGCAAGAGCCTGTCTTTTGTATGTGTTTTTTATACCGTATTCCATCGTAAATATAATCATTATTCAAACTCCTTAACCTTTAGTTTGGAATTCTAGCAGTTCTCACAAACCGCATTGTATTCGTTTTTATAACCATGGAATAGCTTTCGTTTTTTCCTCTTCCTTTCTAAATATATGTATGTGATTGAATTGTTCAGATCTAGTATATATATATTATTTACTTATAGTAAGCAAATAATTACCGTTGGTGAAGTCGATGGGACAAACTATCACTTCCGAGGCGAGCTGGATGTAGCTATCTTTCCGAAGCGAAGCTGAGGAAAGATAGCGTATACATTCAGATCGCCGAGGAAGTGATAGTTTGCCATCGCCTGAAACCAAAAGGTGATTATATGCTTTATATTCCACATCGAACTTCTAGATCTAGTCTAAGCAGGCCTAGTCTAACTCTAAGTACTGTTATTAGGTTTGATCTACTTACCAACAACAACAACGTTCAAAAGTAAACAAAAACGAAAATAGAGTCTCCCCAACACTTGGTCTAGGCCTCGCGCTTTCAAGACCAAGTCCATGTCAGACAGTTCATCAAAATGTATGCTTCCAGCATCGCAATAATCTTGAAACACTTTCAGGCTGAACTTAAGTTGTCGCTTTGTATTTTTACTTTCACTCTCAAGCAAAAAAATGTCCATTTCAGCTTCGTTAGAGCTCAAATCTTACGTCGAACAACAGAACAAGCAGCAAACGGTGTAATGTACGATACGTGGTATACCGGTACAGTGCATAGCGTATGCATGCAGCTTCAGTGTGCTACGTATGCACAACGAATACAATTAAATTTGTAATTCGCGCGCATAGAGATTATATCACGCCACATCATTTGGGTACGGAATTTGAGTGGTCAGCGCCACACACGAGCTCCACAGTCAAGTCAATGCAACCGCGGAGTGTAGATAGTACTTTACCAATTATCTAGTGAGTGCAACGCACTTTCACCCAAGATATCTACACAGTGTAACGAAGTTTTCTTCTCCCATCAATGATGGGCGAAACTATGTTTCATCACGTGATTAACTTTTGACCAATCGTAGAGCAAGATTCTTAGTATGTGGAATATAAATAATTATAACATTGTTCAAAGTCAGTGCAATGAGATA
The DNA here is from genome assembly GCA_037951105.1 of Echinarachnius parma. Taxonomy (NCBI): domain Eukaryota; kingdom Metazoa; phylum Echinodermata; class Echinoidea; order Clypeasteroida; family Echinarachniidae; genus Echinarachnius; species Echinarachnius parma. Next base: position 280,628 of record JBAMJV010001038.1, on the reverse strand, counting down.
GCGAATATCACTTTTTTGCTCATTATACCCGATGAAACCACATACATTTACCATGGCATTTTCACACTTCACTCAGTGGACATATCAGATCACGGAAATACACATTAAATCAAGCCATGCAGTTGCTGCACATGCCAACAAAGTTACTAGATCTCTTTAATAATACTTGCAGTATAAATTCTTCTTAGAAGTTCTGTTTGGTAAATGAATAATAATGAATACGTCGAAACGCAATTAGGCAAAACAATTATTCAACAAGGAACATAATAATACCACCCACATAAAACAAAAAACAACAACAACACTTTTAATAATTCAACAATCAGCACCACAAAGAACAGTACCAACAATAACAAAACAACAACCTGTACAATAAAATAAATAACAACAATTACAAAAATAATCCACCACCGTCATGGTATTTCAAAGAAATTTGGTTGGTTATTTTATTATTATTTTTTTTTACAGGTGCGTTCAATTCAATCAAGTATGATTATTCACGTCTGGGACCGCCCTTTATCGTCACCATCTGTGAGACCCAGCCTTGGTTCGAACCCGGGCCAATAATGGGCGAAGAGAAGAACCACTAGCCCCCGGCATTTTAATTGTTTAATTTTTTTTTTTTCTCGACCGGTGCTTTTTTTGTTTTGAGGAGCTAAAGGCCTGGTCACACAGGACACGACTAGACCCACGAATGCAGTACGCATTGGTACGAATCTATGGCAAGCCGTTTTTAACATTTATTCCTATTTCTTGATATCAAGAATTGAATTATTGTATGATATCAAGAATGCATTTCTTGATATCAAGAATTACCAATCCTTAACAACAGAAAAGTATTTCTTGATATCAAGAAATAGGAATAAATGTTAAAAACGGCTAGCCATAGATTTGTACCAATGCGTACTGTGGTTCGCCATGTACCGACCCTAGAGAGAGTTCCTACGCATGCTCTACGCATACTGTACGCATGTTTACAAATGCCAAAATAATGCCGTGAGACAGCAGTAAGAACGTGGTACGCTTACGTCGAGAATGGAGAAGAACCAGTACGATGCATTACGATTGCAGTAAGAATGCCGTAGGTATGTCCACCAACTAGTATGAACCACCATGAATGTGACATGGTAAAGGAGTGGTCACATTGGACACGAATCCCCACGACTAGACCCACGAATGCAGTACGCATTGGTACAAATCTATGGCAAGCCGTTTTAACATTTATTCCTATTTCTTGATATCAATAATTGAATTATTGATATCAGTTTATTTCTTGATATCAAGTATTACCAATACAGAAAAGTATATTTCTTGATATCAAGAATGCATTTCTTGATATCAAGAATTCGATTTCGTGTTATCAAGAATTGAATTCTTGATATCAAGAAATAGGAATAAATGTTAAAAAACGGCTTGCCATTGATTTGTACCAATGCGTACTGCATTCGTGGGTCTAGTCGTGGGGAGTCGTGTCCAATGTGACCACTCCTTAATATAAGGCCTGGTCAATCGTGTACGATTTCTACCTTTCTACCGATTCGTACTAATGCGTACTGCATTCGTGGGTCTAGCCGTGTCCTGTGTGACCAGGCCTTACTCGGGTGCTTCCCAAGCCAGGCCTTAAGGCCCGGTCACACCGGACACGACTAGACCCACGAATGCAGTACGTATTGGTACGAATCGGTAAAAAGGTAGAAATCGTCGGCAAATCGTGTGCATTCTTCATAATTCGTACTGGGTTCTTGTTCGAGTCTTGGTGATTCGTGACAGTTCTCCTCTATTCGCGGGAGAGCCACGACAGTTTTGAACTGTTTAAAACATTCGCGGTCAACTCACGATTGAATCGTGTTCGTACTGCATGCTTACTGTGTTCGTACTGGTGCCTACTGACATTCTTCCCCTATCGTAGCGATTCGTAGTGGTTCGCGGTATAGCGTACTGCATTCTGCTTAGCCTCTTGACAAGGCATGTCTCGTCTGAGCTGAGTTAAATGCACGGTATAGTATGCATTATGCAGGAACGACTGGGCAGCGCGACTACCCTGCACAATCATGGATCGCACGTGAATTCACCACTCGCCAGATAGCCTCCATCAGGCGTTCAGTCGTTCCTGATCCTGCATGCAATGCAGCCATTGCTTGCTTGAGACACGAAGCCTTGTTAAAGTCTACATTCTGCTTGGATCGTGAGAAAATGATTGACAGCCACTACTGCGAATCGCTACGATAGGGGAAGAATGTCAGTACGCACCAGTACGAACACAGTAAGCATGCAGTACGAACACGATTCAATCGTGAGTTGACCGCGAATGTTTTGAACAGCTCAAAAATGTCGTGGCTCTCCCGCGAATAGAGGAGAACTGCCACGAATCACCAAGACTCGAACAAGAACCCAGTACGAATTATGAAGAATGCACACGATTTGCCGACGATTTCTACCTTTTTACCGATTCGTACCAATAATGCGTACTGCATTCGTGGGTCTAGTCGTGTCCGGTGTGACCGGGCCTAGGGAGGAACTTTGATTGTTCTTTGCAATTTATTTATATTTTTAAAAACATATATATATTTGTTGCGGGGAGGGAATTGTTTATCCAAATAAAATAAGATTTGCATTATGAATTTGAAGGTCATGTTGGTAGGTATATAACGATATATGAATACAGTACCTGGAGATTGTTTGGATGTTCACGGAAACATAGCTACACAGTAATAATGTATTTGCGCAATTTCTCTCCGACTTAAATTCTTCCACGAGTAATCCGCATCCACTTTCAAATCAAAATATTCATACGATATCAAGCGTCGCATTATACCGCACACAAACAACACAACTAACGTGATTAATGCGGTGAAAATTAAATTTTTCTTCTTTATACTTTCGCTCACGGTAAATCAGCACCTAGAACGATACGGGTTGAATATGTAATTACGGGCAAATCCATGTTTTATCAAACCTTTCGAGATTTAAAGATGAATCTAAGAATCATCCCTGCTTGTGAATCAGTGACTCCGGACTTAAAGATAATCGAGCGTTCTGCTGGAAAGATTTCAACTTAAACACATCAAATCTAATGAAATAGGTTCATAAAAATTATCAGGGCGCTCTAAAATTGCTATGTATTATTATTATCATCATTATATTAGGCGCTATAATAAGAACATGATGAATCGAACCTATTAGTGTTTATTATTATTCAAAATATTAACAAAATAATGAAATATGCGAGGCGAAATGGAAAAGTGTAATGAAAGCATCAAATGCGGATTAATGTTTAAATAAACGCAGTAGTTTGGGAGCTCGAATGAAATGTCTGTAGTCCTTTATATTCACATCTATGTTGTTATTGTGAAAATACACATGACACGTACCTGAACAAATTGTATAATTGTTCAAAATTAACCGGCCTATATAAAACCTAATTTATCACTTATTAGGACAACTTAATATAATGCATATATATATATATATATATATATATATATATATATATTTATACCGTATAGACAGACAAAACATAAGAAACCGTAAGAAAACATAAATATAATGTATATTATGGATTACACAGTTTAATTGCCGATAAAATACCTAATAATATCTCTAACAAGGAGACGTGTTTGTATCCTAATATGAAAACATAAAGCTCTGTCGTAAATCCCACTTTCTTGATCTTTGTTCGCTTTAACAAATCGTAAAGTGCATGGAATTAATTTTATATGCAGCGCGCGTTTGATCATGTTGATCTCCCCCTAATCTCATGATTAAATTATATCCCTCGGATCAATTTTTGTGATAGGGAAATAGAATAATGTGAAAATTAATCATTATTGTGTGTGTGTGTGTGTGTGTGCGTGTGCGTGTGTGTGTGTGTGTGTGTGTGTGTGTGTGTGTGTGTGCGTGTGCGTGTGTGTGTGTGTGTGTGTGTGTGTGTGTGTGTGTGTATGTAAGAAAATGGACAGAAAACGTTGATTATTTTTCAATAAATATTAATTATTTACAAGTAAAATGATATCCTGGAGATATTCACGATAGAGTTTTATAATTGGAATTAATACATTTCCTCTTAAAAAGGGAAACTATTGATTTCGTTTTCGTATTTTATGTTGAATATCTGTAATATAATTTCTATACCGATGTTTAGAGATAATTTGCATTGAAGAAATACCGTATACTGATGCATAGAGTTTAGAGAGGAAACGACAATAACAACTTTAAAGGGACTGAGTATAACATTGTCCAAATCCTCAAAACTTATTTGGAATTCTAGTGGTTCTTTTTAGCCTTGAACATGTTAGGAAATTGGAATCATTACCACGACTGTTGTTTATTGGACGAAAGTAGTAGTTACGTCACTCAGCCACAGTGCGTTAGTCGTTATAATGAATGCGCAGATGAGCGAAATTGTGTTTAGTGCGCATTGCATTGTCGCAACGCGTATGACACGTGCAACGAAATTTACGGGCGGGCGGCGCGGCGGCAACAAACTACTTGTCTTTCACTCACGGCTCGACGATAATAATAATGACAGAGAGAGAAACCGCATAAAGCATTTTTGACTGATATGAATATGACTGGCGTTTCCGCCAATACCGTGTCGTCTGCTAGGCTTCGGGGCCAATTATACTCGCTAGCTGGCTCGCGAGCATCTTCAGTCACGAGCGCGCGCGTTTAATAGAAGGTTGGCATGGTCACGTTTATCCTCCGATCACGATTCTGCTTGTGTCCACTCTCCTTTTCTCTTTGACCGTCTCGACCTCGTAGAGATCGCGGAACCGAGGATACACTCTCATGTGGACACGTTTGAGGAGAAATAAATCGATGTCGATGTGTGTTTGTACCCCCGTCATCCTATCTGACATCAAGAAACAGCTTAACTAGCAGCGGTCTCTTTTTTTTGCACTTACACTATTTTTTGTTATTTCGAGGAGTATAAAAGCTAATCACGCATCACTCCGGACCATTATTACGCGGCAAAGAATCAACTGGAGCGGTTGTTAGAGCGAAGGGACTTTCTACCCTGTACATTGTGGATTCGTCAACTCTTTTGGAGACCATTCCTGAAAGACATCTCGGAAGCTTATCTCTTTTAGCTCGGATAACCAGAACTGTTCTCTTAAGTTCTGGAACAGCTCTGACATATTTTTGTTATCGTATATTTTGGTCTGTACTGTGAGGCTAAGGGCAACTAACTTTCAATACAAACATTTACAAACCTGCAAACAAATATTATTTTTTACCGACGTTTTGAAACTGTTGATACATTCATGATTTTGAAACGTAGCCAAAGACTAACTTGAAAGTTTACATCGTTTTGATGTGTTGGGAAATACCCCTGGTAACAGAAACATCACGATCGATAAAAGAACCATTTATCAAAGATTCCATGAATAAATTGATAATAAAGATATCTTCTACGTGAGGAAAAGAAACCAACTTATACGATACTATATATCTCCAGTCGATCAACTGATCTTTCGTGCTCGGATCGCTTTAATACACCACCCCCCTGCGCTCTGGGGAGAATCCGCTACGCTGCTCCGGTATATGGTATCGTGTTTAAACTAGCAATCAGTTCATATCAGGACTCCATCAGGACTTGCAGACGTTCGTGGAGCCAGTAAAACAAAACCATCTCCGGTTTGCTAACAGTATAATATCTTTTTGGTGTATTAGAAGTAAAGAGTGAGCGGCAAATAAGAAACTTCGTAGATACATTGTTATAACTTTCGCTGAAGAGTTGATACATGCACTAGCGAAGATGTATTGCTACCAGTGCTCCACCATCCATCACAACACCAGCCCGGCGGCTGCGGCGGCGCACCTGGGAGGTGGCGGCCCGATCTGCCCTCACGCGTGCGACGAGTCTCCATGTGAGTATCAGGATTATGATACTAACAAATAATTTCATTTTATTTACTTAATTTCATTTCAATTTATTTCATAACATTTCATTTCATAACATTTCATTTCATAACATTTCCTTTCCTTTCTTTTCCTTTCCTTTCCTTTCCTTTCCTTTCATTTCATTTCATTTCATTTCATTTCATTTCATTTCATTTCATTTTATTTCATTTCATTTCATTTCATTTCATTTCATTTCATTTCATTTCATTTCATTTCATTTCATTTCATTTCATTTCATTTCATTTCATTTCATTTCATTTCATTTCATTTCATTTCATTTCATTTCATTTCATTTCATTTCATTTCATTTCATTTCCTTTCCTTTCCTTTCCTTTCCTTTCCTTTCCTTTCCTTTCCTTTCCTTTCCTTTCCTTTCCTTTCCTTTCCTTTCCTTTCCTTTCCTTTCCTTTCCTTTCCTTTCCTTTCCTTTCCTTTCCTTTCCTTTCCTTTCCTTTCCTTTCCTTTCCTTTCCTTTCCTTTCCTTTCCTTTCCTTTCCTTTCCTTTCTAAAATATTATTATTATATTATTTTCTTCTGTATTTGGTACACTACATGTATGTCTTTCCTAGCAGAAACTGTTCTTTGACAATAGCCAGGTTTCCCAACATAATATTGGGCCTACAAACATTTGGAAATATTTATTTTTGTTTTATGCATTTCGCTATTTCCCCTTCTAATTTGGACTTTGAGTGTAAAATTAATTTCAACAAAGGTGGAGGGGGTACCCACTTGCCCCCCAGCTACGCCATTAGTCTTCTCGTAACCATGAATATAGGGCTATTCAAAGGGGATGGGGGGATATCCCTCGAACAGATTTTGAGAACTTTGATTATCTACGAGCACCTTACTTTGTTTGTGGTGTGATTTTATGAAAAGTTTTGTTCGAAGTATATAAATATTGACTATTATATTGTATTGTTAAGAAACAAAGTTCGTTATAATTGTCCTAACCTTGACCTCATGCTCCTTTTCAAGGTGTTGTTTTTTGTTACATAAACACTACGTTTTTGTCGATTTGTCTATCGTATACCATAGCCAGCCATGAGAGTTTTTTGCTTTTTCACACTCTTTATAATCGATGACTTTGATGTGTAAGAGTCCGTCTTTGAATATATTATTATGTTTCCCCACCTTTAGGTTTCTCCGAATCTGTAAGTGGTCGTATTTCCTAAAATATGCTTCATGAAAAGTTCAGAGAGTATTGCAAAAATATATTATTGATAACAACCTAATTATCACCTTTTTAAACTTGAAAATATTATGTTTAACCAAAATACGATCGCCTATATAATGCAGAAAGAATGAAAACGTCAACCATATCATGCACATTATAATTATGTCGAAACACTCGAATCCACGTAATTTTAATTTTCAAGATGGACAAAATAGTGCAGTATTTATTTTTCAAAATGCCAATGTGTTCACTTGTTTGTCGATAACATATCATGATTTCGTGTATTCAAAAAAATGCATTTATTTACATGACTTTAAAACTTAAAAAATCACATCATAAAAACTACGATCTTGTAACATGGTTGATTTATTTGATAGTTCAGCGTCATGCGATATATATTTTATTTTAATAGCTTGAATTATTTTATACCATTTATTACTTATTTACTATTTATTACTATAATCTCTCACTAAAACTCTTAAAACTCGTTTTAAATTAATCATACATATCTCCATAGTCAAGGAGACATTTGAAAATTCTAAACCCACTTCATTTTGTTATTACCTTAAGCCAAACAAGAAGGTACATGAAAACTGTAAAAGATCCAAGTGATTTTGGTTGAATTTGACAAAGTTAAGGATCACTTTTAGAACAATATTCATGCAGTTGCTTGTCTTCCCGTAACGTATGTGGATGTCGACTTCGGATCGCTATGAGCCTGAATAATCCGGATGACTATAGGCGACTAGCTGGAATACTCCCTAGCGAGTGGGAAATGTGCACTTTGTTTGCATGGTATGAATGAGTGAAGTGTGTATCCTTTGACTGGGGTCGTAAGCATGCACGTAAAGCGCTGTGATACTTACGTGATTAGCGCTATATAACCTGTAGTGTTATTATCATAATCGTTTTTGTGGTAATTATTACTTGTAATACGGTATTTGTATCAGTTTTACTACTAGTACTATCATTACTAGTATCATTGAAACAAATCTATTATTCATATTCACAAGTATTTGTGTGCTCATGAAGAAGAAAAAAACTCACTATACGTCACAAAAGATCATTCGTCTAGTATACGGTTTCCAGTACATAAATAAGGATTATTAATACTTGGGAATAATTCATCTTGGCTTCCCAGCATCAATGATGCCAATTTCTCCTATTAGTGTTCATTATAATTATTCGGAATCATTCAGTTTGATGTGTGGCTTCATATCTTAGGAAAGCCCAATCATAATTAGACCTGGATGAATTGAATTTCAAGTGTATCATGGCAAATTGTATTTCAAAAATTGTTTTGTTCTAATTTAATTTCCATTCCACAATGCCTTAAAGGGATAGTTTAGTTTCGGTTAAGAAGGCGCTTCGAGAAATATTTTGTTTGTGTAAGGTAATAAAAAACTAAGTGTAAAATTTGAAAGAGCACACAATTGTATTAAAGACAGAATCACCTTAAGAAAATTAAAATCGGTTCAGAATCAGCTGAAATAATCATAAATATATATCTGACTGGAATAAATGTTGGGAACCAACCTTAATTCAATCATTTAAGAAAATATGTTTAAATCCTACAAATTTCTGAGAAATATACCAAAAATGGTTTTAAAATTGTTTTTAATGATCTGTCTGTTGAATAATTATTTCTACCAAACACACATTCACATGTTTCGACTTATTTGAAACTTATTTGAATTGAAACTGTCTGGAGAAGGCCCTTTTGTATTAACAGCTGATTTTAAAAATGAAAATAGCCATGTAACCATATGCGTAGGAGGCGGGGGAGGGGGGGGGGGTTGAAAAAGGTCATATTCGGGCAAAATGCACATGAAATTCGGGCAAATCATGTCATATTCGGGCAAAATCATGTTACATTCCGGCAGTGTCATGCTATTTGCGGGCAAAACCGTCTCATATTCAGGCAACATCGTGTTATTTTGGACTGAAACATGAATTATGACATGTCAATATTGGGCATCAAAGAGGCCAGGACCTTTTGTTGTTGTTGTTGTTGCTTGTCAGATGAAATTTTGGGAAAACGGCCTCAGCCCCCCTGAAAAGAACTTGCCCTATATATACGGCCATGCCTGTAACTTAGCCATGCGTATCATTCATGCATCATTAAGTTAAGTCTGTTAGTTTATAATGATAGCTGACTAGTTTTAGTTACTAAAATTATGTTTGACCAGTACTGTTCTATCCCTTTAAAGTAAGCAATGAAAGAAGTCCTACAATCCCATACATAAGTGTCGGACAAACACTTTATATAATTGTAGAGCACGTTCGTATGTTGATTACAATTCCACCAAAATAAGGAAAAAAATACACAACAAAAATGTCAATAACTACTTGTATATTATATTCTAATTCGATTCTATGTCAGGGAAATTGACAAAAATAAACGAAGATATATAAATAGCTGTAATTACATAACAATTTCTGCCAAACACTCTTTCGTAATTTTGTTTTGAGGTTAGGAATGTTGCAATAATGTTAACAACAAACTAAGTATTTCCATCCCACTATCAATTCGATATTCATAAAGGGAAACATTGAAATAAGTATAGCAAGTGTCAGTTAAACACTTTATAGATCACATTTTGTACTTTGATTAAAATTGCAAAAAAAGAAGAAAAGGTTTTTGAGGAAAGAAATCTAAACTCGACACTTATAAAGATTCTTTTACAGGCATGTAATCGTCAAATTGTTATCAAACTATTGTAATTTTCTCTTCATTTATATTTAGATTCGAGACTTGCAAAATGTATTTATTTTTAAATACTCTCTGTCACAGATTTAGCTTAGGTGGTAAAGTAAACTAGTTCAGGTTTTCACGGTGACTACGATGACAAAACGTTTAATGCATTAATTCAGTGATATATTTCTAAAACTCAAGATACAGTTGTACGGGGTACATGCCCCCTCGCAAGACCCCCCCCCCCCACCTGCTAAAAAAGAATAGAATGATAGTCAATCTGTGGTAATTTAAATCTTATCTCTAAAAGTATAACTTATATGCAATGAGCGAAACAATCATTAAAGGCATAATTTGGTGTTACTAATTTACTAAATATTATTAGTATTATACAACGGCGGTCTTGCTTTGAAATAATTTGACAAAAGTGAATTTGTTGTTGTTGCAACAAACAACAACTTGAACTGGAGGATAATGTTAAGGTTAGTGTTTTAAGGACAATTATAATTAAATTATCAGAACAATCGTACAGGGAATCGATAAATGAATTGCAAATTGCGCAGAGTGATGTATTGTGGGTATAAAATATGCAAGACATGTAGTAAATATACTGTGCATTCGGGTAGTTTTAGATAATAATTAAATTGTGATGTTCTTTTTGTATAATATGATTTCCCATTAAAACTTTACGTTCATAATTATACGCATGATATGTAATTTTCGCCTGATGTGTGATTAAGTCAAAATATTATAGAGTAGCAGCAAAGAGTTTGTATAATCGTAAATTAGAACACGTATTATATGTAATATGTAGATGACTTGTTGCTAACATGTTTAACAACGAGCTGAGACAATTATGCACGATGTAACGGTGATGATAATCTATATAATAACACAAACAGGGGAGAACTGCATTACGCACTTAACTAGGCTCTTCCCCAAATTGCCCGCAAATGATGAAATTATACCGCACCCTTCTTTTGTAAACCTAATTTAACGCGTTATTCAACTATCTCTTCACACTCATTAGCCGTGTACATTATCACCATACTCGCAACACTCAACTAGACTGACGCCTACTATAGTTGGTAATTCATCGTGCGCCCAATTCATTTCCATTAGAAGAAAAGAGATTTTTGAGAGCTATCCGCCTAACTAAATTTCGTCCTCGCGTGATGGTGCCATTAATCTAATAGAACTCCAGTTTCACTGAAGGGGGCAGAATTTTCCTTGTCGAAATGACTCGCTATTAGCAAATTTTTCAAAGCGCAAATCGTATTTCGGTGAAATTTGGTTAACACATTAAGCATTTAAGTGGGCGGACTTGTGCGCCGTTGCAAATGGCTGATAAAATAAATGTTGTCTCGATCTCCCGCGTGTCTCCAATTTTCCAGCGCTTTTCGCACCGGGGGTGAGCGGTTCCGTACACTCCAGCCAATATCAATAGAATTTATTCCAATTTGCGCTCAGATTTCACTGGTCATGCCAGCAGCTCCCCCCCCCCCCCTCCCCTCTCTCTTTTTACTGGTCCCTATAATCATTATAATTGTTTAACACGCCCGAGTTGACTCCATTTTGTATGATTTGTTGGATTTTATTCCATTCTGGCTAATAATTTGTTTTAGGTTACATCCCCGTCGCAAGCCTGATTCCTTTTGATGGTATTAACACATTTAAAGATTAGTATCGAATATACATGGCCAGTGGAGTATGGAGAATGCATGTTGTAACAGAATCAAATAGTACTGAATGAGTTATGTTCCGATTTTAGCCACACTGTCTCTACTTCTTTCTTCCTCTCATGATCTATTTGATTCATTATCTGTTTGAAATAATTTCAGGGCTTTTTGTTTGATCACCAATTATTCCTTGACGCTAGTCTGAAATTAATGCAATTTATATTTACTTTTGTGTGTGTGTGTGTGTGTGTGTTTGTGTGTGTGTGTGTGTGTGTGTGTGTGTGTGTGTGTGTGTGTGTGTGTGTGTGTGTGTGTGTGTGTGTGTGTGTGTGTGTGTGTGTGTGTGTTTAATGTTAGTTGAATTGATGATGGCTTTGTGTGGCTTTATTACCCAATAACTGAATATAACTAATCGAATCATGTAATAATTTATTACTTTATATTCGTACCTGATCGGTTAAATGGACTGGGGAATGGGTAATTATCATTTACTAATGTCTTTAAAGAGCGTGAAACCACCCATACAAAAAGGTAATAAGGGAAATTATCTATAAATCAAACATCGAAAGCTAATGAGTTAGATGACTATAAATGTATTGCTATAGTGTGGTCATTTTATGAATGTTTGATGCAGGAACTAATTATCCACTTACATTTAATCAAAAGTGGGGTGATTTACACTAATTCGATTATTAGTAAATAATTCCTCTACAAAATATATCGGCGTTATTTGAAGATTGTTTGATTTTTGTTGTTGTTGATGTAATTATGCGGCACTTTGTTGTATTTGTTTTCTTTTTAGCGAACTAAAACTTTGTTTTAGTCATTATTGAAGATTAAAAGTAGTTTAAACGTATTTACTTTTGTCGTTCACATACACGAGCATTGATAATGAGTCATATAGAGAATGTAATCAAATGTAATGAATGAAAATGCACATGATTGTGAGATAAATTGCCTTTTATATGCATGTATTCATGTATTTATTTATGAATTAGTTAATGTTTTTATTTATGTATTAATTAGATAATGTATAAATGTATGCATTTATTTATTTACCTATGTATCAATTTATTTATTCATTAATTTACATATAATATATGATAGTCAAATGAAAGAATTATAAAGTATATTTTGAAAAGTGAGTGTTATCAGTAGCGAGGTATAAAGCTGTGGTTGATCATTCTAGCGAATAATGAGATTAATTAGTTAGTTAGTTAGTTAGTGTTTATTACACTGAATAGTAGACATTTAAACAATTTTAAAACATTGATTTGATAGTCAATGAAAGAATATAACGTATATATATTTTGTACAGTGAGTGTTATCAGTAGCGAGGTAGAGAGAGCTGTGGTTGATCGTTCTAGCGAATAATAAGATTTTGAGGGGGTTAGTGGCGGATTAGGGTAAGGGTATAATCCCAAGACAGCCAGGTTAGAAATAGCATTTGTACACTTGTCACGGGCAACTTTACAAGGGTACTTATCAAGAAATACATTTAAATTTAAAACTAGAGATGAAAGGAGAGAGAGAGAGGGGGCGAGGATGTTTGTGTATGTGTGTATGTATTATGTGTATTGCCTCGTTTGTTTGTTTGTTTGTGTGCGTGTGTGTGTGTGTATGCGTGTGCGTCCGCATTCGTATACATGTGTATATTTGTGTTTGTTTGTGTGTGTATGTGTGTATATATGTGCGTGTGTATGTGTGCGTGCGTATGTATATACGTGCGTATGTATGGGTACATCTTTCGCATTAGATGGCAACTTTGTTAATCATGAAAAACATTTTGTTTATTTCGACACTTAAATGAAAACCGGTAAACAAATCAAAACAAAGAAATTAGGCAACCTAAATACGTGGCAAGACATAGTAAATGAGAAAGAAAGAGACGAGAAAGAGAAGAAGAAAACGAAGACGAGGGGTATGGGATACTCCTGCTTAGAAAATGTGAAGAGGTAAAGAGAGGGTGAGAGAGAGAGTTTGAAAGACAACAGAAAGCGAGAAGAGGTTAGAGACAATTGGGAGAGAGAAGATATAAGTGAGAGAGACGGAGAAAGAGGAGTAATGGGAAGAAAATGAGAGATGGGTGAAGCGAAGGCACTGAAGCGTGTATTATTCATGGCGACAAGAGGAAAAGCGAAATCTCAAGGCTCGATCGCCGAGATATGAATAATTCAATTACAAAATTATCCATTTCCCCATTTGCCCCCTAATGCAATTACCCCGCGCGTGTGCACGGACCGTGCAGAGATAAGTGCAGAATGGTTGAGCGCGTAAAACGCGTGTGCGCGCACGCCATTACGTCCGCTTTCCTTGAGGTTACTTGCGTCTGTATGTGTGTGTTTGTGTGTGCGTGCGTGCATATATGCGAGATATATATACTTATTATGCATGGGCATGAGTGCGCCTATTTCATTCATGTGTCTTCATTTGCATAAGTACATTCTTGCCAGCGTCTAGGTTTATGCGTGCGAGTTACAAAGGTATGGAGAAAGAGAAAGTGAACGTGTGCACGTTTGTGTTAATATATGTTTGTGTGTGTGTGGGGTGTGTGTGTGCGTGTGTTTGTTTGTGTGTGTGTGTGTGTGTGTGTGTGTGTGTGTGTGTGTGTGCGTGTGTGTGCGTGTGTGTGCGTGTGTGTGTGTGTGTGTGTGTGTGTGTGTGTGTGTGTGTGTGTGTATGTGTGTGCGCGCGCGCGTATGCGTGTGTCTGTGTATGTGTCTGTCTATGTGTGTGTATGTGTGTGCGTGCGTGTGCGTATGTATGTAAGTAATATGTGTTTGGCCAACGGCCAATTGGGGGTCTATAATTCCGCCATCATTAGGCGGTCTTCTCGCTAAATTAAATTTACCGAATGAAGGTCTTTTGTAGATTAGCGTTTAGTTTTTAGAGAAACGGCAAAAGCTATAGGGTTAAATTATTGCTCTGAGGGCACGGGGGAGGACTCGGAGGAGCCGTGAGTCCCCGGGAGTAAACCCCATCACATTGCACCTTGCCGTCCCGCTAATAGATAATTCTATCAGTAATTCCCCGATGAAATGAGGATGATAGTGATATGAGCTCGCTAACTATTATACCTAACTCTGTTTAATATGTCTTTCAAAGATAGTGATACGAACCTACTAACTATACAGGACCTTCAAATGATAACGTTATAGGAACCCGACATAATAGCTAATTATACCATAGGCCTTCAGATAATAGCGTTAGAGGAACCCCATGTGTACGTATACGTCCTTTTTCCTGATTGCATTAGGCACCCGCCTAATAATAGGTAATTACATCAGGTAATTCGAATCAGATCTTTGCTCATTATGGTTTATTATGACACAGTGATATGGAACGGAGTAGTAATAATCGGGCAATTTCGCGCGCAAATTAAAGGTCGGTGGGCGGTTAACTTGATGATTCAAATTAAAGGTCGATGGGCGAGTAAATTGATGATTCTGGACTCTCTCGTTAACATTTCCATCCATGGAGGCGGTATAATGATAAAATCGTACGTGTGTGTTTCGGTCGTGTAAATTGTCCTGACATTTATCATACCCTTTGCCCGTTGAGCCTTTACTGACCATTAATATTAATTCATTGTCGTTAAATTATAATCGGTTATATTTTGTAAACAGCATACAGTCAAACCAGTGGCCACATGTCTACAGCAGCTAACCTGACTGTAAAGTGGCCACCACAATTATCATGATCCCCTGCAGAGAAAACAATGTTCTAGGACCTGTCTATATTATTGAGGTCACCTATATATCTAAAGTGGTCACTGTTCTTCTATCCTTTAGTTGGTCACTATATAAGTCTATAGACAGGTTAGACAATAGAAGTGTATTATTTTGACCACTACCTATATTTCCGACAATACGACTAAAATATGAATAATGTACAGTAAACAGTATAATATTTAAAATTGTCATCAAAATTCTATATTATATAGTAGTAGGAGTAGGAGGTACATATTCTCATTATTAAGTGTTTTGCTCTGCGCTTCATAAATCTCTCCCACCCCTAAACAAATAACTAATGGATATATTCTTTTTTATTTGTGTTTTTACTGGGGACAGGCAACCTTTCCCGTCAAGAACAGAAAACCTTTGCTGACTTTTTTCGTCAAACAATTATTGACTTTTTTGTTTCGTCAAACGATTATTGATATATACCTAACTCACCTGTAAAGGCTGGGTGTCGATAATGCCCCATTTCCAAATCAAACCGCCGGTTTCTATATAGTTTAGGGTCAATGTGTTTATTGAAAGTGCAAACCCCTCTGTTAATTTCGAATCAGTCGGTTTGTTGTTTTTACAGAATATCAAATTTAGAGGGGGGAAAAGGAGAAAGAATCGACAATTTTGATCGGAAGTGGCCGCGCAGCTTGGACAAAATTGACGTCCGCCGTCTAACTTCAAAATAACGAAGTTACTCTTTTTATTCAGTTTCTCGCCACTTTATCAAATCAATTCGTCAAAACTTTATCCGGCTAATGGAATTATACTCTTTTTTAAAGTGAGTTGAGCAAAGAATGGAAGAGGTTTGCTTTAACTTAAAGGAACAGGATAAGAATTGTCCAAATGTCAGCGTTGAGGGAAGTAGACACCGATGACTTTCTCTCTCTCTCTCTTAAAGGGATCAGTAACATTGCCCAAATCCACAAAAAACTCTAGTGGTTTCTCATATATTCGTATTACCAATAGAAGTATGGAACAGGTTTTGGTTTTTCGAATTTAATTTTTGTAAAAAATATGTTTACGATTGAAGTGTTCGGATTTTTAATTATCCACTGGAGAGTTATAACTGTGTCAGTGCAAAAGTCAGTGCAATGAGTCTGCAAATATCACTTTGCATTTTTCGCTCATTACTCGGCCATATAACATCCATCTAAAGTGAAATTTTCACACAATACCCAGTGGACACATCAGAATACAAAAATACACATTTTATCAACCATTATTCTATCACTTTTTGCACATGTCAACAAAGTTACTAGAGCCCTTTAAAGTCGGGAGGAATGTTATCCAGGGCGGCGCGGCGTGCCCGCACAGCTTTGCAAACACTGTTATTCAATTAGTAGGCGGGCGAATTTGTACAGTTTTGGAGCATTGCCCGCGGTGAAGTAATTTTGCTACAAAAATGTCTAACTTTTCTTCTTTTTCTGACAGAAGATTTCACTGTTGGTATATACTGTATAGGCACAGGAAACAACACACAGCTTGAAGCGATGATTATGAGAGAGACACAAATTACATTTTCACTATTTTATTGCAGACAGTAATTGCATAACTCTCAAATGTGTCGGAATATTTAACTCCATTGTCTTAAAATGAAAACTTTCAATCACTTTTGAAATGGGTATTTAATAAATAAAATCAAACCTTAATTCCGCATTCTGTGTGACGGTTGTGCAATTTTATCTATATAATTATACAAACCATCCATATTTCTAATGAAAATCGTCGTTACCACCGTTACTCATATGTCCTGATTTTGTCTAGAATAAATTGGACAATGAAATGTTTGTCAACAAAGTCTTGTATTCTTTTCTACTTCTGTTTGACAGATTCTGATCTGACGTATATGGCGGCGATATAGACGAAACATTCGCGGACCATCCATACTATTGTAATGACATGTTCGTGTGTCGTGATTGTGTGAAATCAATTGAATTGTGAAATGTGCGTTTATAGGGATGATGGTCAATTAAATTAGGCGCTTTATAAATCGAGTATAATTATTATTATTATATTTTCTATTTCTACTTGACAGACTCTGATCTGACGTATGGCGGCGACATAGACGAAACATTCGCCAGGAGAAAGCAGCGAAGAAACCGAACAACGTTTACAGTGCAACAGGTAAATTAAGCACGTCTAAAATGTTACAGAATATGAAGGAATGCTCCCCGGGGAGTGTGGAAAGGTGCGCACCTTGTGTGTGGGCGGGCCATTATACCCCACGACATGCATGCCATGTAGGTGATTGTAATATTGTTTGCTCTCATTAGAAAGTATGTGTTATAGTATAGGCCAACAGTATAAAAACATATATATTTGGTGATTATAGCGTGAACTCCATAATGGGACCATATTGACCGTTATTGGTTAAATTAGCGCCAAACGTCGGCATTCGTTTTATTTTTACCCCAATAATTAATAAAAATTAAAAAACATGATTTCTACTGCACAGTCCGTTTTACACATGGCATGACAGACAGACGGTGAAAATGAGAAATTATAACGGAATTCTAAAAATATGAAAATAACATGAAACCATATATTATATGGATTCTATGACGTTTTCTCCTATTGTACTTGCAATTAAACGAAGTCAACGAAATTATATAATGATGGTTTCTATTTGTGGAGCAAATTCTTACAAAACAATGTTTTAATGCAATTATCCATATTTTACATTGACGTTAACTGATTTTCAGGTACACGTGAAGCCCCAGCTTTTTTTAAATTTATTTTGTTTATTTTTATTTATTTTTTTACTGTAATTGCGTATAACTGCCCTGATATACATTCTACTTGTGTTTGATCTACATTTGAAATTTTAATTATACAATTTACTGAAATTAAAATAAACATGTACACGTATAGAGATTTATCCGTTCGTATTTAAATTCATGGCGTTCTATAGTCATGTATATCTGTTCGGTCTGAAAATATTACTGTGGTGTAGCCATAAATTGACACACAGAAAGGGGGCGTAATGGATGCGAAAGGGGGCGTAATGACTACGGAACGGGGGTTAATTGATGCGAAAGGGAGCGTAATGACTACGGAACGGGGGGCGTATTAAATGTAAAAGGGGTAATAATAGTAGTATACCATAAATATCAACATGTGTCATAGGCTATTAAGTGGTATTTTTAATTTATTGTTTTTAAAAGTAAGTTCATGTTTGATTTCCAAATGAGGGAGGGGGGGGGGGGGGGTAAGGGTTACCGCAGCTGTACCTATATTTTTTATTTTATTCCTCTGAATTTAGGATAGTGTATTTCTTTTGCAGGCATGACCAATGTCACTCATGTCAGTATTAGTAACAATATTTAATCAACCACAACGATATTTAATACATATACATCCAATTTGTAAAGTTCCAAAGTTCACAGGGATACAGGGTTCAATTATTGATGTATGAACACCCACATGTTTTCTTTTCTCTCTGCTAGGGTTATTTCTTTTCTGTTCTTTTTGTGATCTCAAAATTAAAATGACCATGCCATATTATAAACGCAAGTCTGATTGAGTCAAAATACATTTTTCCCAGTTAACCAATCGTACCTCAAACTAACATCGTGCTCTTGAAACTACAACGTCTGTGGCTGGTACATTATTCTTAAATTTATTTCTAAATTCTACTAAATTTATTTAAGAATGTATTCCCCTTGTTTTTTAGCTGGAAGAGTTGGAATCTGCCTTCGCGAAGACGCACTACCCAGACGTATTTACGCGAGAAGATCTGGCGATGAGAATCAATCTTACGGAAGCTAGAGTTCAGGTAAGGCAGAAACTAATGATATTATTAATTACATTGGAATAAAATAATAGTAATAATACTAAATAAGAATAGTACTAAAATAGCAATAATATTGATTTACTCCCAACAATAACTGATCACTGTTTTGATATTTTAACTATAGCATAAATGGAGAGAATCGACTCGATAAACAAACTAACTAAATAATAGTCACGAAACATCAAATTAAATATGTCTATTTCATATTTTATATGATATTAATATGTATTCAAAAACGTTTAAAAGTTACTGTATCCACTCTAAAAAAATATCAGTATATATATTTCCGTTCATTTCAGAACTATATACGAAATATTCGAATCTATTTTCTGCTAAAGTGGATAAGGAATTATATTTATATAAGTGAAGTAATGACTTTATTGGCTTTATGGGCCGCACTATTGCCCGTATATGTATACATCCAAGGCAATAACTAAACGAGATTAAAATTAATGTTGTTACTTAAATTCAAATCCTTAAATTTGAAGGTAGGAGATAGCCACAAATTATGTTAACATTGTAGCTTATTTTTATAGGATAAGAAAGATAAGTAGCGATAACAGGCTTTTGACATACTTAGTGCACTTTTAGTTTGGCGCGCAAATCTGATTTTCACAAGTTTAACAGTATCGCATTTCCTAGATGTAATTTGGGGTTGTAG
The DNA here is from genome assembly GCA_037951105.1 of Echinarachnius parma. NCBI lineage: Eukaryota > Metazoa > Echinodermata > Echinoidea > Clypeasteroida > Echinarachniidae > Echinarachnius > Echinarachnius parma. The sequence goes on along the minus strand of JBAMJV010001038.1, from coordinate 260,991 downwards.
AGATGATGCATGTTTATGTTAAAATCAAATTTCAATATATATTTATGATCGTTTTGATAGATATATTAAGGGAAGGGGAGGGGTGGGGTGGGCTCATGGTAGGAACATTTGGAATTTTGAGTATTGGTGACGGTTGTTTAAGAGCGTTGAAACACACGACAACTAAAACTTGTTTGCAAATGTATGAAAAGGCATACTTATCAATGATGTTTAATCGGTACTATTGAATTTAATTGGATGAGTCCCACTCCCTCACCGGGGTTTTTATAAATACAGGCCCTGGGGGTGTTTCACAAAGATCCTAAGTTGAACTTAACTCTAAGTTGGACTTAAAAAGTATGGAAAGCCATTAGTTCCATTTATTTTTTTGTGTAAAAGTCCTTTAAAAGTTCAAGTTAGGATCTTTGTGAAACACCCCCTGGTCATTTTTGGTAGCGCCCGGGAAGCTAATTATCATCGATAAAATATATCTCCAATCTCGTTGGCGTCTAAAGCCCGGCGCAGACAGAGCCGACTCGACCCGATCCGACTGGTTTTCAGTCAGGCTAAAGTCAGTTTTGCTCAGTCGGAGCCGAGTCAACATGTTGAATCGGCCTCGAATGACCTCTGACTGGCACTTGATTGGCAAAACCGAAGTCCTGAAGCAGCGTAGACGGAGTTAATCAGGCTGAAAACCAGTCGGATCGGGTCGAGTCGGCTCTGTCTGCGCCGGGCTTAAATACCGTTCACGGGGAAACTGTTCCATGAGTCAATCACGCATATGTTTGTACGCACTGTAAGCGACGTTTATATATTGTATGCGATGTTGCGCTCATCGAAAAGACTCAGAGCGCGAGCGATTACTGTTTATACATGATCCTATGCGCGCGTGCACGGCGTCGCGACGCGTCGTGGAGAGGCACTTGGCCACTGTATATATGCGATGAGTACCTACCTACGCTTATCAAAAAGACACAGAGCGCAAGCGATCATGATCCTATATGCGCGCACACACGGCATCGCGGAGAGAGGCGCTTTGCCGCTAGTATATAGTGTGTATAATATGTCCTTCCTCCATCTCTTGTCTTTGGAAACTTACAGCTGTATTGGCGCCTAATTGAATAATTACGTTTGCCAGCCCAAGTTATAACGTGATAACGTGTTCAAGTCAATTAAATTAGTCCAAACACAGTGCAAGGTAGAGTACACACCCATCGATGTATATTATATACATGTACATGTTCTCGACTCCAATTGTGGCATGAATATAGACATTCAAACAAAAATACATTAAAGGGATTCTTCGACAAGACATTTCAAAGATTTCATTCACATACTTGCACTCTAATAACCATGATAACCTGTTATCGGGTGTAATAATAATAATAAGAACTTAAAAAAAAAAATTTATGTTGATATAGCGTTATTCACTTGAGATTCATAGTGCGTTACACTGTATCACCCCGGTCAACGGGGATACACACTGTAATCATTCATGCACACACAATGGGACGTTTTTCACTCCCTAGGGAGTATTCCAGCCAGTCGCCTGTTAAAGGGCCTTATTAACATTGTCCAAATCCTCAAAATCCCATTAGAATTATAGCGGTTCCCCCATACCTTGTATTCGTATTAGAAATAAAAGCATGGGACAGGTTTCGATTATTTTACAAATTTCCCTTTCGTTAAAAAGATATTTACGATTGAAGTGTTTAGATGTTAAATTATCCACTGGACCGCCAAAACCGTGTACAAAGTGAGTGCAATGAGTTAGTGAATATCACTTTGCATTTTTGCTCATTGCTCGGTCATATAACGTCCATTTAACTCGAAATTTTCACACAACACCCAGTGGACATATCACAACAGATAACAACAATATACATTGTATAAACCACTCAACACTGTTTGCACATGGCAACAAAGTTACTAGATCCCTTTAAGCGCACACATTGCGAAGGAACTACGTTTCCAACTTCCCGGGTCCTCGGGTGTCAGTGAATAAGCCTGATGAAACATATTTTAGGCTAATGTGTATCCAAGTACTAGTATATAAAATGATTATCCTATAATATTATATATACGATGGTTTGCAAAATGCTGATTTGGGGAAGAAAAAAAAAAAAGTGTTCATGCTGAAAGCGCACTATATGTATAATCCATGGGGTATGACGATGTGCCGTTAACTTAGAGATATAGTGCGTGTATTTCACACCTTCAAAAGAAACGAGAAAAAAAAAAGTACCGTTGAATAATTCATCAAGCATCACGACTTGCTTGCACTGATTTCTGAATCATTTATCCATCACGGAGACCTCTGCATTTATGATCGAGTGAAAGCGACCCAGACAAGAGCTTAGTTCCAAAATGGCACTTGAACAATTTTCAAGTTTGGAGAAGAGCAGGTTTCTTTGTCCAACTTTGTACACATATCTATGAGAATGTGAAAATGGAACGTTCCATATTTTGATTTTGATCGCATAATTTGTCCTAAAATCTTGATTTCTAGATAGCTACTTTAATAGCTCAATAATCTACTGATATCGTTATATACTCAATATTTTGGAAATTGGATTTAGTGCTTTTTGGAACTAAACCTTGTTGGTATAATATCGAATGTATAGGGGAAGGATAGGCGACTGCCGTTTGTTGACCGTCAATGCATGATTTGATAGAAGATTTATGAATACGTCTTTTGGCCATCTTTTCGTATTAATCTTTCAAAATGTTCGTCTATTTTAGTCGTGTCTCTTCCGTCCCTTTAATGTAATCATATTTTTGTCCTTGCCAAATTTGCACTCGTGTTTTGGTTAGCATGATCATTGCGTTCTAATCATAATCAAAACAGAACAAAACAAAATAAATAAATAAGTAAACTGCAAATAATTTACCTCACTTAACTTTACTGAACTTCACTTCACGTATCTTAACTAATAAAGGGTATTCTGCGTTATAGAACTAACTTAATTATACATGATTTCGTTTTGCCGTTGCTCGCCATCTCCTTTAATAGTGTTTCTCTCATCATGCTCATCTGGTTGAGATCCCGAGATACAGTTTTTCCCGCGGGAATTAGGCCGAGCATGGATTCCCGCTCTTACCAGCGAAAGGCACAAAGTCAATTAAAGCGTCCTCAAGCACTACCTAGGGAGCCAACTCGTTACGCACATAATTATACACTTCGAACTTCCATGGTAGTTTAACATATGTTTCATTAAAACAAAAGGACACATCTTTGTTGGTTTCATATCCTCGGACAAAATCCCACTATGCATTCTTTCTATTTTCTTCATTACTCCACACTCTCTCCCGCTCTATTTCTATCACCCCTTCCCTCTCTCCCACTCTCTCTCTATCTGCTATTCCATGAACCTGTCTATTAACCATCTATCCTCGGACAAAATCCCACTATGCATTCTTTCTCTTTTCTTCATTACTCCACACTCTCTCCCGCTCTATTTCTATCACCCCTTCCCTCTCTCCCACTCTCTCTCTATCTGCTATTCCATGAACCTGTCTAACCATCTTTCCTCGGACAAAATCCCACTATGCATTCTTTCTCTTTTCTTCATTACTCCACACTCTCTCTCTCGCTCTATTTCTATCACCCCTTCCCTCTCTCTCACTCTCTCTCTATCTGCTATTCCATGAACCTGTCTAACCATCTTTATATCTCTCTCTATCTATCTATCTATCTATCTATCTATCTATCTATCTATCTATCTATCTATCTATCTATCTATCTATCTATCTATCTGTCTATCTATATATCTATCTTATCCATCTGTCTATCTTCCAGTGGGCGCTGCTTCCGTATTCTGTATCTCGGCCACAAATTGAGTAATAGTTCGCGCTCATTTTTTTTCTTTCTTCATACAGTCATAATCACATCGCGCACAAACCGATCACGGCAATTAGGGAGTTGGTGCACGGCTCTTTTCACCTCGTTAAGTTCATGGTTAATGTATCCCGGGTAATAGGCCTGCCGCTCGGTGATGTCCTCGGTGCCTACCGGAGAAAACTGTAAATCAGAGTGGTACCGCTCGCGAGAAATCAGACGCATCAACCTAAACATAATGCATAAAATGACACGTGCGCGCATCCCTATTCCCAAAGCGCGCGAAATAATTGCATTTTACGTTCTAGTAAATACACATTGATTGTTTTCCGACAAACCCGATTAGACTGCCTGATCTGCCAGTGATGGAAGATGAATATTAAAAGGGGAACGAGTGAATGAAGAGGGAGAAACGGGGGGAGAGGGGAGAGAGAGAGTAGATGGAGGGGAGGGAGAGAGAGAGGGGGAAGGGTGAGTCAAGAGACAGTATTTTAATTATTACTCGTAAGGGGAGGCGTCAAATTGATCACTATCGTCCTACCGCGGGATCCCGCTTGGGACGATTAGAGCGCGTATTCGTATTCGAATCTGCGGGTTTGATCGTTCCTAGCGGTACGCCGCGGCTTCCCGATCAGCTGTCACCAGCTGTGGAGAGGAATTAGTCCCGACGCAGCGGACCTCTAAGCGGCGGGCCGCGGGATCCCGATTCTTGCGCGCGAATTACCAGATCATTATTGCCGCATGCATTGCGCATGTATACATATGTACGAGTACCGTACACCACGGCGGTTTCACGCGTTTGATAAGTAAAACGGACGCGTATCAAAAGAACCCGGATGTGATCAACAACTTCGTGAAAAAACTCACTGCTTTGCTCCACTCGACGGTCCGGTGAGAATGACATGACGCAACTCTGGCCAAATTTTTGTCTTAATGAGGTATGTAAACCCTGACTTCTCTTAATATTTGTGTTTAAAACAATACCACTTCTTGATTATTTATAGTGTTATATTACGAAACGATTGAAACATGTAATTTTGAACCATATTTGAATAGCTTACTTTTCTGTTTTAAATTTGGCCCGTTTTTTACTTTGGACCATTTAATACCGAATCGTGCAAGATTTCGACATTAGGATTTTCTAATTTTATATTGTTATGGAAATATAGTATTTCTTATACATGAAAATGTTAACCATATTCTGACCCACCGCTAGATTTTGTGCAATCGCTCTTCAAAGTTGGGCGAGATTTGCTGCGGTTTTATGCTGCTTTTGTGGGGGTAGCGGATGGTCCCACTTTCCCTGCCTGTTCTACCGGCCTAGCCTGGACTGAGCGGTCGGTAGTGAGGGTTGAATTTAACTCGCGCCTTTTCGATTTTCACCCAACGTTGCCAGATCTGGCATAATTATGCTTTCTGGCATAAGTTTGACCCTTTTAGCATCTGGAATTATGCCTGGCATTATTTGACCGTTTTTAGCTAAATTCTTGCATAATTTGACTTTTTTTTGCATAATTCTGGCAGAATTTGGAGAAGAAAAAAAAGGTCTAAAATTAGTATAATAGTAAAAAATCATCACTAAACTAAAGTAATGACAATGTCATGATCTCGACCAGAAAATTTTTCTAAAATCCTCGCCTCAGCCTGGGAATTTGTGTCCTGGTCGAATTTGGGACTGGACCTGGTCTTGGTCTAAAAAACGTTGAACACCCCTAGTCTTGGCTTTGAAAATGTTCTACAACTACCCCCCCCCGCCCCCCCCCCCCCTTCCCGCAGGGCCAGGGGCAGGGGCTTAGGTTACCCCCCCCCCCCCCCCAGGATTCCCAACCAGTGTGTCGAAAATTTGGGACTGAAGACCTGGTCTAGGGCTCGAAATTTTGTGATGGGACCTGGTCTCTGCTTCGAAAATGTCTACGACTACCCCCCACCCCCCCCCCCCCCCCCTCGCTTACAGGATTCCCAACTAATTGGTCAACTGAAGACCTCAACATTTTGGACCTGCTCCCGGTTTCGAAAATTTTCTACGACTAGCCGACAGTGATAAATAAGAATAATGTCAAAGAGACCTTGAAAGTGATAGATTTGTCGATCTAGTACTAGTAGTCATACTTCTAGTCCACTGTCTTCTGCCTGATAATATTTTCATGGAGAAAACATGTCATTACATTTTCATAATATAACAATATTAGAAAATTATATTTTGGAATTAATTGAAATATTTTCCTTTTTCCTTTTGTATGCTGATGCCTGTAGGTATATGAAGTCACTGGAAAGATCCACCAATCAAGCTTCTCCACTCTGGCTCTGCTGCAGCTGAATGTGGTACCTGACCGGTTGGTTACCCAACCAGTGCCAAATAGTTCTACACGTCTTAATTGGCTCTGCTGAACCCCATCCGTTAACCGCTGACTCTCTGGCCTTCCATGCAGTCTGTTCTTGGCCCCTGGGTGGCTCATCACTTTATGGTAATTTTTTGTTTGTACAATTTTAAGAAATTGGTTGATTGGATGCTTAAATTGTTAAGTTTACGTAACCATGGATTTAACACCTTAACTGTATTAAGGCTAGCCCACATCAGCAATAGACTTGGGCTACCCGACTAGTCCTATTGCCTAGTACTAGTACTAGTACTCAGCCTAGTACAGTCATATTTATGTTCAAAATGATACCACTGAATAGTTATTCTTCTTGTTTTATTTTTTTATTATGAAATTTATTATTTATTATGAAATGGTGGGAAAGTCAAATTTTTAACAATTTTAAGACTCCATTGAATATGTTCCAAGTTGACATTCGTGTATTTCATAGAGAAAACGTTGCCTTAAAAAAAAATCTAATCGAAAATTGTATTTTTTTAAAAAAATGTTACTTGTAAACATATTTGTTTTTCTTTGTTCTACTTGCTGTAGGAATTAGACACTGGCTCTGCTGAGCGCTGTACTTGCCTGGGTTAGCCCAACCAGTGTAAACTAGTTCTACATCTTACTCCGTCTGACTCTGGCCTTCCCTGCCAGTCTGTTCCTGGGTGCCCCAATGGTTCTAGTGCTGGCTTATCTTTTCATGGTAATTGTTCTTGCAATTTTCAGAGATATGCAAAGTTGGTTGATTGGAGTGGTTAAAGTCCAGCTTTATGTTACCATGAATCTAACAATTTATTTTTAGGCTAGCCCTCATCAGCAATGTAACATGGTTTAAGCATGGGCTATATCTGGCTATTCATAGTAGGCCTAGCCAGGTAGCACAGGGCCCACCAAGTACAATCACAATTTATTTTCCTCGTTAATGCCTAATGGAAATGGGTAGGCTAGGGTGCTCGGCCTCTTAACTCATTATTTGAAATGTTATCCAGTAATTCATTTTTGAAATAATATAGACCTACCAGGTAGCAGTATAGTGCCATTACCACTTGGTTATAATGAATAATAATAAATTGGTTACTGTTGTACTTGATCTGTCACACCCTGGCGAGGATGGGGATAACCGATAACAGCTTTACTGCAGGGTATGTTTTTTAATTTTGAATTTAAGATCAAAATACATTGTATGTGCTGGGGCATTAAAACAAATTCTTATCTTGATTGCATGTCTGCATTAATTGCATTTTGTTGGTACAATACTATTGGTATCTTGAGCTTGAGCTATATGCAAGGTTGAATAACCCTTTTGAAGCTTGCCGGATTATGAAATGTAGTATCTTATTTAATTTTGGTGTGTTACCCATGTCAATTATTATCTTTAAATTGAGTTCACTTGATAATAAAATCGTTGTTATTTTCTCTTTTCTCATAAAAACAGGACTAAGGCAAGATCATGGAGCATGTGACATGAGATCAGTTCTTTGGTGCGTCAGTGGAGCAGAAGTACAATAACATTAATAAGGTATGACTGAAACATTTGATCTGGTGACAGCTGATCAAAAATATGTTGTTGCATTAATATTACTGTTAGGTTTAGTGCTAGGAATAATGATGTTTTTTTTAAAGATTTGTTGTATTGATTTGAGAAAAATCAATAGTAAAGCAAGCAATTAACTTATACGTGCTGTCAAATTGAATGAGTAGAGTGAAATTAAGGACAGTTTAGTTGAATTAAATATTATACAATTTGGAGGTATCGATCTAAATGGAATGAAAAAAAAAGTATTTCCAGTTATACTCTGATAGTATTCATCAATTCCATTTTTTGTGCATACTTACAGGCATTACACCCGATTACACTCATAAAGAGGAAGGGTGGGGGGGGGGGGGGGCGGAGTGGAGAGTACAGACCCAGGTAGCAAGCCAACGTTGGACCAACGTCGGAAACTTGCAAACTCGTTGGAACTCGTTGGACGTTGGACAATCTCGTTGGATCAACGTTGGACCAACATCGGTAACTCGCAGTGAAAAAGAAGTTGGACAATCTCGTTGGACCAACGTTGGACCAACATCGGTAACTCGCAGTGAAATGTACGTTGGACAATCTCGTTGGACCAACGTTGGATCAACATCGTTAACTCGCAGTGAAATAGACGTTGGACAATTTTGTTGGACTAACGTTGGATCAACATCGGTAACTCGCAGTGAAAAAGACATTGGACAATCTCGTTGGACCAACGTTGGACCAACATCGGTAACTCGCAGTGAAAAAGACGTTGGACAATCTTGTTGGACCAACATTGGACCAACATCGGTAACTCGCAGTGAAATGGACGTTGGACAATCTTGTTGGACCAATGTTGGATCAACATCGGTAACTCGCAGTGAAAAAGACGTTGGACAATCTCGTTGGACCAACATCGGTAACTCGCAGTGAAAAAGACGTTGGACAATCTCGTTGGACCAACATCGGTAACTCGCAGTGAAATGGATGTTGGACAATCTTGTTGGACCAACGTTGGACCAACATCGGTAACTCGCAGTGAAAAAGACGTCGGACAATCTCGTTGGACCAACGTTGGACCAACATCGGTAACTCGCACTGAAATGGACGTTGGACAATCTCGTTGGACCAACGTTGCACCAACATCGGTAACTTGCAGTGAAATAGTCGTTGGACAATCTCGTTGGACCAACGTTGGATCAACATCGGTAACTCGCAGTGAAAAAGACGTTGGACAATCTCGTTGGACCAACGTTGGACCAACATCAGTAACTCGCAGTGAAATGGACGTTGGACAATCTTGTTGGACCAATGTTGGATCAACATCGGTAACTCGCAGTGAAAAAGACGTTGGACAATCTCGTTGGACCAACATAGGTAACTCGCAGTGAAGAAGACGTTGGACAATCTCGTTGGACCAACGTTGGACCAACATCGGTAACTCGCAGTGAAATGGACGTTGGACAATCTCGTTGGACCAACGGTGGACCAACATCGGTAACTCGCAGTGAAATTGACGTTGGACAATCTCGTTGGAGCAACGCTGGACCAACATCGGTAACTCGCAGTGAAAAAGACGTTGGACAATCTTGTTGGACCAACGTTGGATCAACATCGGTACCTCGCAGTGAAAAAGACGTTGGACAATCTCGTTGGACCAACGTTGGATCAACATCGGTAATTCGCAGTGAAAAAGACGTTGGACAATCTCGTTAGACCAACAGTAATGAGTGGACTCAAGTAGAATTACAATCATAAATAGAAGTGCGCCATCCCCGGTGAATTACCATATAGGATCGATATCGGGTGTCAAGAGACCATGTATGAGTTGGGCCATCGATCTACAAGCAGTTAATAAAGTAAGCTTTCAACTATACTCGTGTGCTATATTACAACATGGTGTCTGAAGTGAAAGTGACTGTATGTCTGATTCGATTCGCCATGACCTGTGTTGTAGAAATGCTAATTGAATCCATTTTGGGAGGCGAGCTTCACGGTTGATGTGTGACCGGATATACCATCCAGAAAACGCTTTATTGAGAACTGTACTGTTCGTTATCAACGGTGCATAGCTAGTAGGAAGAAAGAGCTCCAGAAGAGGCAGAAGCGATACTATGACCAGGGTGCCAAGTCGCTGCCGGTGTTGAAGTCTGGAGAACGTGTGTACTACCAAGTGGGAAAAGAATGGAAACCTGGCGTAGTGACAACTCAAGATTCAACGCCCCGCTCGTACCACATCCAGAGTGAGAAAGGTGGGCGGTATCGCCGGAACAGACATCATCTAAAGAAGCGTCGCGCACCTGAAGGTAACATCCATGTTCCAGTAAACGAGGAAACGGAGGTCCCAGAAGCGTGCTGGAGTGAGGTGAAGCCGCCCTCGCAAGAACGTGACAGGCGCTACCCACTTCGACGTCTACTCTCAGACCACCGGATAGATTAGATTTGTGATAGAGATGAATACCATTTAGGGCAGAATAATCCCTTGGTATCATCTAGGCGTTGGGTAGTCCACCCTGGCACTAGCACGTTAAACCATTTTGCATAAGGTAAATGTCGGTCTTACAATAGGGGATGACAACCGTACGAAAGGGGCAGAATAATCCCCTGGTTCCATCTTCTGGGTGTCGGGTAGTCTACCCTGACACTCAAGTTTGTAATTTACCAGTATTTATTATTGTTATGCCAGAGTTACACATGGCATTTCGCCTACTTGTATTATATTACAACACCATGCGATGGATCAACATCGGTAACTCAAAGTGAAATGGAGGTTGGACAATCTCGTTAGAGCAACGTTGGATCGACATCGGTAACCCGGCACAGTGAAACGTTCGTTATTCCAACGAGAATCCAACATTTCACATCTGTTGTTCACTACATGTAGCTGTTATGTTAGAAAAGGTAATTTTTTTACTCGTAGCACAGGTGGTCAAAACCCCCTTGCATAATAAAAGGATTTAAAATTAGCTGCTGAAAGCAGGATGTATGCCATCGTTGGATCAACGTTGGTTCAACGTTGGATGAACGTTGGTTATTATTCATGAATATTCATGAGTGGTTATCATTGACTGCAAAAAGCATTAATAATCATGTTATTTGATTGTTCAGAATGAATCCAATGTTATTATTTACTCATTATTTGAAATATATGTAAGTTATTTATCTACAAAAACATTCTAAAGGTTTGTTTCCATGATGTATTTGTGTAAATTCTTAAAACTTTATCCAAACATTCAACTTTATCGAAATACCAACCATCAAACAAATATTAACACAGAAGCTAGGTTATATAAAGCTGAGTGGATGATGTAGATGTAGTGAGTGTAGGAATAGGAATAGGACTATATGGATAGGGATAGGAATAGGACTAGGAATAGGGTTAGGGTTAGGTTAGTCTTAGGTAAAGGGAAAGCTAGGATAGGATGTTCTAGATATCACCAATAGGCGTGTCATATGAATATTAATTAAATTTTTTTAGTACGGTGAGACGTTGGTCCAATGTTGGACCAACGTTGGACCAACGTTGGATCAACGTTGGACCAACGTTGGAGAAATGTTGGTGAATTACGCTGGACCAACGTTGGATGCTTGTTGGAGACATGTTGGAGACATATTGGATGCTTGTTGGACACATGTTGCTTTGACGTTGGATCAACGTTTGCGTACGCCCAATCAACGCTGCTCCAACAAAATACCAACCTTGGATTAACGTTGGAAAAGCGTTGGTCCAATGTTGGCTGCTTGTTGGATGCATGTTGGAGACATATTGGATGCTTGTTGGACACATGTTGCTTTGACGTTGGATCAACGTTTGCGTACGCCCAATCAACGCTGCTCCAACAAAATACCAACCTTGGATTAACGTTGGAAAAGCGTTGGTCCAACGTTGACAAATAACAACTTTTCAACGATGGACCAACGTTGATCCAACGTTGGCATTTCGTTTTCGGCAACGTTGGAGCAACGTTGATTGGGCGTACGCAACCATCGTTGGTCCAACGTTGCCGGACAACGTTGGACCAACGTTGCCGAAAAAATTGGACAACGTTGGTCCAACGTTGGACCAACGTTGGCTTGCTACCTGGGGAGTACTATTCACAGAGATTTGGTTACCTTGTCTGACTTAACCCTATTAAGGCCGGGGGGGGGCCATAATGGCCCCCCCCTCTGGAATTTTTTTTATTGCTCCAAAACGCTGCAAGATGACGCGCCGCTGCTTGGTGACTTTTTTCTTTCGGGTCTTGCGCACGTTTTAAAACAAAAATTTTGAAAATCGGACCCTCCGTTACAAAGTCACGTGACCTTTTGTCTATGCATGTCAGCCCGAAAATCGCTAAATTTCGTGATTTGTGTACAAAACATATGGAAATATCAATTTTCATAAAATGAGGTGTATTATTAGATATTTGGTGTTGTTTACATTTTATATGTTGGTTTTGGGGTTCAAAACAGTTAAATTATAGTTAGAAATAAAATAAACAACAAAAACAATAAAATACATAAGTTAAAAAAACAAAGAAATACATAAGAAATTAATAAAACAATAGAAAACAAAAGGAAGAACCGGGCTCTTCCAATTTTTTTTGTTGTAGTATCATTCCAAATGCTCTAAAGAATATATGTAGTGAAAACCAGAGTTTAATTATGAAGAATATATGATTTATGGGTAAAAATATGAATTTCATGACTTATTTGCATAAATTACCATAAATATGCAAATTAATGAATTTTTCAAAATTTTTAAAAATTACCATTGTATTCTATACACTTCACTTATCACGCATGCAAATTTTTACGGCGATCGGCCGCTCCGCGGCCGAGATCTTAGGGGGGGGGCCATAATGGCCCCCCCCCCGGCCTGCTGAAGACCTCAAATAGCCCGGCCTTAATAGGGTTAACAAGTGATTTAAATTGATGTCAACCACTCACTCTGAAACTTGTATTCTAGTTACATAGGGAGGGGAGGGATGTGTAATTATTATAATTATTTTGTAATTATTATTATTTTTTTGACATTAAATTTGTTAAAAGCTCATTATGATAGGACACACACTTAGCCCCCAATATAACTACCCCACTGTAATACCTATTTTGACATTTTAAATGTAAAAGGCTATTTTAAACACAAATTCTAGTAAATGTTTATTTCTTGCATTAATTCCTACAGGTGGGATCAGCATGTTCTTAGAGCCGATGACATCCCTCATCACTACCAAAAGCACATCATCTACTAGTGACAACTTGGGTGGCAAGAGAGAGATGCAACTTCACACACATTCCTTTACAATTTCATGCCACTAAGTTGCAATACTCGGTTCAACAGGAATACACTCCAACTAGACTGAAGTCAAATCTGTAACTGAAAGGGACACAGTTGTATAGCCAACTAATCATGCGCATTCAATGTAAAATGTCTCGATATTAAATGGACCAGCATGTAACCATGAAGCAGCACCTGGAGAACATTTGCAAATCGACCATGAGAGCCATCATATTGTTTGGACAGATTAGACAGACAATATCTTACAGCATCAGCAACTAAACCATACACCCAGGCCCAGAACAGTTAATACAGGGAAACCCTGTTATAACGAGCTCGCTTAGTACGAGGTACCGTTTATAATGAAGAGAATCCTTTGGTCCCAATTGTTCCAATGGCATAATGCTCCACTTATAATGAGCTCGGTTATAGCGAGATTCTGGTTATAATGAGGTAAAATCATTAGTCCCGACTACCTCGTTATAACAGGGTTTCCCTGTACACCCAGGCCCATTCTATCTGATCTAATGCACGTGATATTTTAAATGATCATTTTTTCATTTAACTTGTATGTATATTTTTTCACTGGTGTAATTAATATCTTTCAGCCCAATGGGAGGGAGGGGGATTTTTTTCATATACCCCCCCCCCCCCCCAAAAAAAAAGTGAATGTATTTCAGAGGACAAATTTTCATTGGCTGGGACACAGTTAAATTTCAATTTCTGTCCTATATGTCTGTGTACTTATGATGTGATGTGAGGATTATGATATTCAGTAAAATAATAAGAATCCTACAAAATATATACACAGCCTTTTGTTTTCTTTGGATTTTATTATGATAGCTTGAATGATGTGGAATATTCACAGTATGAATTACAACTGTCTAAACCATCAAACATAAATTAAAATATCTCTGTCATATATTTATTGTAAACCTTGAACAGTGGAACCTTGTTAAAGAGAGCTCTGATGTAACTAAACGTAAACCCTCTTATAACAAGATCATTGTGCTGGTCCCAGCTCTTTATAATCTGTTTGTTTTATGACCCTGGTATAAAGGGATACTAGATATAACAAAGTTGTTCATGGTCCCAAGGACCTCACTTTAAAGAGGTTTCACTAATTGCAACATGTATGATGGATTGCATTTGAATGTCTGTAATTTGTGTGTACTGTGCCATATGTGTGTATTTGTGATACTGTGTTTTGAAATGCTTGTGTGTATGTGAGTTTGTATGAATTTGGTGAGTATGACTCTGTCACATGTGTGTAGTCGTTTCTACAACATCCTTACCTAAAATAGATTCAAAGCTGGAAAACTTTTAATCTAAGTTTACTTAGTCATCATCACAGGAAACAATACATCACATACATTTAATAAATTAAAAACATTTTGATTGTGGAGCAATAATTATAACTCTTATAATAATCACCATCTGTCAAAGTAAATAATGCCACTTGTAACTGAACAAATCCCCTGCCCCAATTGTAGTGAAGATACACCAAATATTAAACAGTAATAACTGTAGGTGTGTGGTGGTGGTTAGGGGCATTGGCGTACCCAGGATTTTGTAGAGGGGGAGGGGGTTTAATTTCTTCTGAAGAAAACATTTCTGTCAGGGGGAGGGGGGGGGGGGGGGGTGGGGGCGGGGGGGTTGTGGTCGTAGAAAAAAAAAAAGTTTTCGAGGACGAGACCATGGTTTTTCGCACTTTTCGAGGCCGAGACCATGGAAAATGACGGTCGAGACCGCTAAAATTTGAGTACGCCTATGTGTGTGTGTGTGTGTGGGGTGGGGGGGGGGGGGGGGTAACAAGTGTATTTTCCTCAGAGTTTGGTCTATAATTATTACTAAGAGAACATGCAAGCCTTTATATGCATTAGTCTTATACATACAAAATAATACACATTGAAGACAAATATTGGAAGGTCTAAATACTGGGGGAAATATTTATTAAAACAAAAAAGAAAACTGACCAGTAAAAAAAATAAGCAACGAATAAAACAACCTTTTTTTTTGTTAGTGTCGGTTGCTCTAAGTAACTTGCGTTGGATCAATTGGAATCAACGCCGCAAATACGCGATGGTGATTGGTTCCCGGGAATGGCTTGTCGTGCAACGGGTCCCTTGTGCAATGTCAACAAACACGCAACACACACAACACAGTCATGCTAGGCGAAAAGAGACAAAACATTGCTGTACAAAAACATACTTTTCTCCAAATCTAGCGGTGGGTCAGCGAGTTCTCAACGGATTATTGAAGCCAAATAAATTGCGGATTCACACTCATTTTCAGTTTGAAATCCTAATGTAGAACTTTGTTGCTATTTTAGTGTAAATTTACGTAACTTTCGTCAGGTATTATGGCTTAAATCAGTTCACAAATTAACGCTTAATTTCCTTTTTATTTCACTTTTTCTTTATGACATGTAATTTTGTGTTTATGAACGTGTTTTGCATATTTGTTTCATACACCTGTGTAAATTACAAGACTTGACGTGGGAAACTTAAACATTAATCGCCATTTGTAGAGCAATTCATCGTGAATTAATTTTGGCCACTTGTGATTGAACTTCGTGGTGAAATTGTTGAGTTCACGTGAACGCGCGGAAATCCGTGCGTGTGCGCTGGCTACCCCTTTTAAGTACATGGCCTATGGGAGTGAAACCGCCGTGACACGTACCTACGTTGGTACGTGTACGGTACTCGTACCGTATACATGCAAGCACGACTGCACGATATCCACGTACACACGCACCGCCCTATATCTAGCTAGCGCGTATAGCTAGCTAGCCTGTGTATAATGTACGTACATGTTATGTTACGTACATTGGTGTGATGGAAGATTCGAGTAGCTAGGTCTAGTATAGAGCCACCAAATCATACTCAGAAATCAGAATGCCCTGCATATGCCTTACGCTAATCTCGATCTCACATTCATGACGAAATCTTGAACGTGACAGTCATCCGCAATCCGACGATACTTCCCTTGCCCTTGGTTTGCTCCGAGCCGACATATCTTGGCTAGAGTAGACGTTAGTCTTTTACACAAACGAGTCAATATACAAACAAATCTGGGTAGCGTTAAATACATACCTTATTTCAAAAAAGGCTGAAAATTGACCAGAGCTAGAGTTAGTTGCGTCAGCTGTCGATGTTATGTCACCTGAGGGCCAGGGGGTCACGCTAACAATAACAGCATCGACAGGCCAGGCCCAGGGCGCGGCATAGTAGCTAGGCCGCGGTAGGCCATGCATGAGCTAGACAAAGTGTGTACGTCCAATTACTATCATACGCACGTGAAACCACCGACGTACGTACGTACGGTGGCGGGGCCCTGGGCGCGGCCTCCTGCGGCGGAACGATATCGTTCCCCCGCGGTAAGACCATGCATGTACATTCCCGTCCTCCTGCAGGGGACCGGGGGAAACAAATCAGTTTCAAGCGTTCTGCGGTATACTGCGTCCCGCCGGTCGGCCAGGCTCGGGCCCAAGCGGGATCCTGCAGCGGGACGGCAGTGATGAATTTGACGCCTTCCCTAAAATAAATCTTAGAACGTGAATGGCAATCAATATGTAAAAGTCTATAATGACGGATCATCCAATCAAATTTATTCATTGGTATCTCCTCCGCCATCCCGAACTATAGTTTCGAATGGAAGATGTATCAACACGACTACCCGGATGTGTTTATCTCACCGGTCGTTTCTGTTCCCAGAATTTCAATTATGATGCGTTTAATTAGAATATCAGGTATTATAGTAACGAAAACGATTTTCCATTCAAAACAAAGTTTTAACATCATCATCATCATCATCATCATCACCTCCGCCACCATCACCACCATCACCACCACCATCACCATCGTTATCATCATCATCATCATCTATTCATCATCATCATCATCATCATCATCATCATCATCATCATCATCATCATCATCATCATCATCAACATCATCATCATCTTCGCCGCTAATATCATCAGTAACATATTTTCAACACTTCAAAATTAGGCATCCCAAATGGTGGAAATAATTATAATATCATCCCACCCGTTTTATACGTTCTCTGGTTAACAATAATTTTGAAAAATGTAGCACACAATAATTATACTGACCCCAAAATTATATGGCGTATTTCATTTTATTCTAAAAGATTCGCTATATAGGATAATACAAATATAAAGATGGCGTGCAAGTTCTCTATAATGTAGCAATCTGTTCCAAGTTTTAATTATCTTGATCAAATTAAGATAACACTTTATTTAAATATTATACATTTTATAATTTACGCTTCTCAAGAAACTCGTGAAAGTAATTGGGTTAATTTGTCAAATATTTTATATTTGGTAAAAGTGACCTATAAAAGTATACAGCCAATTTGCTAATTCAATTTCGCGCAAATAATAAAAGTTTGTTATGAAATGAAATATTTGAACAAGTTAATGAATTGCCTTACCTTGCAACGACAGTATAAACTTGTCATTTCATTTAGAATATATCATTTCCAAATTATACAGTTGTTCATTTCGAAATTGATCACCAAGTAAGTAAAGTATTGAACAAAATATTATACAGTTATTTTTAAACCCAGGGTAATGAAATAGGGTAACTTTATTTCAGACGCATGTATAGACGTCGTGGCTCTTGATTTGACAATCTTCCCTCCAAATCGTTTGAATGTACACATCGACACCGATAAGTAAATGATGTTTTATTTAGGAAATATATAATAAATCGTAATGTATATATTTCCAGGTTGGAATTATTTATGTTGCTACTTCTTTCAAAAAATCGGCAATCAAATTTATCACGCAGCGACTGATGAATTTATTACTTTTCCTATTAAATTATGAATGTAATATGATTAGGGGCACCCGAATTTAGATTGGTCTTTTCCGTGTAGCGCAAGTTTATTCAATTATTTTGCGATAAGCGAGAGACGTGTTAAAAGACAAATTGTTCGGTTTGACATATATCGCTATAAAATTAGGTCAGTTTTGATTAAATTTTAGTCCACAGAAACAGGTTTTCTTATTTGCTACATTTCAATCTAATTTGTACATTTAAGGCACAAAATATACAACATAATTTGTGGACCATATTTCTCTTATTTAATGTTTACTTTTATATAATGAGTTTCCCCTTCTGTAATTAGTTTTAGCGTTATCTTTCTTTCCTTCGCGTAAAAAAATCTACAAATAATGATGAAAATAGAGTATGTAGATGCTCTGATTTGAGAAATTGAAGCAACTATACACATTTCCTTCAAATTGATAATAATTATAATAAGTCATCTTTTTAAAATATAAACATTACATAATAACATCAGTTACACTTCCCAGTAGGACTATAATAGCTTACAAAATCTAAAATATAACAACAAATTATGTTTAGAATCAGTTTGTTAAAATTTGATATTTGAGATGTTCTTATTAAAATGATTGAATTTGCGCAAGCCAATTCTATTTTGTATGAATATAATTTCATATCAAAAAGTATTATTTCGTCAAGCCAAGGCAATGTATGCTTTCTATATACATGTACATGATTATATAAGGAGCAGCTCAGCAATAAATATAATATTTACACACGCACGCACGCACACACGCACACGCACACACATACACATAATCTCTCTCACACACACACATTACACACCCACACATACACACACACACACATACACACACACACACACACACACACACACACACACACACACACACACGCACGCACACACACATACACGCACACACACACGCGTATACATAGCCCGTCACGTCTTCAAACCTACACTCAAAGCAAAACGGTCATAAATCAAAGACAATGGGTTGGCACGCGCTGAAAACCATTACGTTGTATCACGCTCGAGTTGACACGCCCAAAAATCTAATGTGCGGTAATTGTCGACTGTGTTGACAATCACAGCAGGAGGAATTGCCCATCTGTCAGATACGTTCTACCTAAGATCTTAAATAATCTGTTTTCCTCATGCAATTATCGGGACTTTTATCATAGATCCGAGTCGAAAATCGTTTTACAAGACTAGTTATTTTTTAGTTCCATCCATCGCAAATCGGAATGAATATTTCAGCGCTTGTGACCGATGAGAGTGAACTGTATAGTTAGCAGAACTGTAATTGAGTAAAAAATATTAGAATCTTATGAATAACCATTTAAATAATAATATATAGCATTTTTAAAGAGCCGTGTATCTAGGTACCCTATTCAGATGCACATGTTTACCCTTGGTCATCAGGTACAGTTCAACTTCAAACCCGCATATTTAATCTTATATTTTCTCTTGATAATCATAATTCTCTTGATAAACGGTTGTGTTTTACATACATGTTTCAGAACAGACAAAGCCAATTGGAGAAAAGCGGGGAAAGCTCTTCGTTATCTTCCACAGAGACATACAATCATGAGGAATAACGAAAAACTACAAAAAATATTTGCAATCGATCATAATTATTTACAATCATTGTTCTCTTGTTTCGCATTTCTTGCTAATATCATCTCGGTAGAGTATAAGGTGGAAATGGGATGACCAAACAAGAAATTAACTGTTTGCTAAATTAAAGGTATTTCATATTCGTATAAATCAGACGCGCGGTGCCATCTTGCGTACGCTCTACGCACGGTGCGAAAAATACAAAATTACGCCCAGCGTTAATTTGTGCAGCGCGCACAAACGCGCCTAGTTGAAAATCGCGAACCGTTGTGTAGTGTAGCATCCCCATGATTGACTATTAGTGAATGAAGACAAAAATAATGACCCTTATTCTTATCAATTTGTTTATTATCTTTAAAAACTTAATTGTTATTTGTTTGTTTTTTCCTCTGCACAGGTGTGGTTTCAGAACAGGCGCGCAAAGTGGAGGAAAGCGGAGCGGACAAAACAAGAGCGCGGCGTCTCGTCCACCTCGAGCGCAGAGACGGATGACGGACTCTCGTCGGGAGAGGGTGCTGCTGCACAAACGCGGGAAGATGAGATCCATAGTCCGAGGGCCGCAGCTGCAGCTGCGGCGCCGATTGACGAAGATAGTGCGCGGGAAAAATTGAGTGACGTAAGTTATCTTGAGTATTTTCACTTTTCTTATTATCCTTGAATCTTCTATCATCTTTTTGTATTGTCTTGTAAAATTGAAATTGAAATTGAAATTGAAATTGTTCGCATTATGATTTATCCCTCTTTTTTAAAATAATCATTTACTTCTACCTCTTCTTTTACTTCTCCTTATAATTATATTCATCTTCTCTTCTCTCCTCTCATCTCTTCTTCATCTACCAGCACCTATGTATCACTTAAGTCGGAAAACAACCTTATACTTTGCATTTTAACTTATATTACCTGCAATACCTGCTATAGGCCTATTTATGATTTCCGCTTATATACCATGTTAACTCCACATTATTTGTTTGAAATGTT
The DNA here is from genome assembly GCA_037951105.1 of Echinarachnius parma. Classification (NCBI taxonomy): domain Eukaryota; kingdom Metazoa; phylum Echinodermata; class Echinoidea; order Clypeasteroida; family Echinarachniidae; genus Echinarachnius; species Echinarachnius parma. Next base: position 240,619 of record JBAMJV010001038.1, on the reverse strand, counting down.
ATGTTATTGAAATCGTGTTTCGAATGGCAGCAATGATTTAAGATTGTGGTGCTCTTGTAAGAGAAATGTGTTAAAATTAATAATGATTTTGTTACTTTGTGTAATGAATCAGCGGATGTAAGGTGACTAAAATATAGTTCATGCAGTTTCTTATAAAATGATTTAATACAAAGAATAGGCATACATCTGATAACAAGTTCATTTTATTTTCCCCCCAATCATCACATCCAATATCCAGGTCGAGCGGAATCACTCTAGTCCACACGCCGACGACGATTCGCCCATGACAAGTCTTGAAAGAGCGCCACCTAGCGGTCGTCTGCTGCCACCAGCCTTCGGTCATCACATCGGTGTTCATGGTGGTAGTAGTGGTGCAGCAGCCGCTGGTATGATCAACCCGTTCTACCACCCGACGGGAACCCGGCTTCTTTTCACCGCACCGCATTACGACAGGTTCGTTTTTACATGACCTACTCCTCTCAGGATTCAATGCATATAACCAGTTTTTACTACCACTGTACCTCCTTATAAAGATCTCAGATGATAAAGAAAAAATCATCGAGGCCATTTTGCAGGTCCAAGTTCTATTTTGTTTTTACCCTTACTTAACAAGATATTTGATATAATAAGACAATTCATAACGCGGATCCACTTTATAACGCCTTTTGCTTAAATTTGGCATCCATGGTAGTTTGAATTCAATTTCATTAATTTATTTAGTTTTTCAAATTCAAATCATAATTTGACAAATTGAAATACAATCATTCCGAACGATAATAAATATAAACAGGAGTATTGCATGATGAAAGTGTCATCTTAATCAAATGACAAACTGGCTTCATATCAGTTTTTGTAATATGCATTTAAAGCAACATTTGTTTCAAATTTCAAATTCACTTCAATTAAATTCCAATACCAAAGAAATATGAATAATATAATATAATCATTAGCAAAATTACAATATTGCATAATTTTACTGGAAAGAAAATGTTATACATGTATTGTGCGTCATTGTTTAATGTTGTTTCTGTATGAACTCTACAATTTACATTCGTTATCATTTCTCCTTTTGCATTTCCCCCCCCCCCCCCCCCTAAACAGTATTCGAGGACCCGTTGGAGCTGCCCGGTTCCCAACCCTTATGTCACCCTCCTACGCCTCACAACTCATGTCCTTTGCATCAGCGAGAAAAGGTAACATAAATCTCAGGATGATTAAAACAAAAATAGCTCCATTATCAAGAACATGAAGAAGAAAACTATAGAATATAACGTTTACTTTAAAGGGATAGTTCAGATTTTGTTTAGAGGGCGCTTCAAGAAATAATTTGTTTGTGAGGTAATGACAAAAATAAGTGTACATTTTGAAAGAGCACATAATTTTAAAGACAGAATCAGCTTTGTTTTATCAAAATCGGTTCATAAACAGCTGAACTATCCATAAATATATTCGATTGGAATGTAGTTCTAATTTTGTTTTCCCTGTATTATAGGCGAAACCGTACCTACATCCGGGACCTACGGCAGTTTCAGCATCCCGTCAATGTGCGGAAGCCCGCTCGAATCTTCGTCGGCCTTACTACGCGAACACGAGAAGCGCACGCTCAGTCTCGCCGCGCTCCGCATGCGCGCCAAGGAATACTCCAACGCCATGGCCGAAGCGGCGGGTTTGATGACGTCATACAAGATGGCGCCGCCTCATCCGGCTATTCTACTCGGCAGCAGTGCCGCTTCGCGAATGAACTCATCACACGCCCCTTGCACGTTTTGATGTCCAGGAAATGTTATATTATGAAGCAGAAATTATAAGGGAGAAAAACAATTTTCATGAATATATAGAGGAATATTATGACTTTTATTTATTTATAGTCTAACAAAAGATGGCGCCGGCCTGTTTGGCTGTTCTACTCGGCGGCAGTGCCGCGTCCGTGAGTGAACTCATGCCCTTCCAAGTTTGTTGATAATGTTTCGAGAAGCAAGAACATCTAGGAAACATCTAGAACAAGCATGAAGACTCTTCAACATCACGTACATTACATGCGCAATTTGTATATGGTCGATCGATGACGGATTTCATTGTACACGAAGAGGCAAACCTATGGAGTTTTCTACGAGGTTGGTTATGAGTATAAAACTTAACTCCGGTTCCGTGATCATGCTTATATTATTGTAACGCTGATCATTTTGTATTGGCGTGAACGAAAACGAGGTGAAATTAATGTTGTTAGGCTCAATAAATGACACTGCGGCCCCATCTTGCCTGATAGCAGACTTGACGGTACTGCGCTGTCGTGTTTGGGAGAGTTTATCATGCGGCGCCATGTTTTATAATAATTATTATTATACGCACGCTGCGTATTATGTAAATTACATGCACTAGAGAGTTGCGTATCGTAGGTGTTGCGCTTACGTATACGATTCATCTAGGCGACCCGATCACTTTAAATTGCTAAAACTAGAGTCACTCTTTTGTTCTTATGAAATGTCAGGATGTTCTCGATAACATCCGTGTCATTCCATGGACGGGAAAAGTAATACCGATTCTCGTATAAAGACATGCAATTTCAATAAAATATTGCTTGATTAATATAAATGTTTCTGATTTAGGGTTTTGATCACTGCATGCGCTACTTCTTAGGCAAAAAAAACAAAAAAAAAACATGTTTAGCGTCCTGCTCTTCCTGCTCTTTTGAAAAAAGGAAGGAGGAGGCCCTTTTTTTTTTTTTTTTTTTTTCTCAAAATGGCCGACTTTTTTCAAAATGGCTGACTTTTTTCAAAATGGCCGACTTTTTTCAAAATGGCCGATTTTTTTTTGTGTATTTTGGTAGTGACATTTCTTTGAATTATAATTGGGAAGAAAATAATCGTTGGGTCATCGAACGGTTGACATTGTGCAATGTTCGAAATTAATGTTAATGTTATTCACTAATTTTATTTCTAATTTATGACGCCAGCATTTTGTAGTCCTAATTTAATTATATTTGTTGATTATTGCCTTCTTCTTTTATTTTGTATTCGTTTGATACAAGTACTAGGCTTTTAGAAATCGGGCATGATCATAAATTATAAGTTATGATGCAATATGAATTACATTGTTTGTATTTAATTGAATGTTTGGCACGTGCAATTCAGCTTGTTTGCTGCCATACGTGTTGGCAATTAAAAAAAACATGAATAAATAAATAAATAGATGTGTATTAAAAAAACGACTTAAGTACTACAACTAGTATACACTAGTTATGGCTCTGAATTCCACTCGATTTAATAGGTGTTTGTCATACCCATGTGGATGCATCTGCATACTATTAAGAAATTAATAGTTTTATCAAAAGAACGGTTCGCTATGACATAATTCAAATGTTGTGTATAAACAATTATATAAACAAAGGTCACTCCCGAGTCCTGACATTAACCCGGGCCCATATTCATAAAACCACGTTAGCTTAGTTCCATGCTAAGCCTATGCTAATAAGCAACGCAATGTTTTCTTAGTCACTAACTTTGACAGCTATTCGCATGGTAGGCATTTATTACCTACCAAAGCCCTTGTCAGGGGCCCGGTCCGGTCACATCTCTCCGGATAGCGTAAACGGATAACCGACGGAAAACAAAATTTCTTGTCCGTTCCTTGTCAGGCGAAATACATTGTCATCATGACAAATTTGTCCGTAATGAAAAATAATTTTTATGGTCGCATTATAAGGACATTTTGGCCGAAATTTTGCCAAAAACTTGTCATGACAAAATATTTCTTTGTGAAACACCCTCTTGTTGCATATGTTATAGCCCCCATCGTCTATAGAATAGAATTGTAGATTTTAACTAAGCTCAGTACAGCATTAATTAAGCTCGAATACTCCGTAGGAAGTGCAAAAAGTGCACTCTGTGTGCAGACCCTGATTGCACAGTGTGTATCCGTTGACCGGGGTAATTATAATAGCGTAAAGTGCTAGGATTCTCGGGCGAATTGCGCTATACAAATAACCGTTACTATTATTATTTATTATTGTATGAATATGGGCCCTGAATGCTTGCCCGATAAAGCAACAGATGATGTGCCCAAGGTGGTTTCCAAGTATACATTGAATTGCATTTAGATAAGAATTAGATTCATTACATACTATAGTAGTTTGTTTTCAGTTCATTAGACAATGAACGCGCATAAATGTTAATGTATTCATGAACCTGTATTTATAATTTATTGACTCAACGTTTTTGATAAAAATTTTTATTAATAATTCATAATATATGTATTTTATCAAAACCGTTGACGCCGCTCATGTGTGTAGAAATGTATGTCACTGTATATATAACTCATATTTTTAATATATTCTACGACATTCTATAAAAGATGATAACAAAGTTTTGTAAATTCGTTGTTTGTATTGTTAAGTGCACAATTCAAGAATAAATTCAGTTCCTATGAAGAAAACTTCATTTCGTCCCATGTCGGTTTTTTGTTTTCACCGTGGCCCGTTTGCAGAAAGAGGTACCCAATCGATCGTAAGTTACAATATTAATTGTAATTCAGATCATGATTGTGTTCTAAATGCGCAAATCTGATTGGTTGAAACGCGCAAATTTGTCTGACTTACAATTCATTGTACCTTACAATCGATTGTACCTCTTTCTGTAACGTGATGGCCTTTAGTGTGGTTATATACTTTGTGTTGATATCTCTATTTTGATCACACAAAATCACGCAGAAAATAAGAAAATATACAATAAACCAACCCTGGGATTAAACAAGCTCAACAATAAGTGTTTAGACAATTGAAAACAATCATATTTATTTATCTTTCTACATTTTGATTTTGATTGTTAATTAATTCCATGCCGGTGTGGTCGCGGAAAAAGTTCGGCCGCGGAAAAGACTGGGCAGTGCAATTTAGGAACTTTAATTTTCCTAGTTTTAGCCGGTGTGAGCGCATAATCTGTCCGGGCGGATAACCCATCTGACCCTAACCCTAAACCCTAACCCTAACCCTATAACCCTAACCATAATTTGGTGGCTATAGGTCAGATTTAGTGGCTATAGGTCAGATTTATTGGCTACATAAGTGTATACAGTATAGCAGTGGTGGGGCCTAATACACGATATTGCCATTACTATAATACTGCGGCCCAGACAGGTTATCCGCCCGGAGAGATTATGCGCTCACACCGGCACCAAATTTACTCAAAGCCACTCAATCTAATTAAAGCAACCAAATATAACCAGAGCCACCAAAATAACATATAGCCACCATATTTAGGGTTAGGGTTAGGGTTAGTTTTGTTCGCAACAATAGTTTTGAAAATTGAAGTTAGCAACCAAAAATAATATATCGGCAAGTCGGACAAAATCCGCGCGCGGATCTTGTCCGCCCAATTTTTTTTTCTTCAGAAACTACTATAACTCTTCTAATGATAAAGTTAGATAGTTTTTCAAGGAGGAAGGAGGAAGGAGGAAGGAGGAAGTATGAGCAGTGATACAGATATAGATAAAATGTTATCTATATAACCAATGGATATCAGAAACAAAGAAGGATCTTACACGAAGGAATAGAAAAATAATTCGAATAAGTTATATAAATATTTCCATAACATGTATTAAAGTAAATGTCTATAAACACACACAAGAAATGAAGAGACACATACAGAGTACATGACTGTCAAACAAAAACGTAGTTTGATGAATAACAGGCTACTTTGAAGGTTCCTCAACAGTGACATTTTACTATTTTGAATGAATGAATATGAGCAAAGATAAATAGGCTTCGCCGACAATCGAACCCGAGACCTCCGCATTGCTGGACCGATCGATGCTCGACCATCAAGCCACAATGACCCTTGAATGGGAGACGTTCCCACGAAACCCTTTCATTACTCGAGGGTTTCAAAGGAAAAGTGCAGTTTTGGTCAAACAACATTTCAGTAACTAAAACTTGTAAGTTATTACAAACTAACAAATTATAATTCAATGATGCGTGAATTGTTATAACATATATAAACGGTTAAGTAACAGGGCTTTTTCATTCAAAACGCAGCAGTAAACACAAGAGGGCGCTTTCCAGACACCTCAAGTAAAACAAAAAGATGAATGTGGTTAAAATATAATTCAGTAGAGAGATCATCCCAAAAACAACAACGTGGGGTTTGTTTTAACAAAATTGAGAATTGTAAAATATTTTTTTAATTCTTAAATAAAAGTTGGTCCTAACATTTATTCCAATCGGTTATATTTATGGATATTTCAGCTGTTTCTGGACCGATTTAGATCAAACAAAGTTCAATTGATTGTGTCTGTAACATTGTAAGCTCTTCAAAATGTTACACTTAGTTTGTCATTACCTCACGAAAATTCTTTCTCTTAACTAAAACTGAACTATTACTTTAATGTTTCAACATCCTTGCTTTATGCTTCTGCCTCAGATAAGGGACAAACTCCGGTTCGCTCATACCGAGTCTCTGGCAAGTCTTGTTCTGCGCCTTCTCTTTCCTCAAAACATACTCCGTCACCCCGTACGGACCAGACCAATACGATATGTCTCTGACCTTCGTCCCACTCATACACTCCTCTTCATATCGCTTACAGAGATCTTTTAACTCCATGATTTCGGTTTCCATTCGAGCGCGACCATACTCATCGACCTTCCTCCACAGCGTCCGATTGAAATGATCGTACAGCCGATGATCGCCTCTGTTCCATTCGTTGAGGCGCTTCGTCAACGCTTCGGCCTTTTTCGTCTCGGCTTCGGTAACGTTCGCCCCCGTTTTCTTATTGTAGTAGACCCTCAACTTGCTGTTCAGATGGACGATCGTTCGCAGATCCCAGCACATCAGGTCCTTCAACAGGATCAGGGATTCGAAGAAGTGCTCCGACAGAAGGACGAGGTCCATCTTCGAATCGAGATACTGGATGTACTCGTCGACTTTTCGCTGGTCGTACAGAATCTGCTTATCTATGCCGAGATCGAACAGCTCGGGGTCCTTCCCGCATTGCCTCGTCATCTTGTTCCTGTTGTACTGGTCGTAGTACTGTCTGGGGTTCAGCGAAAACTGGTCTAGTTCGACCTTGTACTGGCGCTTCATGACGAAGTAGGTATACATGCTGGTGAAGTGGCTGGCGGCCTCGCGGATGAGCGTGACGAACTTTGTGTCCCCTGGCATCATCTTCTTCATATCTGCAACAGAAAAATAGCAAAATACATTATAACAAGTATACTTTGTATTATACATTCCGATTTGGGCCCCGTTGCAGAAAGAGGGGACATCGACTGTAAAGTTGCAATCGATTGCAAATCGGGTTTCGTCCCAAGTCTACTCATCAGTATAAAATAATCGAACGTGGTTTACCAGAATGATGTATGTAGAGTTTTCCAGGCGGGTGAGATAGAGTGCTACTACGTTTGAGTTGGCCCACACCCCCACATCCATTGTTAAACCTCTTCACTCGCCCATCCATTGTTTAGGAGGGCGAGTGAAGAGGTTTAACATCGTTTTTACTTAGCACTGCAAAGAAAATAGATTAATTGTTTTTTTGTTTTTTTGTTTACATTACTCACCATCATAAAGGAAACGAGCGTGGTTTGCCAGAATATTGTAGTGTTTTCCAGGCAGAGTGATGTTAGCTGTTAGTTGGTCCACACCCTAGACGTGGAATCCATTTTTCGGAGGGCGATTAAAGAGGTTTAACATCATATTTACTTAGCACTTGCTAAGAAAAAAGATTTTCGTTTTTTACTCACCATCGTAACAGAATCGAGCATGGTTTGCCAGAATGCTGTAGTGTTTTCCCGGCGGGGGAGATAGAATGCTACTATAAGTTTTAGTTGGCCCACACCCTTGATATAAATTAGAATCCATTTTTGGAGGGCGAGTAAAGAGGTTAAATATCTCTTTTTCCTTAGCACTTCTTAGAAAGAAAAAAAAACATTTTTCGTTTTGTTTTTACTCACCATCGTAAAAGAATCGGGCGTGGTTTGCCAGAATGTTGTAGTGTTTTCCCGGCGGGGGAGATAGAATAGTATTAGGTTTTAGCTGGCCAACACCTTCGATGTAGAACCCATTGTTCGGGAGGGCGAACGTTAGATCCCGCTCATCTCCAAACCGGTAGAAGATGTTCTGCAACGTCGAACTTCCCGTCTTATGCACCTTAAAGAGATACAATATAAATATATTTGATATAATTATTGTTTTATTGTAAGTATCGTTTTAACGTGATGTCTTCATTTCATTATTAATAATTTCGTTTGTACTTGGTCCTCGGTAATTGGTATGTGGTTGATTTCCCTCCAAAAATATTCCATCCGGAATGAAACTGGAGGTATTGTTGAAAATAGTATAAAAGGTGTTTTATATACTTAAATATGAAGATTAATATCTTTTAAATAAGTTGACCTACAAACGTGTTCCAATTCAGTTGACAATGCACTGACAGAATGTGGATAACCTGATTGGGCCCGAAAAGGGGCACAGGACAATATAAGTAATGAACCGAAAAAAAACAACAACAACAACATTGAAAGTGGTTCTACTCTTTGTAAGCTCCATATCAAGCATCACTATAGCTCTAAAAACGTGCCTTCTCCAGCATGGAGATTGATTTTTTAATTAATATCTAAATAATAATCTTATCTTAATAATGCTGAATCACCCAAAACCGTTCAAAGTTATCTGTGATTGCAATCACCTTGATGTAAACGATGTTGGTAGATGGTGTGCATTGCGCATGCGCCGTCGTTGTGTTTGGCCCCAGTTCAATCGCTTGTGCACCATTTACTGCTACAGTCTGATATCTGTGTAAATACACAAACAAATTAAAACAAGTTAAACAACCAACGTATGATTAAACCGGAACAGTATGTGTATGATTTCACATTGATATAATTTCCATTCTCCACGGAAACTCATAATTTATGTTGATTTTATTTTATATAATATGTGTGACGAAAAAAAAAATATTTAAAATACATTACAATAAATAATTTAAACAAAACAAATCTAACCCATTCTCCACGGAAACTCATGATTTATGTTGATTCTCTTATGGGTCATTCCATGTCAAATCACCCCAAAAAAATGAAAATATTCATCGCACCCAAAACCGTTGGGCGGATCGGGCTAAAACTTAGATATTTGCGCTTTGAAAGGTTGAAATATCATACATACCAAATATTAGCAAATTTGAAGGGGGTGCGATGAAATCTATTGGGTGATTTGACATGGAATGACCCTGATATGTAATATGTGTGACGAAAAAAATATAAATTAAAATACATTACAATAAATAATTCAAATAAAACAAATCTAACCCTTTAAACTCCTGAAAATTTTTCTGTAATTCAAGTGTGAGTTTTGATGTTTGTCATTACATTAAAATACAGATTGATGCAAAATACTGCTGAAAACTGCTTCTCTACTGTAACAGCGTCTGTGTAATAAAGTGAGAGTCAATATAGGGCTTACATTTTCGATCCTAGCAAAATCTTCTTCAGCGGCAAAATGAAAAAAACGATAAGATAATTAGTCTTACTAAATAAAGATTATTAGTCTCACCGATTGTCTTTGTCATCATTCTCATGGAGTTCGTCCGTTACATGGACGGGCGTGTAGTCACGACTGCCTTGCGCCCCGTTGATCTTGGGATGGTTCATTTCGACCACGATCATCCTTAGAAAGACTGCGGAGATGATGGCGACGATGATGACGAGTATTTTACGTGCAGACCTCATCGTGAGATCAATCATGCTATGAAATACGTCACAAGTCTGGATCAGAAGCTCGGAACATTATTTGTTGTTTGGTGTTTGTTTGATGTTGAGCCAAGATCCTGTGATGTTAATAATGAGGAGAAGAATAAGGAGAATGAGAAGGAGAATGAGAAAGAAAAGGTGAAGAAGAAGATGAAGAAGAAGATGAAGAAGAAGGTGAAGAAGAAGGTGAAGAAGAAGGTGAAGAAGAAGGGTGAAGAAGAAGATGAAGAAGAAGAAGAAGAAGAAGAAGAAGAAGAAGAAGAAGAAGAAGAAGAAGAAGAAGAAGAAGAAGAAGAAGAAGAAGAAGAAGAAGAAGAAGAAGAAGGTGAAGAAGGTAAAGAAGAAGAAGAAGAAGAAGAAGAAGAAGAAGAAGAAGAAGAAGAAGAAGAAGAAGAAGAAGAAGAAGAAGAAGAAGAAGAAGAAGAAGAAGAAGAAGAAGAAGAAGAAGAAGAAGAAGAAGAAGAAGAAGAAGAAGGAGAAGAAGGAGAAGAGAAAAAGAAAAAGAGAAGAAGAAGACAAAAAAGAAGAAAAAGAAGAAGTAGGTGAAGAATAAGGTGAAGAAGAAGGTGAAGAAGAAGGTGAAGAAGAAGGGTGAAGATGAAGAAGAAGAAGAAGGTGAAGAAGAAGGTGAAGAAGAAGAAGAAGAAGAAGAAGAAGAAGAAGAAGAAGAAGAAGAAGAAGAAGGTGAAGAATAAGGTGAAGAATAAGGCGAAGAATAAGGTGAAGAATAAGGTGAAGAAGAAGGGTGAAGAAGAAGGGTGAAGAAGAAGAAGAAGAAGAAGAAGAAGAAGAAGAAGAAGAAGAAGAAGAAGAAGAAGAAGAAGAAGAAGAAGAAGAAGAAGAAGAAGAAGAAGAAGAAGAAGAAGAAGAAGAAGAAGAAGAAGAAGAAGAAGAAGAAGAAGAAGAAGAAGAAGAAGAAGAAGAAGAAGAAGAAGGAGGTGAAGAAGAAGAAGAAGAAGAAGAAGAAGAAGAAGAAGAGGGTGAAGAATAAGGTGAAGAAGAAGATGAAGAAGAAGGTGAAGAAGAAAGTGAAGAAGAAGGTGAAGAAGAAGAAGAAGAAGAAGAAGAAGAAGAAGAAGAAGAAGAAGAAGAAGAAGAAGAAGAAGAAGAAGAAGAAGAAGAAGAAGAAGAAGAAGAAGAAGAAGAAGAAGAAGAAGAAGAAGAAGAAGAAGAAGAAGAAGAAGGAGAAGAAGGAGAAGAGAAAAAGAAAAAGAGAAGAAGAAGACAAAAAAGAAGAAAAAGAAGAAGTAGAAGAAGAAGAAGGCATTAGAACATCCAATAACTTGGATTTTCACGCATTACTCAGTGGACATATCAGATCACAAACATATACATTTATCAACCATTCATCACCTTTTGCACATGTCAAGAACGTTTCTAGATCCAGGATAAAAAGGCAGAAAATAACTAACAGTTACCGATTTCACACATGTACATGTAGAATTTCAACAGACCACTGATGTTGTCATTTGCAACCGGAAATATTCTAGATACTTATTTTCATTACCCACCCTTCTATTTCTGCCTACATGCATGACATGGGTTAGGATATTTTTGTAACCGGTCACCAGTAATATATTGTGTTGGATGTTAGTATGATTACAGGACGCAATATGTCTGATGACCGCGGTGACACTATGGTGAGAATGTCAAGAGACACTTTGTAGGTATTTTGCAGAGAGAGAGATCTAAATTGATAATAAAAACAAAGGGCTAGTCATTATTTCTGTCTTTTTGGCCTGGACAATGGACCATGGACCCTACTACTGGACTTACGTTGTGCCACTGATGAGTACTGTAAATGGGCACAATGTATAAGGTTCGGGGATATGCCTCACCCCAACTAATTGAACCATTTACTTTAGTGCCTCACCCCACCTGTACTTACCAGTCAAGCCAAATCCACCCACGTCGTGGGTACAGCTATCTCGCAATTTCCGATCGCTTTCAAATACCAAGACGAATTAGTGTAACACAAATTAATTAGGTCGTCAGTAACATTACCTGGAATTGTCCCGAATGTACAACCTCGCAGTAAAACAAAAAAAAATGCAATATATCAATGACAATGGCGGCAAACGCTCTTTGGTGAAGACAAATTGTAGGCTAAATTGTATTCCTGCAGATAATCATGATAATAAATGTATACGGACGCGTTCTCACAAAGACGAGTATGTTTTACACGATAGTATAATTATAAAGTGGGTTCTACAATATGTCGTCGTGTATATCGCGGATACACCATGCATACAGTTATGGGCGTAGAGACTTACGTAATACCTATTCATCAGGGGGGGTGAATGAAAGATCTACGCCCGTGTGATACAGTACACGTCCACGTAGGGTACTACGATTTACATGTAATTGCTAACAAACAATAAATGTATACGTAACAGAAAAGGTAGCCTCTATTCTATGGCTATGCATCAGCGAGTCCGGCTCATCGATGGTCCGGCTGGAGACATCGACTCGAGGCGGACCACAGAACTAACCCAATGCAAGGAGAGAGGTCCAGTTACAAAAGGGACCATTGTCCAAATCCACAAAACTTTTATTTACCAATATAAGCATGGAACAGGTTTTGGTTTTAAATGTCCCTTTTGTTAAAAAGATATTTACGATTGAACTGTTCGGATATAAAATTATCTACGGGACCTTTTCAGCCGTGTACAAAGTAAGTGCAATGAACTTGAAATTTTCACACATTATTTTCTGGACATATCAGATCACAGGACTGTCCAAATCCATAACACTTGATTAGAAATCTAGTTGTTCACTCATATCTTGTTGTATATGAGCATGTAACAGGTTTTGGTTTTAATGTCCCTTTCGTTTAAAAAGATATTTACTATTGAGGCGTCCTGATTTTTAATTATCTACTGGAAAGTTTTAACTGTGTACAAAGTCATTGCAAGGAGTTAGCGAATATTTTTTTTAGAGATGTGAAATAAAATTGAAATTGAAATTGAATATCACTTTGCATGCTCACACATTACTCGGCCATATAACATGAAATTGGAAGAGCATGTATAAATCTAAAGATAAAACAAACTTTATTTGATCAAAATCTGTTTAGAAAGAGATAACATATCAATACACGTATCCGATTGAATAAGCGTGGGACCCACATTTATTCAACAACTTTACAATGCCTACAGTTTTTCGAATCAGTATGCCAAAGAGGTTTTTAAATAGTTGTTAATGATCTATCTATTGAATCACTATTTTAACAAGACATAACATTCACACTCGTTAATAACAAATTGCTTGAAACCAATATGGCTTTAAAAAGCGCCCTCTTATGTTTTAACGGCTGCTCTTTGAATGATAACAGCATGTTAACTTAGTCGTTTCTACCTTTCTGGCATGGTAGATAACTAATAGTTTGTAATGATATGGTGCAAGTTTATGTTTCTAACATTCAGTCTGTCCACTTGGAACTCTAGTGGTTCTCTCATACCTTATCATATTCATATTAACAATAAAAGCACGGGACAGGACGGTTTTTTTCTTCAAATTTCCATTTCGTTCAAAAGATATTTACGATTGAAGTGTGTCTGTATGAAATTGTCTACGGGATAATTGCAGCCGTGTACAAAGTAAGTGCAATGAGTTAGTGAATATCACTTTGCTTTTCTGCTCATATCTCAGCCAAAAACATCCAATTAACGTGAAATTTTCACACATTACTTTTTGGACATATCAGATCACACCAATACACATTGGATTAATCACTCATCACTTTTTGCACTTGTCAACAAAGTTACAAGATCCCTTTCAGATGTAGACAACTGTTGCTGCTAAATATGTTGGCACTGGGTGTATAATAATAAATATGAGTATTTTTTAGTCAAATCTAAATTCATGGTTTATTTGAGATGCAAAGGTAGCGTTAATTCAACAACCGTAGTTTTGTAAATAACTAGGCTATATTTATCCTGTATTACTTATGGTAGGTAGTAAGTGCATGATACAGTTGTTATTTTATGTTATCAAAACAGCGCATAATCATACCATGAACCTATATCATTTAATATGATCATTATTATGTATATGAAATCAATCTGCGCACCTCTTTTACACCGATATATCAAACAACACTCAATATTTTTGCTGAATAAACGTAATTGGTAGACTTTAGTGCCAATAAATCGCACTAAGTTAATTAAACATCTATACTAGTTTATGTATCAACTTAAGAGCCGTAGTTCAAATATAAACATTTTACAGATATACGGGCGGGGTCGATTTACGACTAGAGATCCTGCCACGTATTAATCGGAAAATTGAACGAGATTTAAATGAAATTTAGATTGAAGTTTAATTATGATTCTACGAAGTATAGGCCTAATATGAGGAATCAGGTAGGACGCACATCTGTTGTGGCCGAAATAGCACCACATTTTTGTAGACAATAGGTTTTCTATTGATATGCAAATGAGCTCTCGCTCCCCCGTGTATATATACGCCGCGGTTTCGCGACAACGCCATTCTTCAAAGAAAAGGCTCGCCCAACTCCACAAGGGTATACGGGTCTTATAACGCCATAGACGTGATAGAGTATACGAATCCCTGGCACTCAAAGTGTAAAGAATCTTCGATAAGCTTTACACCCCAGTCAATCCGACGGATAGTAGGGCGGGTACCTGATTCCTCATATTAGGCCTATACTTCGTAGAATCATAATTAAACTTCAATCTAAATTTCATTTAAATCTCGTTCAATTTTCCGATTCTACTTCGTATGGCCTAATGAATCGGAATCAGGTAGGACCTTCAAAGCCAGAGTTGGGGAGCTAATACTACGCACGACAGTAGCCAGAATTGTCGTGCCCGATAGACAAGTCACGCGGACGGCCAAATAAAATCCATTCTAAATCAGTGCCCGTAAGAATACAGGTACATCAATAATATAGCTTGCACTAATACAGTCATGATGTCCGCGTAAACATATTCCACGAACGGACAAACGCGACGCGTGCATGTGTCCGCGTGATCCTGCATACCTGTACAGTAATCTCGGGATCGAATAATACGATCCCCGGAATAAGGAGCTAGAAATCCAAATCAAAATAAGCTGTATCATCTAAATTGAGCCAACATATTCTCTTCCTCTGGTTGTTATCACTCACTGAAGTCGAGAGTGAGGGAGAGTCTAAACTCAAATATAAAACTACGAGATTAAGTACGGTGTACCAAATAACAAGGAAAAAGACAGTATGATTCAACAATTCCGAATGTTCACGATCCCAACGGAACATGCAGTGCCATTGCACACGGAATCCATACATTATTTATGTGAGAAAAGCAGTGTTATCCTGCATTATACTATACGTGTTGGGTCAATGGCATTATTGTCTTATCCCGTTCATGACTGGTTCCGTATACTCGGGCTAGGGTCGTCGGAGAATATAGATGTATAAAGTGGATTGATCAATCCTTACGGACAGGCGGAGAAACCGCCTGAAAGAGCTTTCGCTGAAAGGGCCATGGTACGGATAAAATCATTATAATACTTATTTACATATTACAAATGAACGCAATATCACAAAGTGTTCGCCACACAATAGGGCGGCACGATAACAAACGTATCGTTGACTATCAAGGCGACCAGATTGGCGCCGTTCTACCATGCTGCAATTGGATCCAAACGTTGTGGCAATAAACCTTATGCCATCGACCTACTGAACATGCTGATGGCCTATGCTGACGCATAACGATGGGGCTTAAATTAAAATGCATATGATGCTAACATACCGGCGCCCAACACGAAAGTCGCACCGGCGGTCCGAAATTACCAATTTCGAAAAAAATAAAAACAACGAAAGCCACTCGAGGTTATTCCAAGTGTGTTGCTTCTAAAGTACCTTATACAAAGGTACACACGACCGTTAAAGCGGTCCTAAACAAGAGTCATATAATCAATACATCTGTGCCATCCGACCCGGAACAAGCCCAGCGATCACTCAAAACAAACTAACGTAAAACATTGAAGTAACCCCGAGATAAACAAGTATCTGAAAGCTACACCTGTCACGTGTAATGCGTCAACCATGCCAAGGAAACCGAATGTATACGCTTCCTTTGCAAAAACAATTCGAAAAGTATTCAAACCAGCTTCTGTCCGCACGTACGACTGACCAATGCTGAAACGGACATTGACACATGATTGTGCAGTAGTGCTTCTAAAGAATGGATCATAAGGCGCTAGTTCCGATATAAACACGCCCCAAACAAATTACGTAGGCGTAACGACTAGGGCATTGAATCACGATAATGCCATATACTATATATATAATAGATCGATCACCTGGCGTCAAAAACGCCAATCAATAGATCACGGCAAATAATCTAGTTCCGCAAATAGATTAGTATGAACGACTGCCTAATCTCCGTCAACGTTAGTATGAATAAAATACTGCAACACTCAATCCATTATAGCGGGACGATAGCACGCAACCGTCAAAACAGATACGTGTCGGCATTACCGTGCCTAAACAGAACGCATTGTTCAGATTCGACTGTCAGTTGTCGCAACCTATGATATAGGGGCAACAAAGTATGTTCACACCTTGAACATTGTTCATCATGTCCACTTTGTATTGCTATAGAAATGAACGATACTGTTGTCATGCAGAACAAATAATGATGTGTTCAAGCTAAAATATCCACCTACTCGGATATACATCCTTTCAAATCGGAACACATAACAGGGCGAAGCAACACGAATAAAAGGAGTGGTATGGGGATAATCCTCTCGCCTGATGAACTGACCTGGAATGCGACAACTTTAAGACAAATGCGGTGGAATGTGTTGTGCTTAGCACGCCACCGCTTCATAAGGTTAAGCCAGACGGGTCCACCATAATGTCTTGGCACTAGAACATGAGCTCTCAGCCGCACTGTCTTCACAGAGGTATCCTTTCCGGAACCACTCAGTCAGCTCTGCTTTGCATTGTTTGGTAATGAAAAACGTCCGGTTTACCCTTGACAATGGCTTGCCTAATTCTGGCAAAGTCAAAAGGCATAAGAATATTGTGTAATTCGACTAAGACATGAGAACAATTTACATCGTACGATATAAGGGGAGGGTCCCTGTACTCATATCGTGAAACTAGGCACGGATGACCGGAGATAAAACTGTACACCTTCACATAATACAACTGCACGAACATAAAGACCGCACATACCGGGCCGGGAGCTTTTGCATTCATACTATTAAAGAGGCGCACCATTGATAACATTCAATAGCAAGTATCCATGGCTACGTGCGCCAAAAAGCGAGCAATAGACTGACCCGCGCCCAGGGCGGGGCATTGGCTCACAGCCAAACGCCCTTGTATTGTAATTCCTCTTACAATTTAGACGAGTAAAATTATCCGTCTTCAAGCCAAACAAATGACCCGTCATAATCCGCGTGGACATACCACGATCCGCCCAAATAAAGGCTCCTTGAAATGGTCGACATGTCGACAAATGACTAATCAAAGGATGGAGCGTCGTTAAGCTGAACGACGGTAACGATGACAGCACCAAATTAGTACATGGCCGTGCTAAAATTCATCCATTACACCACAATGTGTAAGTTGGGCATAGCCAGTATATAAAATAAGGCACTATGTATCATAATCGGTTCCAGAATAACCAATTCCAATTCAGGCACAAATGGCCATAATGTAGTATAATCATTCACGACCATTCCTTATCCGTATAAACTCCGCTTCATCGTTGCATCGAAGCGACCGAACGGTCTCCATCTCACGACTGCAGCGGCCACTTGCCGCGAGTATACCGTGGATATGGGCCCCGGTTCATAGAACCATCTGATCACACATCGACCAAGTGGGGTTGTAACATGGCATGTGACATCATGTAACATCAAATACATACCATTATTCCTTTCGGTCGATAACTATGGTGTGTGGGATAAAAATCACACCGAATGAAAGAGCCCATTCGAGTCCACCTGCATGTATATAACATCGCCTTATTTCAGGCCGGGATATATCTCAGATAACCCTCATCTAGTAGCCATTCCATGGCTTCTCATATACCAATATATAGCCTAGGCTAATACAGTAGCCGGCTCAATCGAAAGAGGCCCAAAGCGGCTTCATGGCTCTACCTCAAAGGGAGCTGTGTATATGCTGGCCTTTATAACAACAAGGTAGATAAAACCCTCATGTCGGCTCCATCTCCATCCAAGCTCCTGGCGTCTCGATCGGCTAAGGCCCCGTACTCCGGTTCCAGCAGCGGGCAGACCTATCATCAGTGGCGGGTAAATCCAGCACCCAGCGACGGTTAGATCCGGCATCAGCGACGGGAGATTCAGGCATCATCAGCGGGTGTATTCGATGGCCGATTTCGACGTACAGATTCTCACCTGGTCCCCTGACGGGGCATACAGGTAGCGGTTGGCCGTCTCTCCCCGGCCGCCTGATGGCACAATAGGGAGCTTTAGCTGATAGTAAACCTGGTCCCCTCGCGGGGCATACAGGCCTATCCACCCGGTCGCCTGACGGCGCATTAGGGTGTGCTGGTAACTATGCGGTGAAAGAGAAACTTCAAACCGGCGTAGTTAGCTTGTAGTAGAAAATACTTGAGTATTTATACTTAAGTACGAGGATTCGCCCAGACGAGCGTGTAGAATAATCGGTGCTACTCGGCTACACACAAATATACAATGGCGTTGTCGCGAAACCGCGGCGTATATATACACGGGGGAGCGAGAGCTCATTTGCATATCAATAGAAAACCTATTGTCTACAAAAATGTGGTGCTATTTCGGCCGCAACAGATGTGCGTCCTACCTGATTCCGATTCATTAGGCCATACGAAGTAGAATTGATGTAGCGCCATCTCAAGGCAAACTGTTCATACACTATACACATTCACATAACACAGACTCTGACAGTAGGATTCAAACGGGGTACCCAACGTACCCCTCGCATTCATTCAGTACACCCTGGATGCACACCGCAGGTTATGAATAATAGAAGCTAGCATTGTGTACAATGTGATGTACAGTTCTTCTAGGAAGTATTGATCGCTCGTTATGTTCAATTGTAACATGCTTCAAATTGGATCGCGCTACATGTGTAAGACTGTGATGGTGTCTGTGAGGATTTAATCAGGAATTTGCAGCCACGAAACGTTGATTCTATTTGTCCAGTGGAAAATATGTTCCGGATCTGAGGTGGATACAAAAAAAGACCAAGGGATCAGCCGAGATAAACATTCCCCCGTTGCTACCGGGGAGCTGACAGGTGCCGACCGCTGGAGCTGATAGCTGCACTGCGGACACGGCAGTATAAATTGTCACTGCTTTTAGAGTTGGTTATACAGTGGGTGACGTGCATACAGTGCCAGTATGGTTCTACATGTACTATGACTATGAGTTGAATCTTGAAGGAAGATGAGTATCGCCATGTAGAATTAGAATTAAATAGTTATGTCAGGTAGAAGTCGGCCGGTCGGGTAGTACAATCAATAATTGTTAAATCGTAGTGAGATACATTATATGCGTGTACCTACTGAGTCTACTCTTACTAGTACATATCGTTCCCATATTGCGTGAATTAAAGGAACATACATAGCCTACCTATAAATCTAGAGGATCATCATGAGGTTACTGAAGGATTTACGGACAAAATTTTGGCGGTACCACAGCCGTAAGGTCACGGCAGCCATCATTATCTTCTCGGCCATGTACTTCATCATTTCCATCGTAATCACGAAAGACACCGTGTCCTCGGACGATGTTCAGGGCGCTTACGGCAAAAAATTCCACGGTGATGGCGGACCGGACAAGCGGGAAGAAGGAGTGGTGAAAAGTGATCGGCGACATAATCGTAAGAACTCGTCCCGCAAGATCAACAGGATAGCGCATAATCCCCTCCCAGGTGACGGAATTAAAGGCCTCGCTGAAGGGAAGCATATAAAGGATAAAAACCAGGGCGGAGAAGATGAGTTTTCGAGTAGCTCAACGTCCAGTTCGGCCGACAATCCTCAGCAAAGTGAACAGAAGGCAAGTATTCAGTAACGAGTAAACCAGCACTTTTTCCCTCCAGGTTATGCTTACCAATTGAACGAGTATAACAAGGCTCGACGTTAACAGTGGCCCAGTGGCCCGGGGGCCGGGGCACGTAGAACTTATCGCACTTAGCCATGTACACTGAGTTTGCGAGCTCCCATTGGTTGATCGCCCGATCTCCGGTCAAACGTCAGAGCGCTCTCTCCCTGACTGGGCTCAGTCAAGCAGAGAGCGCAGTGATGTTTCACCTTGTGGGCGGAGCCTTGCTCTACTGCTCGGGTCTTATACATGCAGAGTGCTATGCCTGGCTTCGGCTCTTGCGCGAAGCCACGCCCCATCTGTTAATCTTCATCCGTGCCAAGCAAAAACGGTGACCAAAACTCACTGACATGCCATACATTATACACGTGTCGAATCTCACCCATAGGTGTCGCACACTAATCATCGGTACACATATACAATAGAAAAATCAAAGAATCATTCAAAACAACTCGTGAATTTAAAAGTTAAATATTACGAAAATGAGAACTTACCAAACTGCTGAGAAGCCGATTAGTAGGAAGAATATCTCAGCTTTCGAATGGTGCAAAAAAATTCGTCAAAAATCGAGATTTGACTGGAATATCACGAGTTTGGTATCAGAATGTAGGGGCCATCGACAGCTTTCTCCTCGCATACAAATGGTATAACGTTGAGTCTATGGCAGCATGCGAAAGCCAATCAGAAGGCGCCTTCTAGCTGCAGCGTGAGTTGGCTTATGGGCAATTCCACCATAACGGAATTACATTCAGAGACGTTTTTTGCTCATTATTTCATTCCCTACGCAATATTCTCATGACTTAAGTAAATTTTGATACTTATATAAGTTGCACGGGTAACCAGGCTACAACATGATAGGGAAATGGTTTTATATCTTCCATGTGTTGTTGCACACTAGACCAATATGTGTGACCGTAACGGAATTACCGGAGAATGGAGTTTTTTTTTTGCTACAAGTTTGCGTTGAGTTTCTCTGAAATATAAGACACTTTGAAACTGATTTTATGTATTTTTTCTATCTTGATAATGTCAACTTCATTTTGGAACAAGTAGGTGCATAAACAACACAATGATAAGTTCACAAATTCACTTTTTTGAAAAAAGACCACTGTAACGGAATTACACAAATTTGTAACGGAATTACATCTCTGAAAGTTTCAAGGTAAACTCAATTATTTTGCACTCAACTTTTCTTACATGCTAATGCAAACATCAAGGCTATCTAGCACTTGAATATAAACCATGATTTGACATATCTGTAAAGCAATATTTGAACTTGTTATGTGTAAAATAAATGAAAATATGGCAAAAATACAAATAAGAATGAAATTTGAAAAAAATATTGCTAAACTCCAGCTTTATTTCAGTTTATTTTCAGCTTCATATTAGTAGGCAAGAAATTAAAAAGGATTGCATCAATTAAATGAAAGAAAAATCCTAGAAACTATGTCCACTAAAGTGTGTAACGGAATTACACAACTTGAGCAGTGGGATCAACTTTTCCACAAATCGGTACACGAACAACAACAAATTCACATTTTAGCTTCAATACTTTTCAAAAATCAATAATTTGACAATAATAACCATATTTGAAGTAAAAAATAGCAACATTTTTTTATTTTTCCTTTACTTCAAGAAAAATGGTTAAATTGTGAAAAAAACCAAAGTAAAAAAAAAAAAAAAGTACCTACATTATGTGACATGCTAAAGAACTGCACATCATCAATATCAAGAAACATTTAAACAATTTAAAATCACAAACAGGTCAAATAATTCAACTTTCAATGCTATAAAGCCTCGTAAACTTCCTGAATATTGGAAATCTGTGTGAATGGAAATGCATTGTGAATGGGCAATTCCGCTGTTACAGAATGACATATAAGTGATTTTTAGCTCTGTTTTCTTAATCATATTTAAAATTCCTTTCACTTCCACAGTTTTTACAACTTTAATAACTGGCAGGGGTACTAGAGGTACAAATCTATAACACTGTAGCGTCAGGAGACCAAAATACAATCATAACGGAAAGGGGTCTTTTATTCAACACTAACTTTGTAATGATTTTCTGCAAAAGCTACCACAAAAAAATCTTCATTGGTAATAAAAACTTATCATTTAAGTTACAAACTTGAATTTGGTACATCTTTTTTCCAGAAATGATCTATTTTAACCTCTGAAATTACCTTAAGACAAACGAATGTCACTGTAACGGAATTACGCCTGTGAAATCCACCCATGAATCCACCCATGAAAATGGAATTTCTTGGTTACATTTTTCTGCGTACAGTCTATAGTAAATAATTTGTATGCATTGTTAATTTGTATGCATTGTTAAACAATGTATGCAAATTGTTAAACTCTTACATAAGGACCAGAACAAATACTGAATTTATGTGTGTGCGTAACAGAATTACAAACAAATCGAGATTTGTTATATTAACTCTTGTTATATTCTAAAATTATTCTTTTAAAAATTCATCATAAAGTGATCTTAATTTACTCTCAAATCAATTTAGAATGCGTTTTCATTCATTTCATGAAATACATGTACGGATATAAACATGTATGATCCAAATACAAAAAGTTGGCATATATAAAATATAAAAATCGAATTGCAAAAAATGAAAGACACCTTTAGGAATTCCCATTTGAAAATGCAAATACTTTGTACATCTTCTTTGATCTGCATACCGAAGCACACTGAACACTCAATGAATTATGACTTTATGATAATGAATAAAACATATCTTAGCCTGTATTATGTATAGTTTTGAATATCTTGAAGCCTATTCTGTATTTATGTTTGATTTTATATGCTTCAGTTTAATACAAATTTACATAATTAATGGTGAGTTATGAGCCCTTAACTGATCAATTATATTCAAATCTACATACAAAATTATTAATATTAAATCTCCTTGAAAGTTGAAGGTATGATTTATATCTTAAAATGCATCAATGTAAATTAATGTGAGAAAATAAATGTAGAACCAGTGTCATACTAATTACTGGATATTTTTACATTTTTGTTATTGTTTTCGTTTTTCCCTTTCTAAAGTACAAACATGAATCTGCTGCATCTTCATAATTTCAGTCAAGTGGGTCTTGCTGGAAACTAATTTAATGATAGAACATTATCATCTCTATTATTATGGAGAAATTAGAGAAATTATCTATCGTGTATCAATTTAGTTAAATCACCATTGATGCAATATGAAGCATGTGAGGTAATGAGTCATATAAAGTAACATTGTACAGTACATGTATGTATAATGACTTATTGTCTACATGGCTACAGTTCATGCTATTTAAAGGGTATTTCTACATTCAGAACAAGAAAAAATGTTATTTTCAGCAATATCATTCAATACCTTACAAACCATGTGCATGTAATTCTGTTACGTAACGGAATTACTAATACTGTTACGCCATTTTTGGAAAAAGTAGTGACATTATTTCAGAAAATTATGTTGGAAGTTCTTAGGACTATGGTGAAGGAAGAGAATTCACAATGACATGACTAAAGAACAAGTAATAAGATATTGAGAAAAACTTAAAACGTTTTATCGTAACGGAATTACGATCAAATGTGCATGGATTTTTAAAATTTCTCAAAAAAATATGCAATGAAGTTACTGCCCATGCTTTACATTTTGTGATTGTTACAACATCGTATGGAAAATATGAGAAAATGAGCAGAAACAGTCATTAAATTAAAAGATTCACTTTATTTTCACAAAATGAAGCTGATTTATGAATAAAAGGTCATAAATTTCTGTTCAATTTAAGCAGAAATATTTGAAAAACCAATCGAGCTATATACAAACGGTTTTCAGTTTCCTAAAATTCAAGTTTTCCTCTATTGATAACAGTTTGATTTAGGGAAGATTGCTCAACTTTGAGATGTGGTGTTTTTGCCTTCTCTCATACGGAATTGCCCTTATGCAAATGAGGCCGATCGGATCGCGAGCCGGTTTGAACGTAACGCGCATGCGCGAATGGGAGCAATAGTTCTACGTGCGGGGCCACCAAAATAAGAGAAAAATATAGATTTGGTTGCTCGATCTAGCCACCAAAACTTGTGTGTGATAGGGGTTTCACATAATCACGTCAAATACTAAACCAGGGCTCAACATTAACACTCTCCCTCTTGCCACCTGGGGCAAGTAAAAATTGATGTTGGGCAGGTTAAAATGTTAATAATGGCTTACATGTAGTTTGATTGCCCAATTGGGCAAGTCAACTATGAGAGAATGATGTAATTCCTAAAGCCTAAGATTTAAATCTCTAGAACTGAAAGCAAGCGGGCAGGTAAACTTTCTGTTTGGCCAAGTAAAATTGAAAAGTTACGATTTTACATGTGCCTGCACAGGCCAGTAAGGAACACATTGGCCCGTATTCACAAAGGAGGTTTGTACAAACCCCGGTTCAAACCGCGGTTTACATCTATGGAATGCCATTGTAAACTGATGGAGAGAGAATGTAAATTCCTTACTTGTTAACAATGTTGATGGTACACATTCTCTCTCCATCAGTTTACAATTGGCATTCCATAGATGTAAACCGGGGTTTAGACCATGGATTAGTTTGGAGGCTTGAATTTAAACGTAGTAATTGCATCCCGTTGTTTCTTGAATGTCCGCAGGGAAACAAGCCAATGAAGCGGTTACCCCAGGCCATCATCATCGGCGTAAAGAAAGGTGGAACGAGGGCGCTGCTGGACTTTATCTCTCTTCACCCGGACGTGGAGCCAGCAAAGCAAGAGGTTCACTTCTTTGACCGCTACTACGAGAAGGGCCTGGACTGGTACAGGTAAGGTTACACTAATTAATATTCAGAACTTGAAAAATGAGCAAAGAAAATTGGGCTAGTTGCCAGGAATTGAACCCGAGAGTCGAGACCTCCGGATTGCTAGATCGTTGCTCTACCAACTACATGTAAGTTTTAAAAATTAATATTATTAAAAAAGCTATATTATCAATTCTCTGATCCCTTGCACATATCCCTAAGATAGAAGTTGATTTCTTATCCTTCGTGTTTGTGGCAGGTTCTAAATAACTTCTGACCATCACAAGCATTGAAAACGGTTTCAGGGATGAACAAGCTATCACAGGAGCTTTATAGCCCTTATTTTTTAGCCATCTGGAGATCTTGGGGTTCGAATCCCAGGGAAGCCCTATTTTCTTTTCTCATATACTGTAGAACATTTCATAAAAGTGTTGCAATTGTTGCAAGTGTCCAATTATTGTAACTACCATGGCAACAGCTGTAATGCTCCATGCTGATTGGCTGTTGACCAAATAGTTGCAATAATTGGACACTTACAACAATTGCTAAAAGTTTTTTATGAAATGGGCTACTGGTCAGTTTCCATCTAGATATAAAAAAAAACTGATCACAACTTTGTACCTGTATGGCTCGCGCTGGATAGTTTTGTCCTGTTGGCAGGGAACCTCCAAAGCAATCGTGAAAGAAACCACATGATACTTGTGAAAACAAATAAACAGAGGCTCCTGACGATTTAGCCAGGACTGTAAAAGCCGAAGGGAGCCCCCGAACATCTTGAAAGAGTCCCAATAAATTTGCCTATACTATAGACAGAGTTCAATGCAAACTAAATTCTGAGTGCTATTTTCTTGCTAAAATGGTTGAATAGAAAGAAGCCTCTGAAATTAAAAAAAAAACAATTTCCTCCTGGAGATCACATGGTTGTTGTGTCACCCTATCATTTAATGAATACAAGCCAGTGGAAAAAATACATGGGTGCTCGGGGCGAATTTGCCCCGGAAATGCCAAAAAGAGCCCCCGAAAAACACAAAAGAGCCCCCATAAATTTGCATATAGAGTTCAACGCATTTATAACAAATTTGAGAGTGCTATTATTTTTGCAGGCAAGCTTGAAAAGTAGCACCCGAAAAAATTATGAATTTTCCCCCTGATACAAGCATGAATGTTTCTTTGTTTAAAGTATCAGTTGATATATTCAATGGGTATATGATGAGTGTGATGAGTTTGCGTCAATGGAGGCACTAATGTAATAACTTGTTTTTCATAACCCCTTTTCTCATCACACAATATGACAAAATTATATGACATTCAAGAAACATACATTTTTTGCCACAATGAAGGCATTTGTGTACATGTTGTACAGTATGTATGATTATTGTATTTCATATGCTTTTCTCAAAACACAACATTTCTTGATTTCTTTTTGTACAAAAAATAACAAGTTTGTGGTTTGCCACAATGAAGGCACTTGTGTATGAGAATGATCTTCTTTCATTTATTTTCATTGTTACACAATATTTCTCAAATTTCAATTTGAAATTAAACACCGCAATGTGGTTTGCAACAATGAAGGGACCTCTTTGTTGTGTACAAGACCTTTTCAGGCACATAACTCCAGGGCTGTATAATGAAGAGTTTGTAACATACATTATTTAGTCAATTGCAAATTCCGCATATCTTGTAGATTCTCAAGATTTTACCAGACATTAAAGTGGAATTCTAGCCTGTTGTTATTAGTTGGAGCAAATGAATTAGAAAAACATTACTGTATAAATATAATAATAATATAATAATGTATTTATAACGTGCATATATCGTCTCTATGCGCTATACAAAATTGAAATAAAAGAAAGAAAGGTTCATTTCATTTCATTTTATTTATTGACTCATAAAACCAAAACAAGGAAATAATTTACCATGTAAAACAAGACAAATGAATAATACATAAATACAACAATTGTACAATACAAATAAATGAGATTGGAATATGAGAAGGGACCATAATTAAAGATTTTAAAAATCTTACTATACTATACTGCGTAATTAATAGTTAACAAGTACATCTGAAAGGTGCTATCCCAGAAGAGTATGTACATGAAATCAAATAAAAGGAAAGCGAAAGCACCATGTTCTGTGAGTGAATAAGTGCACTTATAACATTAAGTGAACATTTGTCTTTTTTCGGACATACAAATACATGTACATGTACAGTATGTACAATTCTAATGAGTGAATAAGTGCACTTATAACATTAAGTGAACATTTGTCTTTTTTCGGACATACAAATACATTGTACATGTATGTACAATTCTAATGAGTGAATAAGTGCACTTATAACATTAAGTGAACATTTGTCTTTTTTCGGACATACAAATACATACATGTATACATTACAATTCTAATGAGTGAATAAGTGCACTTATAACATTAAGTGAACATTTGTCTTTTTTCGGACATACAAATACATACATGTATACATTACAATTCTAATGAGTGAATAAGTGCACTTATAACATTAAGTGAACATTTGTCTTTTTTCGGACATACAAATACATACATGTATACATTACAATTCTAATGAGTGAATAAGTGCACTTATAACATTAAGTGAACATTTGTCTTTTTTCGGACATACAAATACATACATGTATACATTACAATTCTAATGAGTGAATAAGTGCACTTATAACATTAAGTGAACATTTGTCTTTTTTCGGACATACAAATACATACATGTATACATTACAATTCTAATGAGTGAATAAGTGCACTTATAACATTAAGTGAACATTTGTCTTTTTTCGGACATACAAATACATACATGTATACATTACAATTCTAATGAGTGAATAAGTGCACTTATAACATTAAGTGAACATTTGTCTTTTTTCGGACATACAAATACATACATGTATACATTACAATTCTAATGAGTGAATAAGTGCACTTATAACATTAAGTGAACATTTGTCTTTTTTCGGACATACAAATACATACATGTATACATTACAATTCTAATGAGTGAATAAGTGCACTTATAACATTAAGTGAACATTTGTCTTTTTTCGGACATACAAATACATACATGTATACATTACAATTCTAATGAGTGAATAAGTGCACTTATAACATTAAGTGAACATTTGTCTTTTTTCGGACATACAAATACATACATGTATACATTACAATTCTAATGAGTGAATAAGTGCACTTATAACATTAAGTGAACATTTGTCTTTTTTCGGACATACAAATACATACATGTATACATTACAATTCTAATGAGTGAATAAGTGCACTTATAACATTAAGTGAACATTTGTCTTTTTTCGGACATACAAATACATGTACATGTATGTACAATTCTAATGAGTGAATAAGTGCACTTATAACATTGAGTGAACATTTGTCTTTTTTCGGACATACAAATACATGTGTATGTACAATTCTAATGAGAGGTTGCTTAAATAGAAATTTTGCGGAAGCTTAGACAAAATTGTTTTCCTCCATGAAGTTGATGAGGTTCAAACTTTCTAATTTCTTAACATATTTCACTAAAATTTTTGCTGTTTGTCTAGACTCATTCGCTTGAGTTCATTGCAAGCAAGACATGAATATCTTGGTCTGGACAGAATTCCCCTTTAAGTTTCAAGAATTTGTTATCAGTGGATATAATCTCGAAGCGCAATCTTCTCCGTGATCTGTGATCAGTGTTCCCAATCTGACTTCCCTATTGTTGATTGTTAACAAATCCTGTTCTGAATTTTAAGAACAGTTCTGCAGCCCAGAGGGAATATACTCTCTTTTGCTTTTGAGTATGAGGTGACACAATAGAAATCATATTCCTTTGATAACAAGATGGCTACACTTAACTTGTCAAGGTCAAAATAACGTTTAATGAGATTCTCACAACCGAGTTACTGAGTTGTTTTCCGAGCCTAGTGCTATGAATTAGAAACGTGTACGCTTTGCGGGCATTTTGGAAATTACAGTCAATTTTCAAAAATTTTTTTTTTTCAATTTTCAATTTTATTTCACATCTCTAAAAACACAGAAAATACAAATTTCAGTAAATTACATACTTAAAAAAACAGGTTATACATGTGGTGTGGACAGTATTACAGTGGATGTGGAGGATCTGCAAAGGATATAAATATCCTGTCGAGGCAGATCCCTTTGTTAACTGTAATAACTAGTACAATTGAACGAACAAATGATTTTAATATCTTTGTCGTAGCACCCCCCGCCCCCTCACCCCGCCCGCCCACCCTCTGCCATTATTGTGGATGAAAATTAAGGCATATTTTTACTGTACTAGTGTGTACATGGGTATTTGATGAACATGCTACATCATTTATAAACCATAGTATGACAACAGACATTTTAGTACAATCAAGGAGGTACAATGTACTGCACATGTTTGCCCATACATGTATGTGTGTGCACTTTTATTTTTCTTTGTAATTGTACTGCTACCTCAAAAATACATTAAGAGGCAGAGAGAATAGAGCTTGTGGTTTGTGTAAATAATACAATACAAGAAGGACATGTATGCCTTGTAGGCTAAGACGGTTTTCGGAGTCCATATTTAGGAAACACAATGGAGCACAGAAGAATGCATGTTTGTGTACGTGAATGAATACAATATGGTAGAAATGGGGTGTTTAAGAACACCACGCAAAGACATCTAGTATATATAATATATGTTTTTGGTACCGTTGTTTGAAATAGAAAAATGAAATAGATGTCCAACACTTTGAAAAGAGAATTTTTACGGAACTTAACAAGGCCTTTGGTTCTGTAAGCGGCAAATATTTGTAGACTGGTTGCTTGCAGATAGAGGTTCTGGGCCATAGCCTCAAAAGTGCCCAAAATACGGTGTTAAATGCAGATCTTATGCCCAGGCTTGAAAAGAAATTCCCGAGATTTGCTTCCGTGGCTTGGCCTTTCGAAGTGGGACATGCATCAAATCAACATCTAGTGGCCAAGTGCCACTCAGCGACGTTGTACGCGCCAATGCAGGAATTAATCTTTAATTTTAGGGGCTACTTTTCCAATCTGATGGATATCCAGAAATTGTTCACATTTATAAATACCCTTTGGTAATTTTAGGGGCTACCTACTGATTTCAGGGGGCTGTTTTGAAAATTAGGGGGCAAAATCGCCCCCAGCCCCCATATATTTCCTACCCTGGTGCGCGCGTATAGAATCCTGTACATTTATAAAGTAATCACTTGCGCTCCTGAGCGTATTATTGCATTTAAATAAATGTCGCTCACAGTGCATACAAACAATGCATAATTGACTCGTCAAACAATTTTCCAGTGATCAAGATTTAGAGCGCATTATGGATTTAGATTCTCAAC
The DNA here is from genome assembly GCA_037951105.1 of Echinarachnius parma. NCBI lineage: Eukaryota > Metazoa > Echinodermata > Echinoidea > Clypeasteroida > Echinarachniidae > Echinarachnius > Echinarachnius parma. The sequence continues at coordinate 210,658 of JBAMJV010001038.1, read as the reverse complement.
GTGAATCCCCTTCTGAATTTGACATGATTATGGGAAAGGCACATTTTTCCCTCTCTAGCTAAACCTGAGTCATGTCGGATATATTCGGAACCGGGTCCCGATAAACTTTTACCGGTCGGGAACAGGTATCCCGATAAATTTTTACCGTTGAAACTCAGACGGGTAAAATCACGCAATCGTGCAAGCATCGGCAAAAATGCACTGTTTGGGGCTTATATTGCTCTTTTTATATGCAAATAACATAACAAATACTGAGGCTTTTATGAATTTACATATCAATCTTTACGGGAAAATAGTTACAGACTATCCAGAATTAACTCAGTTTTGCAAGAAAAGTATTTTTTCCGAAGTAAATTGGACCTAGAAATCGATCGTTGGTTCAGCATTACGCCACACGTTTCACAGAAACTTAGCCCGCCAGTCGGGGGGAAACATCACATGTACGATCGCTTGTGACATGTGAGCCACTGCCCTCTGCTTACTTACCTCTGTCTACTTACATGATCCCATGGCATTTGAAAGCTAAACAGAATACAAAATCACCCCCAAAACAATGAAAAAACTGTGCTGAATTATCTATAAATTTCCAAGGAACATTCGTGACTAATCGTGAGGTTAACTGAAACCGGACGGCTAATATCGAAGGTTGTAGCTAGCTAGCAGCAAGTTTTCGAGCCGCTGTTTCATGCATATCGCTCGTATACTTTGCGTGCAGGTTACGGGTCTTTTTTCTTACGCGAGATCCTTCCGCAACGGAGCTATGTTAATTCATCCGCCATACGTTATACATGTAGCCATTTTTTATCGATATTTTGCGTAATTGTTTTCATTGTTTTGGGGTTCATTTTTGTTTCTGTTCAGCAATCAAACGCCATGAAATCCTATAATATCAAAACATTTTAAAATGTTGCAAATGACCAAAATACGTATTTTGAGCCATTTTTGGAATGCACTGGCTCATCAGCTGGATCATACGAAGATCCATCAGACAACTCCCCTGGAGTATCGGACTAACTTTGTGTGCACATCCGCCAACAATATCGTTCAAATGACTAGCAATTTTGCGCTTCCTGTTCAATTTCTGACTGTCAAACGAAGTAACGAACCAAGAATTTCTCGAAAATAACCACTCTTTAAAGTAAATGATATCAATTGCCCCGTTTTTACTTGAATTCCGCTACATTAAGTGATAATCTTAATTTATTTGTTAACATTTTATTTATTTATTTTTCTTTTTTCGGGGCACCGTTACCGATATAACGAAACCGGGTCCCGATTGAAACGGTCGGTAACCGGTGTGATCGACCGAACCGACTCAGCCTTATCTCTAGCTACGCCATTGATCTGAATAAAGTATTTAAGTAAACGTAATAAAATGTTAATCGCCCAAAATATGTGATTTGCACTTTTGTGCTTATGGAGATATACAACAGGACAAGGAAAACACATCTGAATGGCATTAGTAATATAATTGGCAGCTGAGTTTTGAGCAAGGTAAATAGCCTAGAGCAATGTAAATATCGCTTGCAGTGTACTTGTACCATAGAAGCATTTTTATATTGCAGCACTTGATTTTCTGTGGTACATGACTATGTGAATGTACTTTTTATGATGATAAAAATAATTCAAACAATCAAAAATAATATCGCTAATGATATTCGTTTGTCTCGCAATGTTTAAACTAGTTTAACATTGCGAGACAAACGAATATCATTAGCGATATTATTTTCGATACTATATCCGCAATGGATTATATATTTACTATTAATGCAAACAATGTTAGGCAAAATATTATAATAATTATATTAATGATAACAAGAGAATCAAAACAAAATAAAAATGTAAACCTGTACAGTTTAAATTTTCTAGAGGCAAAAAGCAGTATGCATGCATTTACCATTTTAGTAATTAAATGAATACATGTAATATTTGCATCATAACAATCACCATTAGGTCTCCATCTACTATAAGTATGCAAAGACATTAATTAAACTTTATTTCAAAATTTGGAAATAATTCTGCATTTACCGGCTTGGTTTTATGTGATGACCTATTTGCAGTTTATGCACGAATAGACAATGTGTGGATGTCACCTACAGTACTCAGTAGCTATGTCTGGTATGACTGGAATTTGGTTAGCAATCAGGCAAGGATCATAAGAATGAGGTTGACAAAATACCAATTTGGTTATGATGTTTGGTCTAATGTCTACTACACCTACGTGCATGTTTAATACAGCCTCCTGGATTGAGTGCAATAACTCTAGTACTCAGTCTGTCTCTGATATGATGAGTTCATGACTACGTGTGAAGTCTTTTTGATGAGCCCTTTTCCATTTTAAAGGTCACTTTGTAGCTTCAGATCCTGAGAGCATAGTTATTCAGTGAAAAAATACACAGGGACATACCCCCATGTATACTAAAAATGAGCCCCCAAAAAAATCAGAAAAGAGCCCTTGCAAAATATATTTCAGAGTGATATTTTTAATGCTGCGAGCTTGAAAAGTAGCCCCCCGCCCCCCCCCCCCCAAAAAAAATAATAATAATAATTTCTTCCCTATATGGTATGGTTGGTATCACCTGCATAATTCTGAACTTGCAGTATTACAACATGTATTGATAGATCCACCTGAAAATAAAGTGACAAAGTCCAGATTAAAGGGACTTAGTAACATTGTCCAAATCCTCAAAATAAAATTGTAATTCTAGCGGTTCCTTTATACCTTGTTGTATTCGTATTAACAATAAAATCATGGGACAGCTTTCGGTTTTTCAAATTTCCCTTTCATTACAAAGATATGTATGATTGAAGTATTTAGATAAGAAAATCTCCGGGCGAGATTTTCATCCCTGTACAAAGTGAATGCAGTGAGTTGGTGAATATCACCCAATATCACTTTGCATTTTCGCTCATTACTTGGCCATACATTGTCCATTTGACCTGAAATTTTCACACAATACCCTGAGGACATATGAGATAACAACAGTATACATTGCATCAACCATTCATCAGTTTTTGCACATCTCAACAAAGTTACTAGATCCCTTTAAAAGAGACTAACTATTTTTTGTCGATTGAATGAACACATATTAGCCCAAAATATTGGTTATTTATCCCACATTAATTATATGAAGCAAAAGAAAAGGATGCTTAAATTTCATTTTTAGAACATTAATAACAGCTTGAAATAGTGGAACCATTTTCTCCACTCCCTCTCTTCCATTCCCCCCTTCCCTTCCGATCCATTCTTCTCTTCCTTTATCTTTTCCTATTTTTTCTGCTCTTCTCTCTCTATATATATATTTTCTCTTTGTCCCTAGCCCGCCTCTCTCTCTCGTCTCTCTTTGCTCTCTGTTGTACCATTAAAAATATGTTTCATACTTCGGTATTTATCTGCATGCCTTGCAATGTTTCAAATGTCAATGTCAGCATAAAATACTTGGCTGACCAACTTGAGTTGAGTTTACCCAATGTCTACGGTAACCTGGTGGGTCTTGTATTGAAAAATATCAGGTTAACCCATTGTGTACAGGAACCTGGAGGATCCCTGTATTAACTCTATAGATGGGGATTGCAACATCTAGTAGGGAACAGGTTAACCCATTGCTTATTGCAACCCTCGAAATTAACTTTTTTTGCTGGTGGCCCGGTCGGGCCAGTAACATTAGTATTTTTCCAATTTTGGTGGCCCGAAACCAAAATCTACTGGCCCGAAAAAAATAAGGAAAAGTAAAATTAAAACAATAACCATATTCATAGTTTCAGGGTACTGGGCAATGTTTAGCCTCATTTGTTACTGTATTCCAATGCTCGAAATTATCTTTTTTTCTGGTGGCCCGAAAATAAAATTTACAAACAAAGAAAAACAATGGTCATGACTACTTGGTCATTAATTGGTAAATTATGGAAGTTATGTGTTAAAATTACCACCATCCATCACTGAATAAACAAAACAAAACCTAGAATCGAGCAGTTTCATCTAAGAGTCATCAACTGATGAAACTAAGCTCTTTTCCATGTACGATTTTGTTATTTTATGGTCCATAAAATCTCCAACACAAAAAAACACACATGGGACTGAGCATAGCTAAGATAACTTTTCAAATCGGGAAATGAAATCACTTAAATCTTTGTTATTTTACAAGCTAAAATAATTCCAAGTAGTCACAAGTCTCTACCTTGTAAAAATGATTCTTTCTAATACCTTCAAAAATATGAATAATGATCCGAAAGATGAAATTATTCCCCTTTATTGACGGTATCGCGGACGGTATCGCAAAGGCAAGCACACTGCACTTTGCAATATAAATGAATGTGAAAAGTTAGACATGTGTTTTGATAGGTCTTAGTATGCACACATACTCCCTCTGTGGATTGGTTGTTCTATGTTTATATTCTACATGTTGCAAAGGCTTCCAGGGGGTGTGTGGGAAATTAAGAAAACAGCATAAGCATATGCTTTTACTTTTAGTCATTACACACCTCTGGAAGTTGTTTAATTTTACCATGATTTATCATGCAAGAAGTAGATAATTCAAGGGAGAGTGTTCATATGAGGAAATAGCACATATTTGTAGGCATAAATAAGGATTAATTCAACTAGCGCAAGTGCGCTTGCGACTTTTTATGTCCGTCCTTTTCATTTCTTGCAAATATTTAAATCACAATTAAAGTGTTTTTAAGAGGTGTCAAACTTGAGATTCATATTCCTTGATGTTGTCTTCTTATGGTTTAAACATTTGGTGGCCCGATCGGGCCACCAAACTTTGGCATTTTCATGTTTTTACTGGCCCGACCGCAACTTTTACTGGCCGCAACTTTTACTGGCCAATTTCGAGCGTTGCTTATTGGAACCTTGTATATATGGGAATTGAATAATCTAGTAGGGAACAGGTTAACCCATTGCTTATTGGAACCATGTGGACCCTATATTAACTGCAAAATCTAGTAGCCCTGGGAACAGTTTGACTAACGATCCAACTACATGTACATCTATTGCAAATGAGAAGAAACGGCAGCCGTCTCCGGGCGCAGACATCCAATCTTTCACGCTGTCAGACTCCAATCTTGGGAGATGGGACTAATAGAAGTTGCCTTGAGGGCTTCTTCTTCTCCTCCTCGTCTCATTCCCTGACACTTCAAGACGAATCAATCTCAATCTCCAGACTCGGTAGATGAGAAAATACATCGCAATCCATCACATAATGTACATGAACATGTACTCCATCACAGGATGTTCATGTACATGTACATGCATGAACGTTTGTTTGTTTGTGAACATGACCAACAGTGCACGCACTTGTTGAACAATTGCGACTCACGAAGTACAGGGAACCGGGTATACGATGTGATCGTAAAGTGCATCAAATTGATAAAATACAAATCAAGAAGAAATATAGAAGAGTTGAGAAATCGAATTTCAGAAAACTCTAGAGCTGAAGATGTAGAGTTATGAATTGTGATGTCACAGATAGCTCTATTCTTTGCCTTGAGTTAAAATGGTTCAAACAAATTTCAGACAAGCCAGACATTTCTGACTTAGCAGTTGCTAACAAATTAAAACGTTCAGCTCCAGCCTCCAAGCCACTATCAACACCCGATTGAATGGCCAAGTGTTTAAACAAAGAAAAAAGTAACAAAGTACACTGTAAATTAGTTTTTACTTCATGAATCTAAGAAAATCTCCCAATTTGTATACTCCTTTGCCAAGTTCTGATCAATACATATTCATATATTATGAACAGTAGAAATATTGTTTACCATACCCACACAGCATTTGGTTGGTAATTTTCCCCATTCCTAGTAGACCTACCCCGTGTTCACACACACAAATTTCATCCCTTAATCATGACTAAAGAATCAGCAGCTGACTATAGAATCAGCTGCTGATTAGCTGTACGATGAAATTTGTGTGTCTGAACGCTGACTAACGAAACGACGTATAGCGAATCATGATTAACGAAACGCGGGTTTGATCATCGTTTCGTACGAGAGCTGACTATAGAATCACGATCATTTCGTGTGTGAACAACGGCTTGCTCATTTAATCATGATTAGCTATACGAGACTCGTATAACTGGGCGGGGCTTAACGCCCCGCAGACAGAAAAAAGACAACACACTGCGCAGTAGCAAACTGCGCATTTCGTGCAGCTGGCCAGCCACCTGTTTTGAGATCTTGGTTTTGTGTGTGTGAACGTTAGTGTAGTTTGGTTAATCATGATTCTCTATACGACGTTTCTTTAGTCATTATTAAGGGATGAAAATGTTTGTGTGTGAACACGCTGCTACAGTACATGTACGAAGACCCAAGACGCCCATTTGATTCCAACCCAAACAGACCGTGACTGCTGTAAATCAGCCAACAATCGAATGGTTTATGACTTTCATCTGATCCGTAAACACTTGTCAATGAGCCCCCATTACTAGAAACAGATCCTAGAAAAGGTCAATGGTTAAACCCATCCAAGAAAGTGCCCCAGATATATATCGGGCTGGGGTTCATGGCAAATATGAGTTATAATACCAAATTCAATGGTTGTTTTTTTAGTTTAAAATTGCTGTTGATAGGTGTTAATGCCATTTGTAAATTTCTTAAATCTCATTTCATTTGGTCCATTAACACAAGTTGTCAATGAGCCCCCATCACTAGAAACAAATCCTAGAAAATTTAATCCAGATTTACAATATTATGAATATCCATCTCTTATTATTGTATCGTATCAAAGTACAGACTTCAATATGTTTGTGCTTGAATCAGTATGGTATTATTTTTCTCATTTCTTCGCATACTATTAAAAATACTGAAAGAATGCCTGAAATGTTTACCAAAAGATTTTGCCACTGCAGTCTCAACATGAACCTTTCTTAAACTCTCAATTTGCGTTTTGAATCAACATATTTTGCTCTTATTCGATATCCTCTCGTCAAGTTCTGGATTCTGAAATATTGAAAGAATATCCTCGGTGTAAACTGAGAGGACTGCTATCATCTTCTTCTTCAGTGAGATGTATACTGTTGTTTCATGTGGCACGCCGCATACCGATCATTGTCGGCTTGTCAGCCGAGTGACAACATGAACCTGGGTGGGCTAGGAGCTGGATAAACAAGACCAAGACCGACTCTATTGCCTTTGAAATGGTGTCAGTTTGTACATGGTCTAGGCAGGGCTCCACACTTACATTTCTTGTCAGTGGCCCAGTCGGGCCAGTGAATAATTTCTTCCCCTTTTCTGGTGGCCCGAATGAAAAATTTACTGGCCCGAAAATTTTATTTCATGAGTAAACTATTTACATTTCAAAATATCACTCTTTCTTGATCAAACCTGTGATTATCGATGAAACATGATATGGAAGAAAACAAGATTTATCAAATTTTGTCAATGTGGGGATTAAAATCTGCTTGCCCAAACGGGCCACCAAAATATGACTTTTACACATTTTGCTGGCCCAAAGTGCAATTTCACTGGCCCCGGGCCAGCGGGCCAGTGGGCCAGTGCAAGTGTCGAGCCCTGGTCTAGGGAAACAAAAGTCAAGTTTATAATATTACCATTTCCGATTATCCTGTGGAAGTATGAAATTATGCATTTTCCAGAGACCACCACAGCCCGAGTATGTTTGGGACCAGTTCAGAACGGGTTAAAGACTGAGCATACAGTAGTTGATTATTGTAAAATATCAAATCAAATCTCTATTTATATTTCACCCTGAAGCGGTATTTTTAGAACAGAGAGAGACAAGTCCGAGACCTACATGTATAAACACATACAGCGTATTGTTTGCAATAAAAATGGGTGTATATTCTGGTATTTCATTTGAAGTTGAACTATATCCAGTTGCTAAATCAATCAGTTGGTCTTTTGAATATTTTAGATGTCAAAAGAACTGTGTTTTTACAAATCACAAACAGAACTCAAAGTCAAAGCTAATGTTTACACACAACTGACAATCAATCAAAGTCCCAACGTTAACCTACCTGAAATACATTTGACAATCTTATCAATTGATGCATTTTTGTCTGTTAATAGAATACATGTAGGTCATGCAATTGTCCTGTTCAGATTTGGTATTTTGTTGATTACATTTCAAAGCAGATCTAATAAACTGACAATTTTTAAGTATTCCCATTTAGTTGTCTAAAGAAATGTGATAACTAATAGCCGTTGTACAAATGATAAACATAATTTGCAGTTAAAACTAATATTTACGCAACAGAAAATCAATCAAATCACTAACCTACATATCTGACATATCACTCAATTTATCAAATACATGACATTGAGTGGCACACATGTATGGATGCTTAAAGGGATCTAATAACGATGTTGCAAAAACTGTTAAAGATCCGCTGTGTTTGCAATTGTGTTTTTAAACTGCCTTTAAAGGGTACCTCCACCCAAAAATAATATTCTTATTATAGAAAGGTAACATCTTTAGTATTCCATTCCTTCAACAAGTTCACAAAAATATGTTTTCAGAAAAAATATATAATTGGAAAACGCATCACCATTCTCAGCCATGCGTTCATGCGGTCTGAGTTGCGTAGACTATATGTAGGCATTTCAGGTGATATTTTTCCTTAGTTCCTTGTTAAATGAGGTGTTTGCTATTAGTTAGATTATATTTTTAGAAACAAAATGCACTTTGAATTTTTGAAATCGGATGTACGGTTCATGAGATACAGATTTTTCAATGATTTAATTTTCATCAAATATTTGATCAGGTCAAAGATCAAATTCTTATTATTCTTATTGTTTTAGTGATGGTACCACTTTCAATAGGACATGGGTATCTTTTTTCAGGGATAGAATGAAAACCAAGTATCCAATCTTGGTGAAATTTGGCTGACATGTTCAAGGATAATAGATGATCATAAAACCATAATTATAATTAATTACATATGCTAATTAGTTAATTAGCATGATAATTTATGCAAATTTTATGTATTTTATTGTTTTTCAACGTTTCTTTATATCCAATCTTGGTGAAATTTGGCAGACATGGTCGAGGATAATAGATGTTCATAAAACCATAATTAAAAATTAATTAGATATGCTAATTAGTTAATTAGCATGATAATTTATGCAAATTTGATGTTTTTTATTGTTTTTCAACGTTTCTTTATAATCAATCTTAGTGAAAATTGACAGACATGTTCAAGGATAATAGATGATAATAAAACCGTAATAAAACATTAATTAGATATGCTAATTAGTCAATTAGTATGATAATTTATGCAAATCTTTGTTCAGAAATTATACATTAGAGCTCTCATAATATAACACACACAAACACATACAATCATGTTAGTCTAATTTAGAAAAATAAATGAAGATCTTTACTATTCCTTGTGTTTTCTTTATTTGATTAATTTATTTTATCTTTTTCTCTTGCATTCAGGTAATTGGCACACAGACAAATGTTGTTAGCAATGGTCGTCTTTACATTATTTTTCATAAAAACATGCATGTTGTTCCTTTAGATTTATTATTTTGTTAATTGTTAACAATTTTGGATTGTTGATACTAACAATTTTGTTTATACTAATTTACAGTTTTGCTTTCAACCATTCACCTGTCAGTGGATATTTTACAAATATAATTGCTGGCACTTCAGTATTTGCCAATTCAATTCCTTTCATTGTTTGCGATTTTTTGTTTGGTTTCACAATGTTTCATTATGAAAATTTGTTTTCTGTTTAACTCCTGTCAATCGATTAAAAACAACTTTTTAATTCTCAAACAGAAGTTCATTTGCCTAAGTTGCTTTTGGGCTGGTTTTTATTTCAAAATACCTTGTTGACTAAGTTTCCACTTTTGAAATGATTTAAGCATTACATTGAGTTTTATTGGCGAGTTCAGAGTTTTAAGACTAAACCCATGTTATACTTTTTTCTGAATGATTTACTAAACACTGCTTAATTGTTGCTCTCTGTGTGTATGAATTATAATTCATGAAATAATTATGTACAATAAAGTTGTTATGCAACAAGTCCATTTGTTAGCACACAAAGAACTTGAACTCCCTCTAAATTATGTTGCAGTTGTCTTGCAGTTATCCTAGGACAAATACCTGGAGAAAATAGGAAACACAAATAAAACAGGAGACTATTTAATAACTGATTTTATGTTAATATGTCTCTACTTATTATAAAAAGGTACATTGGTATAGTACTAATTGAAATATCATAATATCAAATTAAAATTAACTTGATAATGATATCGAAAAAAATTGCTTTGCATTAATAATAAACTACCCTGCTCACGGCCGTAAAGATAAAAGAAGCAAGCCCAACAATATATCGAAAAGTAAATAAATATATTCTGAAAGTGAAGAAAGAAGGCTTGCTGTATGCCTGTATCATCAGTGTTTTCAAGTTCAAAGTAAATTCCCAACAAAATATTGGTCAATATTTACGTAGATTACACTTTAATTATAGCATGATATGTCACATCATCGGGAAATAAGTACAGTTTACGATGAAAACATCGACAATAAATGACGCATTTGAAAATATTTGCAGACGCAGGCTTATTCACAACATATTATTGTACATGTGGGACCGAGATTTTAGTTTTTTTTACCTCTTCGTTCGTGCTAGAAAATCAGTGTTTTGGAGTTCAAAATGCATTTCAGACAAAACATCAGTGAATATTTCCATAGTTTGCACCTTTGTTATAGCATGAGATGTCAAAACATTGAGAAATAAGTGCAATTTATTATGAAAACATCGACAATGAATGACGCATTTATCTTGTTGAGACGGATTGAGACAACGATCGTGCGGACATGTAATCACTGTAAAAAAACATCAATGAAATGGCAAGTTGATTATCCGGAACGGGTTATTGCAACAGACGAAATACTGAAAATTCACTTTTTATCTCTCAGAAGTTTAACTGAAAATACATTCAAAACTATTTTCATTGACTCTACTATATGTTTTGATAATATTAGCCCGATGTTAAACACCAAGAAAGAATTCATTTTAAACAAAATGCTGATAACATTCACAATCACCCCCGTACGAAAGTGGAATGTCCCGTCATTGGGGGGTCACTCGTGCTGCGATTTTAAACATTTTTGGGTTATGAATTGTCATAGAAAATTGCTTCGCGTTCGGTTTAGATTAACTCAAATCAAAAAGTTATTGATCTAGAATGATAGAGAAGGTATCTAAATATGTACATACCTTGTCTCCAGTTATTTTGATGATGTTATGCACATTTTCTAGCTTCTTGAAGTCTTTGTTTTGATGAAAAAAATGCTTCAAAAAATGCTACACTTTGGAGATTCAGACCCAGTGATGAAGGGACCTAGCTTGAGATGATGACGTATTTTCATAGCAATTGACCAATCAGAAGACCCTCCCCAGAGACATTGAAATCATGATGTCATTTTTGTCCTCATGTTGTAAAGCACACGAGAGCGTGCCAGGAACTAGCAGTTGAGCTACAATACAGGGCCTATGGGGGCTCTGTGTGCATGGCTATGGGAACGCTTGTGCAGAGCGAGCGGTCAACGCGATTGCGTAATCACTCTGAAGTGCCTACTATATGTGTACAGAGCCAAAGCGCTCTATGCAGAGTGAACGAATCATCCGGGATTTTTTTGACGTACGCGTGAATAGCATTGGCGCACTCGCAAATGCTTGGCCCGTATGGAACCAGGAAATAGCAGTGGTTCCGTAAGTGGTGGAAATTAATTGCTTTGTTAATGAATTAATTACACAACCCTTTGCAAAATGTTGGGTATCTATTTGATATCACAAAACGGTACCAAAACATATAATAATGTGTTGTCCTTTGCCTGGTGGTCCCCTTTAACACATTCCATGCCCAGTATAAATGCATGTTACTCTCTCAATGACTGGTATATAGTACAGTGTAAGACATCCTGCTACACGTATCATTTAGTCCTGACCGTCTCCCGTTTCACTGGGCTAATTAGAACGTGATGTCACGGCGGTGGTACGTATGACGTCACATTAGCATGGAGGTGGAGCTTCATTTTACCCCGTGTGTTGGTTTCCAAGTCTGGATAAGTGATGATGACCTACATGTACCATCATAATGCTTGAAATAAAGTAGACACCATTACACCATATCACATGGTAATCGGTACATTGACTACAGTATATATCAAAAGTAACTGAAATAGTTCTAGAAATTTTGATGGGCATGTTTCCCTTTGAAATCTGCGCCAAGTTTATGGTGATGAAAGGTTGAAACCGTGGTTGCTATGGTTGCATAGACTCGTATACTTTTAAGTCACCTGTTAAACTATGCATTAATGATAGCATTTAATAATTAAATGTAATTAAATTTTAAAATCAGTTAAGTACTTTCCAGGTGAAATTATGTACATTTAGGTCTTTGAAATCTGCTCTCCGTTTATAGTGAGAGTCAATATAGGGCCTAAATTGTTGATCCTAGCAGAATCATCTTCAGAGGCTAAATGACGATGATACATAAAGAACATAATGATATATAGACATAATATGAACACATGCATACAGCTGAGAAAGGGGGCGGAGACATTGAACAATTATAAAGGGGCTGTGAGTGGCCAATCAAACTTTGCTACGTTTATAGTGAAAAAGGCTGTAGGCGTGCGGCCATGGTATATCCATGGTCCCAGGATTGCATCTAGACTGTACATACACAATAGACCGCTTCTGTAATGTATGCAAATAATATGCGTATGACGTAAGACTCTCCATTGGCAAGCTTAATAATAGTAACTAGGTCCGGCAAGCTAAGTTTGCCGGAGCTTGCCGGACATAGTTACTATTGTTAAGCTTGCCAACGGGGAGTCTGACGTCCTATTCATAATATTTGCATACATTACAGAAGCGGTCTATTCACCTATTCAATTATGCAGTACGATGAGATAAATGTTGTAGCTTGTCTCCATGGTGAGCATGCCTCAATGTCCCGACATTTATAGGTGCTTGGTACTAGCATCGTTGAAACAAATCTGTAAAATTTGCACAATTTGTCATTTCATCATAGGCAAAATATCAGTAGACATACAATGTACGTGTACGTGTATGAATATGGTATGTCCAGTGGCCGGTTAAATGTCTTGGCAAAAATATATATAAAATGTAAGATTTTGTTTGACAGTATTAAATGTATTTCTCCATAAAAGCATTTTTCTGTACATATCTTTTTGTTTTCATTTTTTGCTCGCAAGCTAATCTGTCTGCCACGAACTAACCAGAAAGCTTGTATACATACAGACTAGTGCCTCAGTGATATATCACCAGTCCCTCCCACCTCATTTATTACCACATCACTCTCACAGTACCGATCCCGGTCACATGCAAATGCTATGCAGAGGCTTGGCTTCCGTCACAGACAGCATTATTCAGAGCATGGACCCTACTGCATATCTTGCCCCAGTGGTATTATTGTCAGTCAGTTGGGGGAGGTGGGGGGCACTAGCCCCCAGTTATTTAATCAAAACAAAATATGAACATAAGGGGAAAATCTTTTACATAATAAAGAAATACAAGTAGAGTTTGCCCCAAATAATATGTGTGCCCCACCGCCTAATCAGTCCTACCGTGCTATGCCACTGTTGTTAGTGGTTAGGTGTTGTGAATCTGAAATGTGATGTGCATGAAGTGTGATTGAAGGAGTTCTAAGCAAGGCTCTTACTCTTAGAAACCTGAGAAGACAAGGAGTCGGAGCAACAGGATTTCATTAACTATGCATTTGTGTGTATTAGATTTAGGGGGGGGGGGGGGTGCAAGTACTGCCTGGCAAGCCAAATAAACAAACAACAAAACAAAAGTAAAATGGGTAAACATTGTAATTGGCTGACCAGCAAGCAAAAATTAATCTGACTGTGGGGGGGGGGGGGGGGGGGGGGTGCAAGTACTGCCTGGCAAGCCAAATAAACAAACAACAAAACAAAAGTAAAATGGGTAAACATTGTAATTGGCTGACCAGCAAGCAAAAATCAATCTGACTGGGGGTGGGGGGGGGGGGGAGGGGGGGGAAAGCTTCTGACTGTCCCATACCCCCTGCCCCTTCGCACCTCCATTGGGGTGAATGAGATGAGACTGGTGCAAGTTTAGCCTATCTAATAGGCATCGTGCTGTCTGGCAGGTTCTACCGGCAGTGTACTAACCGCGATATGCCTAGTTTGAGCGTGCAGCGCGAAGCCTATCACCAGTGATGAACGTGAAAAGTTTTTATTTTCTTTATTTGCCTTGATTTACATTGATTCTTCGTAGCATTTCTACGAACCCCCCGCAAAGCTATTTCATGAATATTTATGTGACATGGACCAAAATAGGCCAATGAGCGATGATGCTGTAACGTCATACGAACTCTGCAGTGCATGCAGTGGTACGGTCAGAGAACTCGTGCAGTTACACACAGTCACACACAATCTCACACAGCACAGTGCGCCATGCGCTATGCGACGTCTCTCTCTTCCTCTCTCTCTCTCTCTCACACAATTTATCTCTGACTACGGGAACTGGTTGGTCTGAGTGCAAAGTTTATGGCGATTTCAGAATCATGAAGGGAATGGGTTAAAGTTTAGGCCATAAATTGAGGTCGGTACGTTACTTCACGTCATACATACAATAAACATATATGAATAATGATGAGTAAATGACTGATGATAGGCGGATGCGCTCCGCGCATCGGGTTCGAGATCACCGGTTTTTCGTCTCCATAACGCGATTAGTACTTGCCAGAAAGCTCAGACGCCTATCGGATAGGCTAGTGCAAGTTACTCTGAGTCGGGAGGCGTGGGCGGGAGGCGTGGGCGACAGGCAGTTTTTGTTCCAAGGAGGTTGAGCCTCTGAGGTCATTTGCCTTCCTGTCTTCAACATGAATGAGATGATGATTTCATCCTGAAAATGGGTTGAATTTGTCAAGAAATTCACTGATTGTGCTTTAAAAAAATTTGTTGTTCCAAGTATGGAGTAGAATGGGAGAGGGGAGATTGAAAAGAGTACAGTATCTTTGGGTTAATACATAATCTAGATGATGTACATATATGTGTATGTGTGCCCCAAATAACTTTACTTGGCTATACAAGCATTTGTCTCTTGATATCCATGAACATCATATGTGTATCCAACATAAATTTGATACCTTGTTTAATATTTTCACTTAAATGCTGTTTCCATGGAAATGTGAGGAAAAGAAAAGCTGACATCCTGAGAAACAAGGAATAACCACCACCCTGATTATTTGGTATCTTCCTGGTTGAAACTGTATTCCCTTCCCTCCATTTTGATCAGGCTGCCCCCACCCATCGGCATACATGTACCAATGCAGCAAGCAAGTTGTCAATCATAAAAGTACATCACCCACACTTCTGACTGACTGCTCAAGCATGGCAAATCATACTTCCATCTTCTTAAAAAGTACTCTCCAGGGCCAAACTTTTAGAAGTCCAATTGGTTGGTCTTTTGTTGGCCGGCCAAAGAGTTTTATGAATCACACAACCATTTTTCTTTTTCTAAATGCTCCTTCAAAGGGTAAGGGTCCTATGGAAATCATCCCTTGTTTGCAAACAAGTTTGTGAAACATCACAACCATATTTTTACCTTCCTAAATACTCTCGAGGGCTGCAATTTTAGAAATATTTTGCCCTTTTTGGCACAGAAGTTTAGGCAACGTACATCACTATTATATTACAATCATTGCCTATATGGGAACATGGTGGGTCCTGTATTAAATCTATGGGTATTGCAAAATCTAGTAGGGAAAGGGGTAAAAGCACATCTTCTAATATGTATACATGTACTCTCGAGGGCTATGATTTCGGAATTATTTTTTATCCCTTGTCATTTTTCATACCATTTTCTAAAATACTCTTTAGTGCTACGATTTTGGAAGTTATTTTGCCCTCGTTGGCCCCGAGAGGTTCTTATGATTGATCCGCAGACAGGACTGGACTGACAGTCCAACACAGAGGTGCACTGCAGCCCCCTTATTGTGGACGTCCCTGTTTACCTAGCCATCCCAAACATCCAGACACAATAGACCAGACAATTGCGGCCAGCATGCTTGACAAGCCCTTTGCAAACCGTTTAACAGTGGCCCTACACAAATATTTGGTATGGGTTTTTGAAGTGAAGATTAAACTTATTTTTTTCCTCCCCTCCTCTATTTAATAAAAGATTTCTTGTTATTATTTTACTTTAGCCCCTTGCCTACGGCAACTTTATGGCAACATTGTGGGCTATGTACAAGGTCTATGGGGATTACAGAATCTAGAAAGTGATGGGTTAAAGAAATAATTAAGTAGGTCTACTTGCTTGGACTCTTGGGGTATATAATGAAAAAGTGAAGTGAATACATGGAAAGGAAAGGAAAGGTACCCTTATAACATAAAAAAGGGATATTACTAGTCTAGGCTCATTGGACTTAGACTAGTCCCTGAACAAATGAATTTAAAAAGAAGGATGATGTGCGCTTATAACGGGCGACTAAAAGGAATACTCCCTAGGGAGTGGAAAATGTGCAATTTGTGTGCAGAGATTTACTGGTCTAGGCTCTCTCAATTATAGTCCCTGAACAAATGGATTAAAATATCTATAGAACAAATGGATTGAATTAGAAGGATGCTGTTTGCCTATAACAGGTGACATGCTGGAATACTCTCTAGGGAGTGGAAAATGTGCAATTTGTGTGCAGAGATTTACTGGTCTAGACTCTCTCAATTATAGTCCCTGAACAAATGGATTAAAATATAGAACAAATGGATTGAATTAGAAGGATGCTGTGTGCCTAACAGACGACTTGCTGGAATACTCCCTATGGAGTGGACAATGTGCACTTTGTGTTCAGGAACCATTGCACTCTGTGTGCTGCTGGATGATTGCAGTGTGTCTGCATCGACTGGAGTAATAATAATCATGAATAGCACTAAATAAATAAATAAACGTTAGTATTATTATTATTATTATTATTATTGTAGAAGGAAATGCTTTTCCCCCTCGGGCAAGGTCCCACTGGAACAGGTTGCACTATTTTGGTTGTAATCTTGACAGCATTCAGGACTTTCAGGTTGATTTTTGTTCTTTTGTACTCATTCTTTGCGAACATGTCATATTTACGTGCTGAAATGTCCATAAAGATTTAAAAGTGCATTCAGAGTTAAAATTTGTCTTCCTTTCACAGAACTTTTTGCAAAATGGATGGAATTACAAGTTGTTGATGGAATTAGAAGGTTACCAAAAACATGTAATTATGGTTGAAATAGTAAGAAAAGATTTAGATGGCAAAATCTGAAAGAAAAAAAATTGTTGAATGCAGAAAAATAACCTGAAAGTTCCATGGGAAAATGTCAGCATTGCTGAGATCACACACACACACATTGCACATAATCTTGACTTTACGCTTGAACTCTTCATAGTGTGAATTGCTACTGCGTGGGGATTCATTTGATTGTGCATACCAACCAAGTTATTTCAAACATTTGATTGTTGAAATTCAAATTCTAGCCTGTTTCTTGTCAAATCAAAGCTATATTTCACAAAAGATTTTGCTTTTATCTTGTAAGGGATCAGCCTCCACACTAAGTAAAAGTAAAATAATAAATGTTGAACTTCTACTAGCCCCAATATACAATTGACTTGCCCTCTTTCTTCTAGATGAGATTAACACATATGAAATTACATTGTTCTCTTGTAGTTGGAACAATTATTGAGTTGCCCAATCGGGCAAGCAAACTAGACAAATTTATGAAGCTTTACTTGCCCAACATCAATTTTTACTTGCCCCGGGCAAGTGCTGGATAAGGGCAAATATAAACATTGTGTTGTTTTTCTTTATGTCAGGAATAAACTTGAAGCACTTGGATGTTCTAATCCATTACAGTTATGATTCACAACATTAATGTAATTAATGTAAATCACTTACATAAAACGAGCTTGCTTCATTCATAATGGAACTATTTATCTATGCGAGCTCACATCAGTTCACATTTTATCTATTAGCTTGATTGGATACACATACTGTACATTGGATGTAATTGAATTGTCTGTTAAATTGAGGTGCATGCATAATGAATCAATTCTACTTGACCTGACTTATTACTTTGGAGCTCACTTTGCCAAACAATAAATGGCAATAATTTCACAGCAGACCTGTAGCCAGGGGGGGGGGGGGGGAGGGGTGCATATGCATCCCCCCAAACAAAATTAAGAAAGGTCCACTTTTTGCCGGTCTCGGGTCCACTTTTTACCAGTCTAACCCTAACCCATACCCATCTGAACTAAGGATCACTTACCATTTGGTACACAATTCTCAAATTTCGGCCTCGGCCTCGCTTACATGACTCTCAACCAGTGGTCTCGGTCTCGGTCCCGTTTTTGTAAATTATGCACCCCGCCTTGAAAAATCCTGGCTACAGGCCTGCATAGAATTTAATTAATATCAACTGACCTTTTATGCTTGTTCTTGCTCGTGTGTGCTCATACACACTTTATGCTGTACAATTTTGATTGAAGTACAAAAATGGAGACATTTTATAATGGGTATCTAGTATCACCTGACCCTTTTATCCTACATTGTAATTAGCTTTAGTCTCGGTATTATGCTCATAATCCATTTTGATACTGAACCCTTTTGATTTAAGTATATGAATTTAGGGATTTTATTACATGTATTTAGTATCAAATGACATTTTATTCCCTTTAATAAGCTTTATTCTTGCTCTTAGACTCGCTGTTATACTGTTTATACTTTCCATTTTTATTTTTAGAATATGAAACAAAATACCCAGCTTTCAATAACCCCTAGAGGGGCGTTGTCAAAAGCGTCTGTTTTTTTTTAATAATGAAAAAGAGTGAAAAAAATAAATGATTTTACTAATATTTTACTCTCGATTTATGTAAAATAACATCTTAGCCCACATATTTTGAATGGGAACAATGAAAAGAAAAACGAGCTAAAATATCAGAGTTCCATAGAACAACGTAGTTAGCACCACAAAAGAAAACTCATTATTATTTTCAAGAGCTTATAAATGTAATCCCCTCTTAGCCTACATTCTGCAGGAACCACACTATGGTACCGTAGGGTTCGGCTAAATTGTGTTTTCTGACTTGCCCAGTCAGACAGATTTCTAAAGAGGATAGCTTGCCCCAAAATAATGATAATGTTTTGATTTATATAGCGGATAATAGCACCTTACATGAATCATCTCTATAAAATGCTTTACATTATTACCCCGGTCATCTGTATACACGCCTAATCCGCACATGACGTGTACTTTCTGCTCCCTTGGGAGCAATGCATTCTAGCAGCCTTACGGCAACGGTATACAAGTACAATTGCATACACGTTCCACTCCCACCGGGTCCCCAATTATACACCTGGGTAGAGAGCAGCGATAGTCGATAAATTGTCTTGCTGAAGGACAAACGCAACGGATCATAAACTGGATTCAATCTCTGGATCCCACCCACTGGAGAGCGTGTATTCTACCGATTTTGCCACACCACTTGTCCAAAATTTGTACATGAGAAAAGGAACAAGATGGAGGAAGATTTCTTCTCTGCCCTTTCATTTTTATTGACCTTTTCTAGTCGTTTTTATTTATATAGCTGTGTTTTAATTAACAACACTTATAAATTCAGTTGCGGTTGAATATGTTTCGGTTTCGGTGTTGACCTCATTATAAAGGACTCCCTGATGAGATACACTCTGAGGTGTCTGTGGCATCACAGTTAGTTCCTGAGAGAAAACCCAGGCATGCAAAATAATTGTAACCTTCCAGTTCAACTTGACATTCTACTTGGTGATCTGAAATGATTACCAATTATGAAAGGTGCTGCAAAGGCACAACCAGTGAAATATATGAGGGAGAGGGGAAGGGTAGTGGTGTGAAGCCCCCCCCCCCCCCCCCCCAACAAAAAAAAAGAAGAAAGGGGGGTATAGCTCAACAGCTGCAATTTAAAAAGAACTCCAACCTCAATTTAAGAGCCCATACATTATCAGAATTCAATTTAATTAAGATTCGGTATACTACTAATGTACAGTGT
Organism: Echinarachnius parma; assembly: GCA_037951105.1. Lineage (NCBI taxonomy): Eukaryota > Metazoa > Echinodermata > Echinoidea > Clypeasteroida > Echinarachniidae > Echinarachnius > Echinarachnius parma. Next base: position 190,637 of record JBAMJV010001038.1, on the reverse strand, counting down.
ATAAACATTTGTGTAAGTTCAACCATGTAGTAAGTCTATGGTTCAACCATGGATTGTACTTGTACAGTACAATCCACGGTTGAAGTAGAAATCTTCTTAAAATGCCGCCAAATGTCATTACACTTTATAATAGAACTCAATTTGTATCAATATTATACCTTTTTACTGATTATGTACAGCAGAACCTTTTTTATCCAAATATCCCTGCTTGGCCAACTTGAATGTTAAAGGGAAATTCAGACCGGTATATTAGACGCGTGGATCCATATTGCGCACTTTTACGCACGGTACGTAATCCCCATTGGCTCAGTTATAAGTAGCGATCGCAAACTGTCCCACTTCACGAACACCCGAGTCGAAAATGCATACAAAATAGCCGCGTTCGGAATGTTTGTACTAGTCGAATCATGGTCGAATGGAGATCCATCAGAGATGTTTACGTAAATATTACGTAACACGCTCAACCGCACCGACTTCACAGTGCCGCTGTTTGATCTTATCAGCGATGGTCAGCGATGTATTGCCTCAGGTTACAGATCGAGCAATTTGCACGGTATATAATAGATACCAGCTGTGTGCTGCATGTAATTTCATAAGAAGGCCCGTGGTCAGATATTTTGAAGCACCGCTCTTCGATCGATCCAACATATATCGTGAGTTTACCTCGAGAGATTACGGTGGAGTGCGAGTTGGAATTTGCTGACTACCCATTTTAACCCACGCATATATGCCTTTAAACCTGTTCTTGTTTCTTTTAGGTACGTATAGGTAGCATGAATATAGAAACCTTACAAAGCACAAAATTGTAATTCCATGTTATGATACAACTCAATTTGTATCAATAAATTCCATCAGTCATACCGATTATAATGTAACGTGTGCACAGAATTCTTTCATCCCCAAAATGTCCCTGCTTGGCCTCTTGAATGTAACACGTCTTTTGGTTCTTTTAAGTAGGACATTGTATACATGTGTATACAAGCCTCCATAGGTAGCATAAATCTTGAACCTATGTAAATGCACCAAAATGTCATTACGTTTAATAATGGGAACTCAATTTGTATCAATACTATCCATCAGTCATACTGATTATGTACGCGTACATGGACTTTCTTCCATCCACAAAATGTCACTATTTAATGGCCTCTCTTGAATGTTGCATATTTTTGCTTCTCTATAAAAGTACATTTATGTTTCTACCTGTAGCATGAATCTAGGAAACTTCTTAATATGCGTCAAAATGTCATTACGTTTTATAATGGCACTCAATTTGTATACAATATACCTCTTACCACGGGCCCAACTACGATGTAATGTACGCTGAATTTGTTTCATCTTAAAGATGCCCCCGATTGGCCTCTTGAGTGTTACATGTTTTGTTCTTCTGTGTTCAAACTTCAAAGTAGATGGAGCTTCAAGTCTAGGAACCTTCTTAAAATGCACCAAAATGTCATTATATTTTCTAATGGTGCTCAATTTGTATCATTATACCTCTTACCACAGGCCCAACTACGATGTAATGTACGCTGAATTTTGTTCATCTGAAAGATGCCCCCGCTTGGCCTCTTGAAAGTTACATGGTTTTTTTCTTCTTCTGTGTTCAAAGTAGATGGATTTTTCTACCTGACGCTTGAGTCTAGGAACCTTCTTAATATGCGTCAAAAATGTCATTAAGGTTTATAATGGTGCTCAATTTGTATCATTATACGTCATACCATTAGCCGAACTACGAAGTAAATGTACGGGGAATTTCTTCCACCCCAAAGATGCCCCCGCATGGCCTCTTGAAAGTTACATTTTTTTTCTTCTTCTGTGTTCAAAGTAGATAGGATTTTCTACCTGAAGCTCGATTGTAGGAACCTTCTTTATAATATGCACCAAAATGTCCTTACGGTTTCTAATGGTGCTCAATTTGTATCATTATACCTCGTACCACAGGCCCAACTACGATGTAAATGTACGCTGTATTTCCTTCATCTGAAAGATGCCCCCGCTTGGCCTCTCAAATGTTACATATTTTTTTCTTCTTCTGGGAAGTAGATCTTTATATTTCTTCATGTAGCATGAGTCTAGAAAAGTAGAAATGCTCTTAAAATGCACCAAAAATGTCATTACAGTTTATAATGGTTCTCAATTTGTATCAATATACCTCTAATACCACGGGCGGACGGACGGGCCCATATCAACTACGATGTGAATGTACGGCTAAATTTCTTTCATCTGAGAGCTAGATGCCCCCGCTTGGCCTCTCAAATGTTACACGTCTTTCTGTTCTTTGAAGGTCTATGTAGGTCACATCAGCTAGAGTGTTAGCCTAGTCTACCCTCTAGAGAAAATTGCTTTTCTATGGGGGGAATTTCTTCGATGGGGATTTTTTGCCAGTTATATCGATGTTTGCTCTCAGGTCTGGTATAAAACCGGTAAAGGCCTCTGAGAGCCAAGAACAACATCCAACCAATCCCCAGTTCTGAGTTGGGGGTAGCCCCCCTTTTACATCGCAATCTCAACATTTTAACATTCCTGGGAGAATATTATTCGATGGACAATGTTTTTTCTGTGAAACCACATATTAAATGCATGTTCTAGGGTGTTATCACCAGTTATAGAAGCATTTGCTCACAGATCTTAAATAAGACCAGTAAAGGCCTCTGAGAGCCAAGAACAACATCCAACCAATCCCCAGTTCTGAGTTGGGGGTAGCCCCCCTTTTACATCGCAATCTCAACATTTTAACATTCCTGGGAGAATATTATTCGATGGACAATGTTTTTTCTGTGAAACCACATATTAAATGCATGTTCTAGGGTGTTATCACCAGTTATAGAAGCATTTGCTCACAGATCTTAAATAAGACCAGTAAAGGCCTCTGAGAGCCAAGAACAACATCCAACCAATCCCCAGTTCTGAGTTGGGGGTAGCCCCCCTTTTACATCGCAATCTCAACATTTTAACATTCCTGGGAGAATATTATTCGATGGACAATGTTTTTTCTGTGAAACCACATATTAAATGCATGTTCTAGGGTGTTATCACCAGTTATAGAAGCATTTGCTCACAGATCTTAAATAAGACCAGTAAAGGCCTCTGAGAGCCAAGAACAACATCCAACCAATCCCCAGTTCTGAGTTGGGGGTAGCCCCCCTTTTACATCGCAATCTCAACATTTTAACATTCCTGGGAGAATATTATTCGATGGACAATGTTTTTTCTGTGAAACCACATATTAAATGCATGTTCTAGGGTGTTATCACCAGTTATAGAGGCATTTGCTCACAGATCTTAAATAAGACCAGTAAAGGCCTCTGAGAGCCAAGAACAACATCCAACCAATCCCCTTCTGAGTTGGGGGTAGCCCCCTTTTACACCGCAATCTCAACATTTTAACATTCCTGGGAGAATATAAATTCGATGGACAATTTTTTTCTAGTGAAACCACATATTAAATGCATGTTCTTGGGTGTTATCACCAGTTACACAGACTAATAAGAGTTAAAGCCCCTTGACATCCAAGAACAACGTTTAACCAATTCCTTAGGGTTGGGGTAGCCCCCTTTTGCACCATAATCCCAACATTTGAAAAATACATGAAAAATGTTTTGTTAACTCTCAAGTATTAATTGTTTGTTGACTCAAGATGTGGTTGCGATGAAATAGCTACGTTTTGGCTGCTTCTGAATGTTTTGTTTGTTTGTGAAACCACACATTTACCAGGCATGCTATAGTGGTCTTTCACCAGTAATAGAGATATTGTTCACAGGTCTCAGATAATACCGATAAAAGCCCTTCACAGCCAAGAGCAATACCAGAATGATCCCCTTGCAGTTGAGAATAACCCCCTTTTACACTACCGTCACAAAACTTGACCTATTTTGGAAGAATACGAAGCAATTAGGGATTTGTTCTTTTACAGTAAGAAAGGTGTTTGCTCCCAGGTCTCTAACAAAACCTATCGCAGGCCTCAACCTTTTTAGAAGCGAAGACATTTATATCCAATCCGAACCTCTTGATGGTTGGGAAGAACCCCTCTTCACACCATTGTCGCAAAACTTTAACCATTTTGGAAGAATATGAAGTAGTAAAGGGATTTGTTTACAGTAATAGTGATGTTCTCTAAATGGTCTCTAATAAACCTAACTGGTAGAGGCATTTAGGAGCCAAGAAAAGCATCTAACCTATCCCCCTGTACAAGGGAGGAACTCCAATTTACACCGGTTTAAAGATTTGAACCAATTTGGAAGAATATGAACCAACACAATATGTATCTTGCATGAGTCTTTTCAAGTACATATTCGGCTGGGGTTTTCTGCCAGTAATAGCGAAGTATCAGCGATATAATGGCAGAAAATCACAACCAAAGAATTCCAACGTATAAAAAAAGACTTTCGCTCAAAGGTCTCTAATAAACAAAGTAAAGGCCTTTGTGAGCCAAGAAAAACATCCAACCTATTCCTCTTGAAGTTTGGCGGGAACTCTCTTGTCATGTCATGATTTTTAAGCAATTCAGGACTTGCCCCAAAAATATTTGTGCTGGGGACTATGAAGAATGCATGCTGAACCAACATTAAATAGTGTAGAACAGGTTAACCCATGTAGGACTACACTATAAGATCAAGCTTTGACTAGCCTACAAAATATTTGACTGGGGCCATGTTATATACAATACATAGTATTTTGTAACCTGTACAAAATGTGTTGTATTTTGCATTCTTTCAGCATTTTCCAAACATGATTTAAAGTGATATAGCAGACATTTTGCTTGTTTAATTTTAGTGTTTGCTGTTGTCATGGTTATTCCATTAATCAGTTCCCCAAAATCATAATTTGGATTATCTGCCTTTGATCACACCTTTAGCATGTATCCTCTCCTTTCTGGTTAGTACTCTTTGAACACATTGAACACATCGGTACATTACCGTAAAACTCCGTGTATAAGGCGCACTCGTGTATAAGGCGCACCCCCAACTTTCTAAAAAAAAAAAAAAAAAAAAAAAATCTTAAATTTTAAATTTTTTTTTTTTTTGCTGTACCTGTGTATAAGGCGCACCCCCGACTTTCCGACGGAAAAAAAGTGCGCCTTATACACGGAGTTTTACGGTATTTACCCAATAGGTATTTTCATTCCTTCCATACATGTTTTGTTATTAAATATAGCCTTTAAAAAGAGCGCCAGGGCAAAAAGAGGGCTAACATGTTTTTTAGCCCAGTTTGCCCAAACATTATTATCCATCATCACAGCAGCACTTGGTCATGGTGATGACACCTAAATGTGGTCTTTTGTCGAGTGCCGGCCTGTTTCTGTTTGAAGTGTTTGTTCATTCGAAATTGAAAGATTCAGAAAATTTACCATGTAAATAGACCTTCTGATGTGTATCGCAGTAATTGGTGCACCCCTCAAGTGCAAAAGGCACGCACGTTGCATCTCCTTGGACTAGGTGATGAGACCAAAGCCCGCTCCTAGCTGTCTCACTCCTGTTTGAATTGAAAAGATTTTGAAATGTTTGTTCATTGAAAATTTAAAGCTTTAGAAAATGTACCGTGTATATAGACCCTTTCACCACAGTATTACAGAACATCACCTGAACTTGGTGATGAGATCGAAGCTAGACTCTTTGTCTTGCTCCTGTTTGTATTAAAATATGTTTAAATGTTTCTTCTTTTGAAATTGAAAGATTTGGAAAATGTACCATGTAAATACACCCTTTCATGGGTATTGCAGTTTGTCCCTGGTATCACAGAACCTCCCCTGAACTTGATGATGAGACCAAAGCTAGCCTCCCGTCTCACTCCTGTTTGAATTAAAAAGATTTTGAAATATTTGTTCATCGAAAATGTAAAGCTTCAGAAAATGTACCGTGTAAATAGACCATTTCACCGCAGTATTTCAGAACGTCCCCTAGAGTTGGTGATGAGACCAAAGCTGGCCTCTTGTCTTGCCCCTGTTTGAATTTAAAAATATTTTGAAATGTTTGTCCATTTAAAATTGGCGGATTTGGAAAATGTTTGTCTTTTTGTCCCAGGGTAAATGGACCCTTTTAAAAGTATTGTCATACCTGTTCTATTAATGTAAATATGGACTTTTAGAAATACTTGGTTAACCATTCCTGGTAAAAAAAATGAGGTCTTTCAGATTATTTGTTTATCCCCTCCTTTAGAAAAGTGCCTTTCAGATATATTTGTATGTACCACTGTTCCATATAGCTATGGCCTTTCAGAAATATTTTGTTTGCTCAACCCATGTCAATATGTGGCTTTTATATACAAATATTTGTAAAAGATGTTTTATGGTCCATGTAAGTGTCATTTGAAATGATTGTCCTTATTTTCAGGCTAAATAGGTTTGTCTTTTAATTTGTTATCCTGTATTAGCACGCTTATTGACATAGATATCAGGGGTTGGCATTTGCTTTTAATATACCCACAAAATTATTGATGCTAAGGGTATGTTTATATATTTACAAATTTTTTGGGCTGACCCGGTTTCTAGTTCGACCAACTAACAATTTAATTTTCTCAATGTAAAATGCCTTCATGGAAGAGGTGAAAAGTAGAAAGTAGCTGTTTATTTGATAACTTATCTCTGATGACTCAATTTCCGAAAATATCATACTTGTGTGTTTGTTTTATTGATGTAATCGTGGTGAGAATTCTGTAAAACCATTATTTATAAATTCCCTTTCTTAGTGCTGAGAAACATCTGTATTACGGGCTATATAAATGTTATGTACTATTTCTATATAGTATATATCTTTATTGTAGATTGGAGAGGTTGTAAAATGCATTGAACAGCTAGTAATTGTAAATGGCTAAATGCGCTATCAAAGAATTAATTATTAGTAGTGTATAATTTTTAAGGCAACTTTCCCACAACTTTTCACACATTATGTATTTGTTTATTTTTATTTTTATTTTACCCATATGATTTGTATTTTTTCTATAAATTATTGGTGAGCGACGGAATGTAACCCCTTCCCCCTTCCCCCCCCCCACCCCATATCTACACCCCTGCCTACTAGGACTACTGCTTCATGCATGTATATTATGCAGGCTTCTTCATTGTCAAGAGCAGATAGGATTTCACATCTCTCCTTGGTACACCTGCCTAGAGTTGTCTGCCTTCTATTGTCTTTTATTGTTTTTATAAAATAGTTGGGGGAGGGCTTGTGCTCCCTTGCCCCCCCACCCATATCTACACCACTAACCCCTGCCTACTATGGCTACTGCTTCATGCATGTATATATATGCAGGCTTCTTCAGATAGGTATTTCAGATCTCACTTTGGTACACCTGCCTAGAGTAAACATGCAAAGTGCAGTTGCCTGTTCCCCTGCTGCTATATAGGCCGTGCTTGTGAAATGGATGCATCTCTCCTACCATTACTAATGCCCCGATCGTGCTGCGAAAGAAATTTTGAGCGATCGCATATACTTTGCAGTGTCATCAGAATTGCAACGAATACTACTATGTGAAAGAACTAGAATCACAATTTAAAATTGTTTGAATATTTGCAAATCATAACCAGATTGTTGTAAGCTCTGTAGCTGTATATATTCATAAAACTGCACTAGCCTAGTTCTGTTCATACTTGATATAAGTTGTAGTTACTTTGATAAAATAACAAAATCTCCTTAAAAGCGCCATTCGGTACTGTCCTGGAGAGGCAGTGCAGTGCCAGTGAAGATGTTCTATTAACAGGTGCTTTCTGAGTCTTATTTTAGATTATGGGACTAATATGCAACACAAGATTATTTTAGTAAACTAGGGTTGACTTCCAAAGTAGGTAATAAATGCCTACCTAGTAAGTAACTTTGAAATCTGTGTTTTACATACTTCTAAGCCAAATTATTCAAACTACATGTAGTAGACTAGGGTGAAACAAGCTAGTGGAGTTTCATGAATGTGGGACCATGTAGTTTAATTCTGTAGATCTATGGATCATTTTGTTTAATCCCGATTGGTCAAGGTTGTCCTATTCATGTGAAAAGAGACTTGTAAGCAAAGTACATCAGGTCCCCCCATACTGCTTCTAAAATTGATGCATCTTCTGATCTGTTTCTCTTGTCCTTCCCACCTCTCTGCTCCTATTCTTAACTTTTAAGCCTTCTCACGATAGAAACAAACCTGGATTCCAATCTCAGCCATTAGCATGCAATTCAGGTATTGAAAATAAACAAGGAAAGTCCGAGGATGTGCCTCCTCACCCCCATACTGCTTCTGAAATTGATGCATCTCTTGATTCGATTTGATGCTCTCGTCCCTCCCGCCTCTCTGCTCCTAGCCTCCCTCCCTTAATGGTTGTCAAGCGTCGGGATATTACACCGCGGGTCGCCATTTTGAACAAGGCAAGTTTGTGCATACTGCACACCACTGATGTAGTATGCGGTATGCACCGTGCGCAGGGCGTTCGCAATATGGCGCCGCGCATCTGATTTACGAATCCCAACCACCTTTAACTTTTGAGCCTTCTCATGATAGAAACAAACCTGGATTCCAATCTCATCCAGTAGCAATTGAAAATAAACAAGGGAAGTCATGGGATGTGCAACACCTTGACCCCATACTGCTTCTGAAATTAATTCATCTCTTGAATCTCTCACGATACAAACACATTTGGATTTCACTCACACCCAGTAGCTAGCAAGGTATTGAAAATAAACACGGGAAGTCAGGAAGTCCAGCAATGTGCAAAGCCTTGGCCCCATACTGCTTCTGAAATTGATGCATTTCTGCAATCTCTCCTATACCCCTACTTTTGCTCTTTCTCAGGATACAAAAACATTTGGATTTCACTAGCATCCAGAAGCTAGCAAGGTATTGAAAATAAACACTGGAAGTCCAACCATGTGCAACACCTTGCCCCCATTCTGCTTGTGAAATTTATGTTCTACCCGTCACACGTGACGGATAGTTCTAACAAAACTGGGATTGCAATCACATCCAGTAACAATTAAGATATTGACAATAAAGAAGTGAAGTGCAATGCCTGCCCCCATACTGCTTGTGAAATTGATGCATACATGGGCGTCAACAGGCCGGGGAGGGGGGGGGGGGGGGGGCGGACATGTCCTCCCCACATTAAAAAAAATGAATGTATTTATGTTTGATTCCATAGATTGCACTAGTACATATTATGTGATATTTCTGTCTCGGGTATGCACCAAATCGCACAATTTTAAGCCCCAAATTGCAAATGCTCCCTACAGTGGGAGGGGGACACACCCTCTCCTGAGTCGGTTGCTTGGCTCCCTCACAATGTGTGTCTCCCCCCCCCCCCCCTCCCCTACTTTTGAGAAGATGTTGATGCCCTTGAATGCATATCTCCTACCCTTCTGCTCTTTCTCATTCTAGAAACAACTTTGGATTGTAGTCACATCCAGTAGCAATCAAGGTAACCTAAAATAAGCAAGGGAAGTCTGAGGATGTGCGATTGCTTCTAGTTAGAGATGGTTAGTCGGAAAGATTCGTTCTAGGCCCCATACTGCTTGTGAAATTGATGCCTATCTCCCTACCCTGTATTACTGATGCTCTATCTCACGATAGCAACAAATTTGGTATTGCAGTCGCATCACATCCAGTAGCAAATTCTAGGTAATGAAAATAAACAAGTGAAGTTGAAGTACAAACATACTGCTTGTTAAATGGATGCATGTACCTCTTACTCCTTCACATGTTAGAAACAAATTTGGATTGCAGTCACATCCAGAAGCAGTTAAGCTATTAAGTTGCATAATACTGCTTGTGAAATGGATGCAGATCTCTTCTACACTTTTGCTCTTTCTCATTTGGATTCCAATCACATCCAGTAAACAAGGGAATTAGTCCAAGGATGTGCAGTGCCTTCTAGTTAGAGATGGTTAGTGGATCCATCCGTTATCTCAGTGGAAAAACTGTCGTCGGAACACAGACTGAATATATTTGTTCTAGGCCCCATACTGCTTGTGAAATTGATGAATCTCTCCTACCCTTGTTTAGTCAGTTCCCTTTCACATGTTAAAAGAAATGTGAATTGTCTGCACTGAATTGCATTCACATTTCACAAGTATCACAATAATTTTTTATAGTGTGTGTAAGCTTACTAGAATTATGATTTGTCAGTTGCAATTTTACCAATCACAACCAGATCATGTTTAATAATTCTGTAAGATAATTTTCATTTGAAAAAAAAAAAAAATCTCTTGTGTAATCATGAAAACAAAGAAAGATATTCTGATCATGTGAAAAGGGCCTTATAAATGCACAGTCACTCCTCCAATTGCTAGTTGGCCTCACTGCAGAATCGTGCATGTGCATTTTCATTCTAGCTGTGGAAGGTCCAAGGACCCTTTCACACTGTTAAAGACTACTTGGTACATTGTACATGTTAACCCATTTGGGACTGAAACAAACTTTTTTTCTCAAGTTTTTTGTGTAGGTTACGTTTCTGAATAAAAATCAATGAAATCTTTTCCAATAAGAGAACCCCAGATATTCTGGGCTTGTGGATCACTATAGACAATGTGTGTTTGTTAATAAATGCATGTACATGTCAAGGATTGACATTTTAATTGCAATTTACAAATTAAAAATGTGTTAAATGCATTGTACCAGACAACACATCTATCAGTCACAGTTGTTGGATCTCCAGTTCTGTTTCAGTGCATAATTTGTCACCTGTTCCAATATCTAAGTAGAAATTTGTCCAGATGTTCTTTTCATCTGGTCGGCTGCTTCTAACATCATTTGGATTTGAACCCCATGTTTAGAGTCACATGCTAAATGTCAATTTTTACGCACAAAGACAAAGTGGTGGTTTTGAAGGTGATGATTACATTCCCATTTTAAGAAGCAGGGTTAAAATTTCAAATAGCCTAACAAATTAGAAATGTATCAAATAAACAAACAAAAAATGTGTTTATTTGTCACTCATTCCGATATCCAAGTAGAAATTTGCCCAGATGTTCTTTTCACTTGGTTGGGTGCTCCTCACACCACTGGAGGAGTAATCATGACCTTAGATTTAGATCAGCCAAAATGTTCTTTTTATGCATCAAAACATGTGTAGTTTTGTAGAGGAAAACAGAGAGAGGGTTAGCATTTTTAGTTACAAATTGGAAATGTATCAAACAAGTACATTGACTGACCTTTCTGTAGATTCAGGACTTATTTTCTCTGGCTTGATTTTTTCTTATTTCTAAAAGGAAACCTGCCCAGATGTTCTTTTCATCTGGTTGGCTGTTCCTAACACTACTCTGAACAAATTTGTTTGGAGTCGCAAGCAAAATGTCAATTTTTACACATCAGAAAAAAAGGTGGTTTTACAGACCTTTGATGATAACATTCTCATTATAAGAAGCAGGATTGACATTTTAAATAACAAATAGAAATGTACTGAAAAAAAACCCAAAGCAAACAAGTACCGGTACATGTATTGATCTTTCTGCCGATTCAAGACTTATTTTCTCTCGTCATTTCCAATTTGTGAGAGAAAATTTGCCCAGAGAATATTTTCATCTGGCTAGCTGCCTAAAAGTACTATGTAGTTCATCAACAAATTGGAACCCCATATTCAGTGCGAAATGCAGAATGTCAATTTTACACATGAAGAAAAAAAGTGGTTGTTTTGCAAGGTGATGATTATATTCTCATTTTTAGAAGCAGGGTTGAAATGTTAAAATAACAAATTAGAAATGTTCCAAAGCAAAACTAAACAAAACAAAGCAAACAAGTACCTACATTGATTGATATTCCTGCCCATTCAGTACTTATTTTCCCTGTAAATTTATAATTTCTGACAGGGTATTTGACCATATATATGATGTTTTCGTCTGGTTGGCTGCTTACAGTACTTCAACTCAGAAAAAAAAATTGCACCCTAGATTTTGAGTCATTGCTCGATGTTCTTCACTTTGCAGAGGTTATTAGAGAGCGGATTAACATTGGAATATTAACAAATTAGCAATGTATCAAACAGCACAAAGCCAACAAGTGCATTGATTGATCTTTCTGCCGATTCAGTACTACTTATTTTCTCTTCATTTCAATTCTGAGAGGAAAATGGAGGAAGGAGGAACATTTTTGTTGTAACAAATTAGAAATGTACAGAATTTTACAAAGCCAATAAGTGCATTGATTGATCTTTCTGCGAATTCAGTACTCTTTTCTTTCTACATATCCACTTTCTGAGAGGAAACCTGAGAGGAAAGTTGCCCAGATGATGTTTTCATGGGGCTGACTGCTTATAGCCCGGTCACATTTCAACGGATTGTGCAGACGGATGTCAAACGGAGAGCTAAATTGTCCATCCGTTCTATACCTTTCTTGTCCATTCCTTGTCCGGTGATGTACGTTGTTCTATGTTTTGTACATGAAGCAATGGAGACGACTTTCATCACCGGATAATTTAATTTCGCAATTTGTCTATTCGTTGGGCATACGTTTCCGATATCCGTTGATATCTGACCGGGCCATTACTGAACAAATTTGACCCCGAGTCATTGCTCCATGTTCTTCACTTTGAAGTAAAAAATAGAGAGAGGATTAAATTCTGTCACTTTGCAAAGAAAGGTAGGAGGATTAGCATTTTGAAGAACAAATTAGAAATCTATCAAACAGCACAAAGCCAACAAGTGCATTGATTGATCTTTCTGCCGATTCAGGACTTATTTTCAACGGGTTCATTTCCAATTCTAAGAGAAAATTTGCTCAGATGATGTTTCCATCTGTCTGCTGACAACAACACATATACTACTCGGAACAAATTTGACCCCAATATTGAGAGTCATTGCTAAATGTTCTTCTCTGCATCAAAATTCTGTCACTTTGCAGAGGAAAATAATGAGATGATTACCATTTAAATATTAACAAATTAAAAATGTACAAAACAGCACAAAGCCAACAAGTGCATTGATTGATCTTTCTGCTGATTCAGTACTCTTTTCTCTCTACATTTCCAATTTCTGAGAGGAAATTTGCTTAGATTTAGTGTCCATCATTTGACCCCAATATTGGGAGTCATTGCTAAATGAGCTTTTCTGCATCAAAATTCTGTCACTTTGCAGAGGAAAATAAAGAAATGATTAACATCTTAATATTAACAAATTAAAAAGGTACCAAACAACACATTAAAGCAAATACATCTTTCTGCCGATTCAGGACTTACTTTCAACAGGTTCATTTCCAATTCTAAGAGGAAACTTGCCCAGATGTTGTTTTCATCTGGCTGGCTGCTCCCTTCCATCGCCTCTCTCAGAACTCTAATCTTGACCTGGGATTTGGAGCAGATTTGTTTTCAGTCTGCCCAGATTTGAGGCGAATTACAGAGAATTACCGAGTTCAATGACTCTCAACCCAACCCGGGCCTTTCCTCAGCACAAAGTGCGAAAATTAGAAAAAAAATAGAAGCGTGTTCACTCTGACTATTTTGCTTAACTCGATGACTTTCAACCCAACCTTTCCTCACGGAAATTGCTAACTAGTGCTTCTACACTGTGAAGATGAGAAAAATAGAAGTTTATGCACACCATGCTTGGACCTACTACAATTTGCTTAACTCGATGACTCTCAAGCCAACCTTTCCTCACTCAAAGTGCTAACTATTTGTGACCAGCTATATAGCAAAACCCTGCACTTGTCGGTAAAAATCAAAATGTAGGTTTTCATACCATTATCACAAGCTGTCTTTTGATGCTGTGTTCTAACAAATTGGTCAATAATTGGTGAAGAAATTGTTGTTTCAATTTTTTCAATCAAAAGTCTTTCACATACATTATGTGAACTCAAATGCCAATTTCTTCAAAACATGAATTACCGACAAGTGCAGGGTTTTTCTAAAGCCGGTCACATTTTGTCTTAACTATGAAAAAAAAATAAATAAATGAAGCATGTGCACACCATGCTTTGGACTTACTACTCTGACTATTTGGTAATTCATTGACATGAGTTTGTACACAGTTGAAATGATCCTCAGGAATTGTTCATGAATATTAAATCATTAATACCTCAAAACAGAGAGAAATTGTGTGAAAATAAATCTTTTATTCGTAAGAGAAAAAACAACCAGACATGGAAGAACCACTATTACTACAAGTGAGTTTGGTCTATTGTTGGGTCACTTCAGTCTAAGTTACTAGATTCCTTTAAGATCTGGAACACTTATTCACAAAACTGGATACACCAAGCATCATTCTAATCTGTTTGATATCCATGATAAAAGTTATTTTCATTCTTGTGTAATATGTAATTGTAAAGCCCCTCCAAGCAAGTATGATGCAATCAAGAATAGGAACAGGAATGTTACGCCTTTCAAGGAGACGCATTCCAAAGTTTTGTTGTCAGGGAAAGTTCTTTTCGTCTGAAGGGGCCTTCTTATTAGTTTCTTGATTCATGTAAGGCTCTTTCGGAAAATGAAGTTCAAATTTGAAATTTCTAAAATCAAATGTTCATGACGCCATAGATGACGTCACAGACTGCATGTGACGTAAATCACTTTTTTTGGAGTATGGAACGCCGACACCCAAAAGTTGCATGAACTTTACCCTTTTTTGCCCAACTAAAGGATTCCTTTGAAAAAAAAAGTGTGGTATATCAATATAGGCACATATTCAAAGCTATAAACCTAAATCAAAGCCGGGATTTCACCATACCTTTAAGACAATCTACCATGTAATTTAATTAGACCAACTGAGTTATAGAGCTTAAATGGGTCAAGACCAAAGGACAAGTTACCTGTCACGCTAAGATGGACGTCATCATTTGGGACAATCGTTAAAAGAGACTTTGTAACAGAGAAATAGTGTACTACATGTATTATGATGTTATATCAATCCGGTGAGAATGAGAAGGGCATAAGTGCATAAGTTGATTTTTTGATAAATTGAATTCAGCATACCATCTTTGAGGTCAGAACGTTTCATATGTGGTGCCAAATTTTCAGAAAATACTTATATCTAATTTGGGGAATGTGTATTAAATATAAAAAGAGAGCTACATTTGGTTTTCAAACTTTAAACATGATTACAAATAAGTGACTTAGCGACCTTCTCTTTCTCAACCGATGATATTATCACAAGCAGTCTCCTAAGTGGAATCATACCTTGGGATACTCGTGCATACACGCATCCACCAACCGATCTTAAGGGCAATTTACCGTTTCACGCTGTGAATTAACCTTTTTTCTGAAAGTTTCGCCGTTTGGCCTTTGATGAAAGTCAAAAGCAATTTTGGCTTTGCTGCTTGATCGGTAGAGGAGGGAGAATGATTTCGCCATCTTTAGTGGAATAGTTGATTTGATTGGGCAGTGAAAAAAACAAACATTGGAACTGGCCTGAATTTTCTCACCAAAAGTCTTCGAAAATCATAAAAGAGCTCCATTTATTTGACATGAAATATGAGTCCTATGAAGACATTTTTTTCAGAGTTATGATTTAATGTAGGCAAGCTTGAAAAAGAGCCATAAAAATATGATGTTGACTTCTTTTACTCCCCCTACCACACACACACACACACACATACCCCTCTCTCCACAAACACATGCACACACACACATGCTTCTTCTTCATCTTCATAGTTACTGTATTATCCAACTCCCCAGTGAAGGAGCCAACTGGACCTTGCACCAGTGTTGTTGGTGCAAAGAGATACTCTTATTGTTTGCTTTGCTTGAAAGTGTTGGATGAATTGCTTTCTTACAGTTTTTCATTGTCTCCCTCCCCCTTAACTGCATTAACGTCACTGAACCCAGCAATACTTGGGCTACTCTAAACTTGTACCATTTTTCTTTGTTACAGGGAACAAATGCCGTTGACGAAAGCCGGTCAGATCACCGTTGAGAAAACCCCGAGCTACTTCCACACAGAGGAGGTGCCCAAGAGGTTACACGAGCTCGGAAAGGACATCAAACTAATCGTCGTTCTGCGCGACCCCGTGGTCCGTGCCATCTCTGACTTTGCGCAATCGATAGCGACAGGACGCCGAAAGGTGGAGGACTTTGATCGGCTCGCCGTTCCTGACCCGAAGACCGGGGAGGTGGACGGGGAATGGTACGCGGTCCAGGTGAGCACGTACGACGCGCATCTCGCGCGGTGGCTCAAGTATTTCCCCCGCTCGCAGTTCGTCTTCATCAACGGCGACGAGCTGATCCGTAACCCCGCCTCCCAGGTCATCAAGCTCCAGGAGTTCCTCAAGATCGACACCCTCATCAACGAGGAGAACTTTGTCTTCAATGCGACCAAGGGCTTCTACTGCTTCAAGAGGCCGGCGGGGATGGAGGCGGTGGAGGGGGAGGGGGATGGCCCCAAGTGTCTGGGGGAGTCCAAGGGGAGGGCGCACCCCAGCTTCTCTGCCTCCGTCCTCCAGAACATGAGGAACTTCTTCAAGCCGCACAACGAGAAGCTCTACTCCATGATGGGAGAGAACTTTCACTGGGGGGAGGAGGAAGATGATAGGCGGAGAAGGAGGTAGTAGTAGAGATTTTTTAGGGTATTTAATGGTGTCACTGAATGTCATTCCTGGGGGAGAAAATAACTATGTTATTAAACTGTGTTGTGAGTTTTTGTGCTTTGTGGTTTTGTATAATTTGTTTCTTTTTGTTTAATGATGTCAGTTCAGATTTCTGTGATCCAATAAAAGCACTAACTGTCCTGTGAGTCTTTGTACTAAGTGGTTTTATGAGGGTTTCAAATAATCAAATTCAAAGGGAATATGACATTTTTTGTCAAGTCGTTGATTCCGTCACTGTGAAAGAAAGTACTGGGGTTTTTATGTGTTTCATGTGATAGAAGTGTTCAAAGGGTTGTAACTAGAGATGAGGTGTAACATACAAATGACAAATATGTCATTTTTGCCTCTGGAGAAGATTCTGCTAGGATCAAAAATTTAGGCCATATATTAACTCTCATACAAATGTTTCATCACACACACCAAATCATTCCTGTAAGCACTCATTTTTCTTGTGTATATTCAGATATCAGAATGTTATGTTATCCTAACCCTTCCATGAAAGAATATTGAATGCGATGTCACGTAAAGTATCTTCTTCTGTTATCTGTCGCCATAGAAACCAATAACTTGCATTATTGCATAATGTATCCATGTTATGTAGTCGGGGGTTAATTTGAGGGTTAGAAAGATAAAGACCAAAATGATCATGTGCAACTTTGTGTAAGTATTAGCAAACCAGACATTAGTGAAGTTCTGGAGAAAGAGCACTATATATATTGAAAATTATTTCTATAGATATATTTATTGTTAAGCACTTCTAATAATCAGATATGTCCATGGTAGGATATGGAACAGTTGAACTTTTATTGGAGTGATGTATGATGATGTTGCATGTTTGTGAATTTGTGGAAATGTCTTTATCTGAACTTTCTAATGAACTGTTGCAACATGCTGCCAATTTCCTGGCAATTACATGTTTTAATTTGTAAGTTGGTGCGATATAGCAGAAACTTGTGTGTGTATGGTGTTTGTCGGTGTGTGTGTCAGGATTTGTGTGTTTGACGACTGTATGTTATTATTTTGTTACTTGTTGACAATGTGTTACAGGGTACTATGGATGCTTCAAGCAAAGTTAAATGATGATAGTAAAAAAAAAATGTGCTATATAATTAAATGTAGAAATGGACTTACTTATTATTTCATGTTGCATCTTGAATAATTCACATTTATCTGTCTATTACGAATCACAATACTTCTGAAGGCAATTAAAGTGCACATGTAAGAACAACTAATACTTTAAATTAATCTCATTTTGATTTTGGAAACTGTTTTTAAAAAAATTAAAAAATTGTACTTGAACTTATTGTAGATACAATAACACACCCCTTTAATTATCTTTGATATTTTCTGTGTGGAATACCAGACCACAATATCTTGTCATATTTTATATCTATCTAAACATTCTTGTAAATATGTTTTCTTTGCTGTACTGATATTAACACCAAATACCAAAGACTTTTTTATGTTTAAAGTAACTCTATGAAATTTATGCACAGTTTGCTTTTAATATTGTACTTGATGGTTCCTCTGTAATGTGTATTAAAGTTGTATCATGTTTAATTATTCTGTTAAAACAGTGTAGAAGTTGGTATGCAGATAATCAATATCACTTTATTTGTAGAGTCAAAGTAGACCTATGTATACAACGCCGCAATCCAACATGTACTGTGTGATGTAATATTGCCATCTCCATGAATTTTAAAACTGTAAAGTATAACATTTTAAAATTATAATGTATCATGTAAATTATGTAGAACTATTTTCATGTAAGTTTTGTGGATGTACATGTACATGTATTGTATTTACATGCTTTAATGGTCAGTTTATCTAACTCTAGTATTTGGTCTTTTTCCCTCAATCCCAACTTGACCCAAACCTAAACCTAAGCCTAAGCCTCATTTGCTAGAAATCAACCGTTTCTTATTGGCCCAGTTGGGCAGCTGAAATCGAGACCTTTCAAATTTTTGGTAGCCCGAAATCAGAATCTGGTGGCCCGAAATCAGAATCTGGTGGCCCTATACAAAGAAAATCATGATACAAAATTATGTTTGATACAGTAGCCTGGCTATGTGGGCAAGTAAAAATTGGATCAATGAAATTTGGTGGCCCGATTCTAATTGTTAGTGGCCCCGGGCTAGCTGCAGGCAAGTGGTCATTTCTAGCCCTACCCTAGAACTGGAAGCCCGCCCACATCCTCAGTCTCTAAATTCTGATTTTGCTCATAGACAAAAAAAGATGGGACCCTGGGAAATTTTTTTAAAATTTGGTAGGAGTGCTGGGTCCGAGACCACAGTTAGCCGGTGATGAGCACCTCACTTTGATTGGCGTATATATTAAATTTGAACGAATGCCAAAACTATAAAACAACAACAACAACCCGTGATTTTTTTTTTTAGGGACGGGTGGGGTGCTGCCCCATTCCCCCCCCCCCTTCCCGCCTTGCACCCCTGGCTCCCAGGGGCCTGGAAATGGACTGGACCAAATAGATGAAGACCAACTGACAGGTTACTCTTCTCATAGCCATTCCAATGGTATTTGTTGTTCGAAAGATATGTCTGTGTTTTTTTTAGTAGATCTGTTTTGAAATTCCTCATAAATGTTGTATTAACCAAACTCATTTTTAACAGAGGTATATATGTTCATAGTAACATAAAGTACATACAAACATATCACATCTATAGTCTATACACATTCTTTTGTTCATGTAAATGTAGTGATTACTTTATCACATTTTAAATGTAGGTGTGTCAATTGAAATGTAAAAATGTATCGAGGCTGACATTATGCTGCATATCCTCATACACTCATAAAGGCCTGGTCACATATCACCGGATCGATAGCGTAAACGGATGCCCGACGGAGGTTACAATTTTCATTCCGTTCGTCTCGGTTCGTTTGCATTTCTTGTCCGTTCCATGTCGGGCGATGAACGTTGTTCTATCCGGCGGAATGTTTCGTGGATAAACCAATGGATACGACTTTCACCACCGGATAATTTGATTTCGCAAATTTTCTATTTTGTCGGACATCTGTTTACGATATCCGGTGATATGTGACCGGGCCTTTATCAACTGAGGCTAGAGAATCTTTGAAATATCAGTGATAAACTTTGCTTGTTTTGTATAAAATTCTACTGTGTGTATAATAATGTTCCCACAGTACCTGGTCGATCTAGGCTGAACTGTCAACAAATCTGAAATGTCAAACTTGAAAAGCTGTTTTGTATATCAATATATCAACTTCTCCTACTTTTAAAATTCTTGTTAGAAACAAAATATCAGTACTTTTAATATTTGGTATGTTGCCGAACTAGGGTTTTGAGCCATAGATAGGGACCGTGGTATTTCAACGTGAAAAGTATAAGTTGTACTTTGCCTAGCCATAAGAGTACTGTGGTCTACCACAATGATCCCATGTTAATTATGCCATTACGGAGTGGGCAAATAAGCGTTTAATCTTTCAATTACCTTTTGATAACTTGATAAAAGGAGAAGGGTAAAAAAAGGGATTTCACCCTGCTGTGGTGCTGAGTATAATATAATCTCTTTTCTCCTAATAGATTTCTTACTCACTTTTAGAATAATCCAGCTCTATTTTGCGGATGTATTTTCTTCTTTTTCTTCTTAATAAAGTAACCATCACTTTACTAAGGGTAAAACGTTATGTAACCACATGTGCCCTTTCTAGACATGAAGGAATGAAAAGATTACCCCCCAAAAAGTGTAAAGTTTAATCAATGTGTACTTTACCCAGTGGAGTGGCAATCAATACATGGGCTACTGATCTCTATTCAAACTCAATAATCATGCCCCTAATTTTATCTATAAAGGTCATAGTAGGTGTACCATGCAACAGCGCTCCTGTAAGTTTTAAATGCTTCAATATTTAGGCAATAATCCACCTCATTCGTGTTTTGTGTTAAATATTCAGCCATTTTGGGGAGAAATTAGCCCATAATTTCAGGCAAAATCAGCCTTTTAAATGTTCCAAGACAGGAATGATATTATTATTCTGTTAAAAGACATCCACCCCACCCATCTGGAGAAATGTGCCCTTCTGTCCATGAAAGGGCACATAATGTCCGTGAAAGTTTCTCCGGGGATGTGCAGGGACTTCATCAATGTGTTCTGTAGGTATTTCTCTCCCATTCACAGTCTAATGAACAAAACGGTTGTCCATCAGAGAACTCGAGGGGGCGCTGTTTTGAAATAACTTCTTAGTCTGATGTGCATTTTGATAGGATCCGCTTTCTATGAAACACTCTAGGTAATTTATCAGCGAATGACATGTGAAAGAGCTGAATATTAGAAAATTTAAATTAAATGTGGTAATTTACATGCCGTAGATGAAAATAATGTAAATCGACATGAATTTGTGTAACAAATAATTGATGTACCTGATGTGTGTAAAGTGATTTTGTGCAATCTTCAATGCTTGCTTTTTATTGATTGGATAATAATCAGTGAGTTTGAATCTGTTTTTAATAATTCATGTCTTCATTTCAAACTGCACTTCATGAAAATAATTGTTTGTATGATTTGAAATATGTTGTATATGCATACAGCAAATGCTGGGCTCACACTATCATGTAAAACCTAGCTATACATAGCATATAGGTCCAATGAAATGGTCCACTAACATATTTCATATAATTAATACAAATATATACAAATGCATAATTATATGCAAAATGTGCGGCTATTTGTAACCTATGATAAGGCTAATAATGGTCTAAAGAGCTTAGATATGATATTGTTTTATGTAACCAGTTGTTAATATCGTCTATGTGATAGTGTGATCCTGGCATAATTCATACCAGAGCCCAGTAGGATAAAGATTCATGATTAATTGTAATACGTATGATCAATTAAATCAATAGTGTGATAAATTTATCGTCTATAATTAATCATGAATCTTTATGAAACAGGGCCCTTATCATTTCCTCTATTGAGGTAACCTCCTCTCTCACTAACAACGAATTATGTGTCTAACATACTGGTGCCTCTTCCACAATGATTCTATGTCCTGTTTTTGTTTGTTTCAACTAAAACCAAGAATTTTTACTAAAAACAACAAAAAATATGATGATAATGTTGCTTTCTTATGTTAACAATTTCTTGTGTGATAAATAAAATTAAAACATACTAAAATGTAATACAGTATCAGTGTCGTTATTTCATATTGCATGTTTGGAATAAGATTACTAAACAAGTATTGATGATGTAAAGTATAACATAAATAAGTCTTGCAAAGCGCAATAAGGCAAGTTTAGTAAGGAAGGTATTTTTTTAATTATACAAAATAATCCCTTTCAAAGGTTACTTTGCTCATAACATATCAAGGTATGACAAATAGTATAATAATTATATTTTCTAATATGTTCTCAAATTGAAAACAAAATGCTGTTGGTGTGTTTTGCAACACTTTTAGAGAAGGTATAATTATTTAAGGAAGACAGCCTGCAAGAAGTAAAGAAAGGAAGGAAGGAAGGGGGGGAAGAAAATAAAGAATGAAGGGAGAAAAGAAAGAAAGAAAGAGGGAAGATGAGTAAGAGAAGGAATAAGAGACAGAAATGAAGAAAAAAGGAAAGCCAAAAAAAACCCCCAGCTCTTCACGGGTGATTATTTAGCTACCCCATGAAATTGTTTGCCCCCGATTTAACGATAATGGCAAACAATTGATATATTGGGCATCATCAGTGGCGTAGCTACAGGGTGTGTGGGGGGGGGGGGGGGGGACATGCGGGAGGGCATGTACCCCCAATAATTTGACACAAATAATACAAACACGGTGGCAAAGAGTAAAGAAATAAAGTGTAACCCCCCAAAATTCACATGCCTTTTTACAAGTTTTATAAGCTGGACCACGCTACTCCGTTGGGCCTGACAACCATAAAGGTTAGGGACTCAACAAAATTGACATTTACCCCTAAACAGGAAGGTAGAGGGTGTCTATGTTAAAGGGATAGTTGAATTTTGGTATAGAGGGCGCTACACAATTTTGTTTGTGAGATAATGAAAAACAGAGTGTCAAATTTGAAAGAGCATACACTTTTAATCACAGAATAAACTTTATTTGATCAAAATCGGTTCAGAAACGGCTGAAATATCCATAAACATAACCATTTGTAATAATTGTGGGGCCCCACAATTATTCAATAATTTTGAACCAGCCGTTAATTTTTTTGTTAATGCTTCCTGTGGTTTTTAAATAGTTGTTGATTACCTATCTATCTAATCACTATTTCAACAAAACATCACATGCACAATATTTTATTTAAAATGGTTGAAACAAATTGCTTTTTAGAGGGGGGGGGGGGGGGGGGGGGCGGCGGTCACTCCTTACCACCCCTCCCTAGTTTGCTTTCCAACGTCTATATATGAACGTAGAGGGATCTACAGATGCCAATACGTTTATATTGGAATGTTACTGGCTATAATATATCAACCGTTCATTTGACAGTCATTATTGCAGCTCTCAGATAATCATCATAAATGGCAAACATGATCTATCCATCTGGTATGAAAATCTGATGCAGTTTTTCTTTTCATTCAAAAGAATTTCAATAGAGCCATTTGGTGCCCTCACTCGTTTTGTTATGTCGCTCTCTTCATACATATCACAACTAAATGCCTCTTTTTACATTTTGGGTTATAGCGCCAGCTTGTGGCCAAACTTTGAAAGTAAGGCTCTTCCCCCGCCCGAGAGAGAACGCCACAATGCATGTTGTAAACACGAATACGGTATGACTGTAACCCAAACCGTACATATAAATAACAACTTTCAGGGCCATATTCATAAAAAAAACCCTGCTAGCTAGTTTCATCAAGGATTATAAAAACCACCTTGGTTTCATGCTAAGTCTATTTTGGCTGATGCGGTTATGAAAAAAAAAAAACGATTAGTCTTCTTATATTCTCCGCCCAGATCCATGGATAGACATAAAGCCCTGTCCTCCCCTGGTAGGTTTAACTTGGTTAGCTATTTTTGTACATTCAATTAAGTTTAGTTGTAAACTGAAGACTTCTCGTTTTATACTAAGCCAATCATCCGGAATCGACGAAGCATAAAACGTCTCTGTCTGTCCGACGGTTGTTCCGCTGAGACTGGCTCCACCGACCGTCTCCACGCACACAGAGCCGACTCGACCCGATCCGACTGGTTTTCAGTCGGTTCAGCTCAGTATGCGTTGCCTCAGGACTATTGTTCTGCCGGTCAAGAGTCAGTCGGAGATCATTCGAGGCCGATTCAACATGTTGAATCGGCTACGACTGAGCGAAACCGACTCTAGCCGGACTCTAGCCTGACTGAAAACCAGTCGGATCGGGTCGAGTCGGCTCTGTGTGCGGAGGGCTTAAAGATGGGGGTGGTTGTGGGTGGTAGTATGAAGCCAGACATAGATTAGACAATTCCATGTAGAATTCGTTATTTCTGACTATATAAAACTAAGTGAGTGGGCTTTCATGAATATGTGACCTTGCCTCTAAAACCCAGGGAGTGGATTAAACGTGCACTTTGTGTGCTGGATTGATTGAAGTATGCATCCAATAACCGGGGTAATAATATAATTGTAAGCGCTTAGATATGATTATTGAATATGTTATTGAATATCATTAATTTATTTTATGTTCAGATTATAATATAAAATAAGAACGTTTTTAATCAAGTCTCATTTTTAATTGAAAATACTTTGTATTAATTAATGTACTTTGTATCTGTTATTGAAAACGATCATTATAAAATTATTTAATTTCTCAATTTCATATGAAGATACTTTGTATTAATTTACCTTCTATTTGTTATTGAATATGATAAAATTAATTTATGTTCAGAATATAACGTACATGTATGTAAGATAAAATTAAGTTAATTATTCAATTTTAATTGATGATACTTTGGATTTGCTATTGAATGTTAAATTTAATTTCTGTTAAGAATATAATACAAGTTAAACAATTTTAATTACTCAATTTTAATTAAACATAGTTTGTAATTATGTACTTTGTATAAATGGAATACGATAAATTTAATTTGTGTTAGGAATATAACATGAATTAAGACTTGTTTTATTACTCAATCTTTATACCCTGTATTGCTTCCCTTTTGATATTACATTTGATTGTTCTAAAGATCTACTCGTTATTGAGTATGATAAACTTAATTTATGTTAGGAATATGATATAAAATAGATAGTGGGATTTGATATCCTTTAATTAAATAATTTCCATGCTCTTATTTTTGCATTTTTGTGATGCTTATTATTGTAATTTTCCAAAAGATATACATGTACTGTATTAATTTACACTTTGTTAGATTCAATATTTAGTTAGTATTACATATTTAAAAGTAAGTAACGAATCAGTAAATTGGTTCTTTGTTATTGTTACATTAAAATTAAAAGTAAATGAGAATATGAATTATAATAATCACATTTTTAATGTTAGTGCCTTTCTTGCCAAATGCATTCATAAATATGTATCATTTTGTTGTATTTTGATGTTAAATTATATTTTTATTGTGTTGTAGTTTTTTTTATTCATGTATGTTCATATGTTCATGTACGCAAGGCATTTTAGTCTTCGGACTACAGTCTTGTTAATTTTGTTCAATAAATACCGATATATCTATCTATCTATCTAAAATTATGTTTGTTTATCTTGCAGATCTATGCATGCCAATAAATCATAATACGATGCAGGATGCGCCAAAATGAGATACAGTACGCATAACCACCACAATGAAATTTTGCATCATCCAACGCTACTACATTTCGTAAAATACTGTGTTTTTATTCTTTTTGTTTTCTTCTTATTTTTGTTTGTAATGCTTTAAAGTTTTTACCATCTTTATGGTATCGTTTTATTAAGTAGTTATTTATGGTTACGTTTTATTATTATTATTCTGTTTCTTTAAAAAAAACACATACCGTGTATCAGCAGGGGAGATTGCCAACAATGGCGCGAATTCCTGTTATTTGTTAAGGGTGTAATGCATAAACGCGTCCCCAAAATAGCCACGGTTACATTATTATTTCTTTTTAGAAAATATCACGGAGGCACCGTTCTTCTTTTGATTGAAAGGTCATAAAATTGGTTACAGTCCGTTATTCCGAAGGTTCGTTATTCCGAAGGTTCAGTTATTCCGAAGGTTCGTTATTCCGAAGGTTCGTTATTCCGAAGGTTCGTTATTCCGAAGGTTCGTTGATCCGAAAATAAAATCGGGTTCGTTATTCCGAAGGTTCGTTATTCCGAAGGTTCGTTATTCCGAAGGTTCATTAGTCCGAAAATAAAATAGGGTTCGTTAATCCGAAAATTAAATCGTGTTTGTTATAATACTATAATTTGTGTTTAGTTTATTTAATTTACAGCCTGCATTAAGCATACCCCTCCCCCTTTCCCTCCCTTGGCCAGACCAATCAAACATATAAGTTTATTTTATCTCTTGATATGAAATTATAGCATTATAACAAACCCAAATTCATTTTCGGATTAACGAACCCGATTTCATTTTAGAAATAGCGAACCTTCGGAATAATGCAACAAATGTTCGGATTAACGAACCCTATTTCATTTTCGGATTAACGAACACTCCGGTATAGGAAATTTGCGTGTTCGGAATAACGAACCTTCGGAATAACGAACCTTCGGAATAACGAACCTTCGGAATAACGAACCTTCGGAATAACGAACCTTCGGAATAACGAACCTTCGGAATAACGAACCTTCGGAATAACGAACCTTCGGAATAACGAACCTTCGGAATAACGAACCTTCGGAATAACGAACCTTCGGAATAACGAACCTTCGGAATAACGAACCTTCGGAATAACGAACCTTCGGAATAACGAACCTTCGGAATAACGAACCTTCGGAATAACGAACCTTCGGAATAACGAACCTTCGGAATAACGAACCGCACCCATAAAAGTAGGTGAAGAATAAAATCGGATCTAGTGAAAAGAGGTCATCTGTAACTATACAATATATTTTAAGATGTATTTCCTCATACATGAGATTGCAATATTTATCCTGCGATAATATATTTGTTTGAAATGCACAAAATGCATTTAATCCTTTCCCCTTAGAAGCGTGTGGCAATTCACAAGCAGTGAATTATATCAATGTAAAAGGGTTAACATTTACTGTCAATCCTGTCTTAGCGACCGCCTTTCTATAGCAATCAACCTGCCTATAGTGGCCATAAAAGTGATCCCCTCCGGAGAAAAAAGAACAACAATGTCATGGAACCTGTTTTATAGATTTCACCTGTCTTCATTTGTCACTTTTCTCGTTTCCCTTTAGGTGGTCGCTATTCGCAGGTTTTCTGTATTAGGAAATCTCAATTGAGTAGAGTATTATAATATATGTGCCAAAGGTTAACCAAGACTCTCAAGGGGATATGCTTCTGACAAAATGGAAATTATGACCTACGTGTGGTGTTATGACCGTTCGTACTTGCCCTTGACTCGTCACTCACGGTCACGCACGTCACACAAACTAGCACGAACAATACGAAACTATTATTAGATGTTATTGTGGTTATCATTATGCTATGAATACAATAATATAGTTCTAACACTTTTCATGCATGGTCACTTTTTTGCCTGGTCATTGGTGGAATTGGTAAAAGGGCAGTACAAGTAAATAAATGAAGTTAAAGGGACTTAGTAACGTTTTCCAAATCCTCAAAATAATTTGTATTCTAGCGGTTCCATCATACCTTGTTGTATTCGTATTAACAATACAATCACGGGACCGGTTTCGGTTTTTCAAATTTCCCTTTCGTTACAAAGATATGTACGATTGAAGTATTCAGATAAGAAAAACTAGCCCGGAGTTTTTCTTACCGTGTACAAAGTGAGTGCAGTGAGTCAGTTAATATCACTTTGCATTTTCGCTCATTACTTGGCCATGCAATGTCCATTTGACTTGAAATTTTCACACAATACCCTGTGGACATATGAGATAACAACAATATACATTGCATCAACCCTTCATCACTTTTTACACATGTCAACAAAGTTACTATAGATCCCTTTAAAGTTAAAGTCCTTCCCGTACCAAGTTGGCATATAAGGCGGCGCCTATCTCAGATTCTGTAGCCCTAGACCACACATTACTCTTCTATAAATTAGTAGTGAAAGCAACAGAATAGGGCTAGTCCTCTGCATGGTAAATGTAGGCCTATACAGGTAAGGCCACGTTAAAATACAGACCCAACTAATGGTTGGACTATAGGTGAAATCACAATTGAATAAGACCATTAATGATATAGTTTAATATAGTTTCTTATATAGCGCTACATACATACATAATGTTGCATAGCGCTTTACACTATTATTACCCCCGGTCATATAGGATACAATGCAAACCAGCACACATTGTGTGCACCATCTCCACTCCCTGGGGAGCATTCCTTCCAAGCGGCTCACGGGGCATTGAGAAGATCATTCACATAAAGGCTTTCACCTCCTACCGGTCCCCAACGATCTTGTTGTATATTGACAAAATGTCTAAACCGTTTAGGGTAAACATAATTATGAGCGTTTTAAACAAAGTAAATTGTATATGATGACATAACAATCATGCATGTTAGTCTAGTGTGGAATAGTGCAGTTAAGGACGTTCCCCAGTTATGTTTGTGCGCATCCGAACTGCGCAGGTTGGTCAGATGAAGTGCGCAAATTCATACGCGCGTTTATCAATGACGTATGAATGGCTTTGCACGTGTCTAATTGTGACGTATGAATATATGTTTACGCACTTCTGCTATAGTACGCGCAAATGGCACGCCCTTCATGGTTTGAAAATGTTTGATGAGTAATTTGAGATTCAATCCATTGGTCTTCTTCACTGAAAAAGACGGAGTAATATGTATGTTTTTGTTAATTTATGTTTTGCTCTGGATAGTATGTATAATAATAATAATATTGACTGGCTTGTTCTTTCGTGATATATCAGAAATATTGCATTCGCTAGGATCATATTGCACTCGTCTTTGTCTCGTACAATATGATCCTAGCGACTGCAATATTTCTGATATACCACTCAAGGCCAGTCAATATTATATAAAGTAACTGATGGAGGTCCTCGTGTGACCAGACGAAAGCAAATTGTTAAGAATTTGGTGGAGTACCTGAAGTCCTCATAAAGATACTGACAGGAATACATCATAACCCATTCACAATTTGCATTTCAAGGTTTCGTGTGAGAAAACCATGAGAAAATCATGGCTTTTCTCTAATTCGATAACAGTGATTGAAAGAAAAGAGTATTTCTTTAGACAAGAAAACTCAGATTTTACTTCATGTCAAGTCAAATTTCCTTCCCAAGTATGCACCAGATTGCATAATTTCAACTAAAACATTGCAAAAGCACCTTTACCGTGCACCCACCTACCATCACACCCTCCCATCACCCTTCCCCCTCTCGGTTATCGTTTCGCTCCCTCGGGAATCGGTCTTGTATGCGTCTGGAATACAATATTCATGTTGTTTTGTCATAAAATAATGCTTTTGATGCACTGTTTGAACTGAATATGTCACTTTGCGAATATTAGTTTGGGGGTGCATTTTTGTTATTCTTCATGAATCAATCATAACCTCGTATGGTTAAGAATCATGACGATGGTGACGCACTAACGCACATTATAGTACATGTCGTCAAGTCAGAATTTCCTTTACAGGTATGCACCAGATTGCAGTTTCAAGTCCAAAAATGCAAAAGCTCCCTACCCTGGGAGGGGGGACACCCCGGGGGCGGGGGGGGGGGGGGGGGGGGGGGGCTTGGGGAAGGGTGACTTTTTCAAGATAGATCCTTAGACATGGGTCCCCTTTTCAAAAACCCCTTAGACAAGGGTCCCTTTTTTCATTTATTCCTTTCCCCTCTTTTCTCCCTCATTTTCTCCGGAATTTTGGGATTTGCCAATGTGAAATTGCTAAAATTTTCAGCTCGCTCCGCTTGCTCGCATACATAGTATTTCACAACGTCGGGTGTTTATAATTATATTACCCTTCATAACACCATATCATGACATAAGTAATAAAACGAATATACCCATACAATAATATTGAAACAAATTGCAATTTTCCGCTGTGAAATTGCTAAAAATTTCAAGCTCGCTCCGCTCGCTCGCAAACATAATATTTCACAAGCTCGGGTGTATATCCCTTCATAACGCCATATCGTAAGTAATAAAAACGAATATACCCATACAATAATATTGAAATAAATGGCAATTTTCCGCTGTGATATTGCTAAAATGTTCAAGCTCGCACCGGTCGCTCGCATTATTCATATTTATGCAAACTATATACCGTACCATAATTAAAGATATATTCACTGTTTTTCAATCATTTGAAAATTTGAGAATTTCACCTCCGATATGCAGCAGATAGCTCCATTCTAGTGTAAAAATTGCCAAAGCTCCTTGGTGTGGGAGGGGGGACACCCCCCCTCCCCCCACCCGCTCAGTCGCTTTGCGCCTCCGGGCTTGGTCGCTTCGCTCCCTCTTAATATCCGGTGGTGATGCGGATTTTGTTCAGCCCCCCAAAAGTTTTTGCTCATTACGCCACTGAGTAGGCCTATCACTTTTTCCACAATTATGTCAAGTTTGGCGAAAAAACCTGTCCGGCGGTGTGGAGTTTAACACACAAAATACCACATGGGGGCGCTGCAAGTAAAACACACCAAAAAAAACACCAACACATGGTCCGTCCTTTGTGAATATTTCCCCACCCTATCACGGCAATTTTGGCAAGTTTTGTGAAAGTGACATGGGTTGAATGTACAACATAGGTTTTAGGAACCCACCCCATCATTGCATCCCTGGATAGGTTCCCGACCAGATTTTGTGGTCTTACGATGTTTTCTGCCGCATGGGGGCGCTGCTATCACAAAAACGAGCACACGAACCCCCCATTTTTAAAGTTTTTCTGCATTCAGTAACCCTTTCTCTATAATTTTGGCAAGTTTCGTAAAAGTGACATGGGTTTTGAATGTACAGCATAAGTTTTATGAACCCACCCCATCAGTGCATCCCTGGATAGGTTCCCGACCAGATTTTGTGGTCTTACGATGTTTTCTGCCGCATGGGGGCGCTGCTATCACAAACACGAGCACACGAACCCCCCATTTTTAAAGTTTTTCTGTATTCAGTAACCCTTTCTCTATAATTTTGGCAAGTTTCGTAAAAGTGACATGGGTTTTGAATGTACAGCATAAGTTTTATGAACCCACCCCATCAGTGCATCACTGGATAGGTTCCAGACCAGATTTTGAGGTCTTACGATGTTTTCTGCCGCATAGGGGCGCTGCTAGCACAAAAACGAGCACACGAACCCCCCATTTTTATCGTTTTTCTGTATTCAGTAGCCCTTTCTCTATAATTTTGGCAAGTTTCGTAAAAGTGACATGGGTTTTGAATGTACGGCATAAAGTTTTATGAACCCACCCCACCAGTGCATCACTGGATAGGTTCCAGACCAGATTTTGAGGTCTTACGATGTTTTCTGCCGCATGGGGGCGCTGCTAGCACAAAAACGAGCACACGAACCCCCCATTTTTATAGTTTTTCTGTATTCAGTAGCCCTTTCTCTATAATTTTGGCAAGTTTCGTAAAAGTGACATGGGTTTTGAATGTACAGCATAAGTTTTATGAACCCACCCCATCAGTGCATCCCTGGATAGGTTCCAGACCAGATTTTGTGGTCTTACGATGTTTTCTGCCGCATGGGGGCGCTGCCAGCACAAAAACGAGCACACGAACCCCCCATTTTTATCGTTTTTCTGTATTCAGTAGCCCTTTCTCTATCATTTTGGCAAGTTTCGTAAAAGTGACATGGGTTTTGAATGTACGGCATAAGTTTTATGAACCCACCCCATCAGTGCATCACTGGATAGGTTCCAGACCAGATTTTGAGGTCTTACGATGTTTTCTGCCGCATGGGGGCGCTGCTAGCACAAAAACGAGCACACGAACCCCCCATTTTTATAGTTTTTCTGTATTCAGTAGCCCTTTCTCTATAATTTTGGCAAGTTTCGTAAAAGTGACATGGGTTTTGAATGTACAGCATATGTTTTATGAACCCACCCCATCAGTGCATCACTGGATAGGTTCCAGACCAGATTTTGTGGTCTTACGATGTTTTCGCCGCATGGGGGCGCTGCCAGCACAAAAACGAGCACACGAACCCCCCATTTTTATAGTTTTTCTGTATTCAGTAGCCCTTTCTCTATAATTTTGGCGAGTTTCGTAAAAGTGACATGGGTTTTGAATGTACAGCATAAGTTTTATGAACCCACCCCATCAGTGCATCACTGGATAGGTTCCAGACCAGATTTTGAGGTCTTATGATGTTTTCTGACGCATGGGGGCGCTGCTAGCACCAAAACGAGCACACGAACCCCCCATTTTTATAGTTTTTCTGTATTCAGTAGCCCTTTCTCTATAATTTTGGCAAGTTTCGTAAAAGTGACATGGGTTTTGAATGTACAGCGTAAGTTTTATGAACCCACCCCATCAGTGCATCACTGGATAGGTTCCAGACCAGATTTTGTGGTCTTACGATGTTTTCTGCCGCATGGGGGCGCTGCCAGCACAAAAACGAGCACACGAACCCCCCATTTTTATAGTTTTTCTGTATTCAGTAGCCCTTTCTCTATAATTTTGGCAAGTTTCGTAAAAGTGACATGGGTTTTGAATGTACAGCATAAGTTGTATGAACCCACCCCATCAGTGCATCACTGGATAGGTTCCAGACCAGATTTTGAGGTCTTATGATGTTTTCTGCCGCATGGGGGCGCTGCTAGCACATAAACGAGCACACGAACCCCCCATTTTTATAGTTTTTCTGTATTCAGTAGCCCTTTCTCTATAATTTTGGCAAGTTTCGTAAAAGTGACATGGGTTTTGAATGTACAGCGTAAGTTTTATGAACCCACCCCATCAGTGCATCACTGGATAGGTTCCAGACCAGATTTTGTGGTCTTACGATGTTTTCTGCCGCATGGGGGCGCTGCCAGCACAAAAACGAGCACACGAACCCCCCATTTTTATAGTTTTTCTGTATTCAGTAGCCCTTTCTCTATAATTTTGGCAAGTTTCGTAAAAGTGACATGGGTTTTGAATGTACAGCATAAGTTGTATGAACCCACCCCATCAGTGCATCACTGGATAGGTTCCAGACCAGATTTTGAGGTCTTATGATGTTTTCTGCCGCATGGGGGCGCTGCTAGCACATAAACGAGCACACGAACCCCCCATTTTTATAGTTTTTCTGTATTCAGTAGCCCTTTCTCTATAATTTTGGCAAGTTTCGTAAAAGTGACATGGGTTTTGAATGTACAGCATAAGTTTTATGAACCTTGCCCATTATCCCACCCCTAATAGAAAACGTCCACGAGAAGGATTTTTAGGATATTGGTGTTTTCTGCCGCGTGTGGGCGCTGCTGGCAAGACTGAGAGCATATACCCCCAACTTTAATTTTTTTTTCCTCGTTTTGGATACCTTTCTCTACAATTCTCCCAAGTTTGGAGAAAATTACGTGGATTTTGAAAGAATTATGGGGATTTAAGTTTGCTATTGGACATTTTGTTGCCTATCATGGCCTTGATCCTGTAAAGCTATCATTCTATACTGGACGTCAGATTGCCATATTCTTCAGAGTCCCGTAGAAGAAAAACAAGCACACGAACCTATAGTTTTATTTGCATATTTGGGCTTCGGATGGGTCAAAGTTACGGTATGGAAAGTTTGAAGAAACTGACATGGACTTCACTTTAACTGGGGAACGTCCTTAAACGTATATATTGTTTGCGTGACGAAACCATCATTTACTAACTCCTGTACCTGTACCATAATCCACTATGGTATTGAAATTATCATATATTGCCGCCTTTTGTAATTTTGCCTGCTGTGACAATGTATAGAAATTGCTGCGACAGGCGATCGAGTGAATCTCGATTGTTTGTACTTGGTTCGTGCGTATTTGAGTCCTTTTCGAATCAATCTATGGCAAACAAATAAAAATAAAAGCGAAAATGAAAAGAAAGAGAATATCTAATCAAATATATTTGATGGGATTTTATACGGGTGACTGACTCATGCATCCTTGCCCTCATGCTAGCGTTCACATTATCAGTTCTGATGAGATCGTATATACGGCTGGCCAATACACGTACGACGGTTTTTTTATCCAACTTAAAAGTACAATGTGAACGTCGTTTTAAAGAAACGACATTTTGTTGGACATCGTACGACAAAGATGAGACCTTTTCGTTCGACATCGTACATAGTAACGGCGTGTCATACCACATCGTGTAACGAAGCAGCGTTCATCTGCACGATGTCGCGCAAAGGTACGATTTCCGGATGGTAATACACGCTGATTTCCAACGATAACGTCGTATCAAAAGAGACGACGTATACGAAATGTCGCTTCGAACAATGGTGTGAACAGAACTGTCGACTTAATCACTTTAATTATACAGTGCGCATGATTTATTATGTCAATATCTTATGACACGCCGACAGAGATCATATGTATTGCGCTTATCATTATTTTGCACATGCTACTCAGACCGAAACGTTGTTGCAAACGGTAATTAGATTGGAGCTCAACATTGATGAAAAGGAAAGGTCGTAATTAAAGAAACTTTAGTCTAAACGCCGCCATGGCTGAAGAAAGAAAGAAATCACGTACAAACACACCGATAAAAAGTATGATTGTTTTCGTTAACAACCTTGCGTTCAGGTTATCGTTTGCACAACGTTTCGGTATGCGCAGTATATGTGCAAAATAAGTTGGACGTTTCATTAAAATTAATAATGACATAATGGACGAAACGTTGTTTCTGAAGACAATGTGAACTGGTGTTATGTCATTATTATCACAATTTGCTCTTTATCCCACGTTCTACACGCACGCCATTGTTATTTATTATAAATATTCTTTAACAAAAAAACAACTTTTATGCAACCGCTTCACGCTTTGGGGGTTTGTATTATTTATTAAAATGATTCTTTAAAAAAAAAAGGCTTTATGCAACCGCTTCACGCTTGTGAGTTTTCTTTACAAAAGGGAGAGGGAGCGGCCGTCTCGAAACAAGCACAATACCGGTATGCTGATGCAAATAGAGCACAAAGGTGAATAGGCTTTTCATCCTATTTTAGTGTGATTTCTGTGATATATCGCCGCTTTTGAAATGCATACGGGCACGTATTTTTTCTAATATGCTATTCCATTCACTATGCGAGCTCAGAACCGATTTGTTAGCAAGCAGTAGTTTTTTTTTTTCTTTTACTTGTATTTTCGTTTTGCAGTCACATAAAAATGAACCCTGCACTGTCTTGTAAATGAACTTGTTAGTTTCTGGGGCAAATTTTACTAGCTAGCTAACAGAAATCAAAATGTTGGTTCTAGAATGAAGTACATGTATACATTAAACCCATATCCATACAACTACACTATATTAGTTATATTCTAAGTCGTTTTTAGATAATGGAGCTTAGTTAGTAACATAACGTTTGTATATATAGTCACTAACTGAGTAAGTTTTTTTTTCTTCTACTATTAAGTAAATCTAAGTTGGCATTTCACGAGGATCTCCTGTTGCATACTTAGCCCTAAGTGATCTAGATTGGAACTATGATAGTGTGGTTTAATGAAGATTCGACTCTGAAGTTGAACGGGAAAGTCAATGCGGGAAAAACGTTGCTTTCAATATAGCAAGCTCCAAGCTGAATATAGGTCGAATAACTTGATCTCTAGAATTAATACGAGCAACATCGGTCAAGGCTCTTTGTAAATTGTAATTTATTTCTATGGCATGTATATGGGGGATTCAAATATGCACTGGCAAGATGGTGGACAACTGTTTGGCACGCCAATTTTCAGCAATGTCTGCTTTATTTGAAATAATCACTTCCTTTATTCATCTGAGCTCAAACAATGTTCATATTTACAAATTACAATTCTTATTATACACAACATAGCGTGAGCTTGGGTGTGAAAAAGTGTGTCTATGAAGAAATTGAACAAACGCAAATAATGTGTAAACCTGTTTACACTATAATATATGTAATGGGATTGTTCCACGACCCAACCCGACAGTTTGTACATTTGGTCGTTATCTGTTCCCGACAAAGCAACATCATATTATCTGTATTTGGTATGGGGCAATTCCACGCTAAAAAATGAGCCAAAAGTGGAACAATCCAATGAGGGTTATTTCTGATCTTGTTTATTTTTTCTGGATTTTTTTCTTCATAAATCATGATCATATAATGATATCTTTCAGTTAACATGATAAAACAAAATGTTGGGCATCTCCTGATAGGAGAAACAGATTCCATACACGAACCTATACACATGGGACTACACAGTGCCTATTTCTAGATTTTCTTTATTTTTTGCATTCCTTTCTAGTATTTTTCTATTTTAAGGTACCAAATTGGGTGATTGAATATCACATTATGTCTTCGGATTAAAAATTCAGTCTTTTGAGAGCCCTAAAGTATATTTTTAATGAATCAAAATCTCTGTCCTTCCGTTACTGTCCTTCCGTTACCGAACAGTGAAGCAATTAACTTTTTGTAATTAATATACCAATAGACATATTTTTTTCAAATAAGTGTTGTAATACTCTTAGAACATTAGGGAATGGACTATATATGAGCCAATATTACATGATAGTCCTCTTAACTTCACAGAGATTGGATCATAACTAAAGGACTTGAAAATCCATGTCCATTTTGCCGTCCTTCCGTTACCGGCACCATTAGTGTCCATATCTTATAAACGTAATGTAAACAAAATATTAAAAAAATAGGAAACCAAAGGTGTCCCACCAAGAGTCTCAGAAATGTAACTTACAATGATACATCATATTAAGCATGATTCTAGAATTATTTGATTTAATTTCAAAAATTGCGTCTGAATGTCCTTCCGTTACCGTGGAATTGCCCTATGTTGTCGGTCTCTTGTCGGTATTAGTAATCAGTTGTCATCCTGTTGTCGGTCTCTCTCCGATATGTTAGAGGTATACTGTCGGTATGTTGCCGGTCTGTTTTCGATGTAGTGTAGTTATGTCGTTGGTCTACTGTCGGTCTATTTTCGGCCTGTTTTCGCTTTCTTGTCGGCTTGTTGTTCGATTGTCGGTCTGTTGTATGTATGTTATTGGTCTGTTGTCGGTCTATTGTCGCTCTGTTGTTTGTATGTTATTGGTATAAAGTTAGTTTGTTATTGGTATATTGTTGGTATGTTGACGGTCTGCTGTCGGCCTGACTGTAATTCGTCCTGCCACATGTGGCTTCTCTCATGCACGATTGAAAGTTGGAAATGCAACGAAATGAGCATTCGACACAATAAATACTAATACTATTAGTAATAATAATAATAATAATATATATTTATAAATGTAACGGTTAAATCAACATGGCATCACCATGCTTCATAAGATTTGACCAAAAGTAATATGTGAGATTTAAATCATACTTTTACACCAATATCATTATATGATTCTTTTGAATGATGTGTGAAAGTTTTACAGAAAGAGAACACTGTGTACCTAATGCAAAAAGTGACAATTCTGACAAGTCTGATTTATCACATACTGCTCATTGATTTTGACTGCAGTCGGAAAGCGTTCCGGTGTGGGAGCGGAAAAGGTCCGGCCGCGGAATAAGTCCGGACGGACAAGATCCGCGCGCAGATTTTGTCCGACTTGCCGATATTATTATTATTGGTTGCTAACTTCAATTATCAAAAATATGGTTGCGAACAAAACTAACCATATCTCTAACTTTAAATATGGTGGCTATGGTTAGATTTGGTGAGCATAGTTAGACTAAGTGGCTTTGATTAAATTTGGTGGCTAAAGCTATGAAAATTGAAGTTAGCAGCAATCCCCCTAAATTGCACTGCCCGGACTGATGCCGCGGCCGGATCAAATCCGCGACCACACCGGAACGCTTTTCAATTCAATAACAAAATATCTCCAAATTATCTCCAAATTAGGGAGACATTATACAAGGTACAAGAGAAACCTGGAAGCACCAAGTGTTTTGGTTGAATTTGACGAAGCTGATTGATCGGTTTAACGTGCGATTCTACCAAATATATTGCGTTCGTAGTAAGTATTGATCCGCGTGTAACGTTCGCGGAATATTTTTTTGTAAAACAATGATACCCAATTAAGTCATGCTCCACAGGTTTCAACATCGTAATTACACAATTGATCATGCCCTTGCGTTACGTAATTATGAGGGCAATGTACAGTTTGTGATGTTGTAATCTTTGTTTGATATCACAGTGTGTAACACTCAGTAAACAAATTGTGTTTACTTAAAAAAAAATACATTTATTGGTATCATAACTAAATACAAATGTATATAACGTGCATTAAATAAAACATATTTTGAAAAGTACCACTTTTTTCTCGTGAAAATATATTATCATTATCATCATCACCATTTTCATCAGCATTAGCATCTTCTTCTTCTTCATGATCATCACCACCACCATGTTCATTATCTTGATTATCATCATCATCATCATCATCATCATCATCATCATCATCATCATCATCATCATTATCATCATCATCATCATCACCATCAAAACCATCATCACCATCATCATCACCATCACCATCATCATCATCATCTCCACCATCACAATTATTATCACCGTCGTCGAATATACCACCATCACCACCATAATGATCATATCAACAGTCTCTTTATGATCATGCCATTATCGTTATGTCATCTTCTTCATAATGATCATTATAACTGTTATTAATGTACTTATTGATCTTGTTTTTTATGCTTTCATCTGTTTTAAAGTACTGTATATACCGCACCTATGAGTTTACGTCTGATAGCGATATGTTATTCCTTCTTCAAATGAAAAACAAACAAACGAACAAATAAACAAATAAACAAACAAACAAACAAACACACACACAAACACACACACAAACAAACAAGCAAACAAACAAACAAACAACCAGATGACCAGTGAATAGAATCAATACAGGACGGATGTTTTATCGATAGGCAAAGCGCTCTGTGCATCGAAGCGGACAGCAGCGGTCTCACCCATCATATCAGAAGTCAATGTACTTTTTCTTCAGAGCTAATTACTAATGGTCAAAGCAAAATAAAAACAACATCGCAAACAAACTAGCAACAACATCAGCGATAAAGAGAATCCTGATATCACACACACCCATCTCGGAATTTAATTAGTACGGTGTGTGCATTTTACAATATTTTATCTTAGCAATATTGGATCCATCTGTTGGTGTATAAGTGTATTTGTTTATTTGTTACTAATATATTTTTATGTTTGCTTTGATTATTGTATTACAATGTTATTCATAACTCTTACGATGTATCGATGACCCTCCAATATAAGGCAATTTATGCACAGCGTTTCATAATGGGCCCTAATTCCCTAAAGACAAATAAATAACTGTTGTTGTTGTTGTTGCTGTTGATGATGGTGATGATGGTGATGATGAGGATGACGAGGGTGTATGACGGGGATGACGAGGATGACGAGGATGACGAGGATGACGATGATGATGATGATGATGATGATGCAGCTGCTGTTATTGCTACTACTGCTGCAGATGTTGCTGCTGCTGCTGCTGCTGCTGAAGATGATGTTGGATGTTGGAATCATGATCTAAGGTCATCTACCCTTCGCTATAATCATTGATAATGGCTAAGCTATAGTATTCGGAAGAAAGGCTAGGGTTGACAGAGCAGCGCTCGATACTTCTTGGCAATCCTTGGCGCACTTGGCACCATCCATCGGTCGATCGAGACATTTCTTGGCATTGTCGACTAGGAAAGGCCAATAATACAAACATAGTCATATTATCTAACTCTGTGTCATGTACTCAACTCGAACTGGGGATCTTTATCTTTTGGCCATTTGATGATGATACTGATAATGTTGTTGTTGATGTGTATGATGATGATGATGATAATTATTATGATGATGATAATGTTGCTGGTGCTCTGTATGATGATGATGTTGGTCTTTGTTGTTGTTGTCGTTGCTGTATATGATGACAGTTGATAAATATATGAATATAATGATGATGATGATGACAACGACGACGACAATGGTGATGATGCAGATCATTAACAAACGGAGGAGGATGGTTTAACATGTATATTTTGCCTTGCCTCCCCATCAGCCTCTCTAAGCAAAGATTCGGACAATCGGATGACGGGGACCGGTCGATTTATTGCGAGATGGACGCACCGAAGCATCATCTTTCTACGCACCGTCGGTCAGGAGGAGAAGGGGGCGACCATAGAAACCTACTCGACCGGGGCGGGTGACCATTCCCTCCTGGCCGATTGCACGGTCCCCTTACTCCCGACAACAAAGTGATAAGAATGATTGGCAGCTGCTTGTGAGAAAGTTTCACTTTGTTTTGTTTTAGTCATTTATAGTATTCTGACTACTATAGATCCGTTTTTTTGGTTTGTGTTTGTGTTTTTGTTTGGCGCGAACTGGGCCGAGCTAGGTATCCATTGTGTTGTTCCCGTGTAGGTACAATTTTGAAGTATGATGAGTTAAAAAAAGTTTCATGCTCGGTAATGAGCGTACCAGACCACCAGGGGGGGGGGGGGGGGGGGTGCTGCAGCATCCCCCAATAGTTTTGAAAATAACCTTTTGGGATTGCACCTCAAATTGGGGCAAACCCATACACATTTCCAAAGTCTGTTGCTTGAATATCACCCTTTCCCCTTCATCTGACAAGCAAAAACAAACCGGATGTTCTGCCGGAATGACAGGATTTTTGCCCGAATATGACATGAGTCTGCCCGAATGTGATATGATTTTGCCCAAAATGACATGGTTTTACCAAAATTTGAGGTATGTTGTACCCGAATATGATAATTTCAAAATTCGGGGAGGGGGGGGGGGGGGGGGGGGGGCGATGCAATCCCCTAGCATAAAAATAAGACACGACGCGATGCTACCTTCATGCGTTGGCACGTACAGGCAGAGTCCATGGCAAGGACATTATGAATTCAATAATATAAATCATAATAAAATGATATAAAGGGATTAAGGGACCGGAGTAATAAACAAGAATATTTTTTCTGAAAATTGTGTTATATTATTGTGTTATATTAGTCCCTCGTCGCAAGATAGAAAATAACTCTTCATGACAGGGGCGTCGTTCCTGGGCGGGGGGGGGGGGGGGGGCAGGGGGGCGGTCGCCCCCCCCCCCCCCCCCCCCAATGAAAATAATTGGGGGGGGCGAACATATCATTCGCCCCCCCAATAATTCCGAAAATGAGGAAGAAAAAAAACGAGTGATATAATGCCAAAGAGGGGAAAGACACATTTATCAATAATTAATCTTCAAAATAGCCGTTTTTTTAGTTTCAAAAGGACTGTAAATCTTTTTTTCGCCGTTAATACAGTTAATACAGTTAATCATCATATTGCAAGTTTCATTTGGTTGCGGGAAACTCACCTTTCAAAATGTGTTGGGCAGTGTAATTTCTCAAACGCACACCTCATACGAAGTTTATTAAACCCTCATCTAAGATAGCACACCGTCACAGAAAATAAAATAATTGAAATAATCTTTCAGGTCAATTCGGTCCATATGCGCTGAACGCAAATCAAATTGGAATATCATGTCCCCCCACATTTGAAAGTGGAGGAGATTGTCCCCCTCCCTTTGTCATTATGTATGTTTGGTTCCATACTTATGTACTTCATATTACGTGAAATTTCTGTCTCAGGTGTGCACCAAATCGCACAATTTCACGCCCAAAAATACAAAAGCTCCCTACTGTGGGAGGGGGACACCCCCTCCCACACCCTCCCCCGCTCGGTCGCTTCGCTTCCTCGCAATGTCTCTCCTCCACTTTTGATAAGTTGTTGACGCCCTTGCTTAGTTTCATGGGAGCCCAATGCCCTAGACTATTTAGATGGCTCTATAGTATACAGGATCACGTGGATCCATCTCAAGCAAGCTCAATCTTTCCTCGCTATGCACTTTAAACATGTTAAAAGTACGTTACGAGGTAGGTTCACTATTTTATACAATTTTAACACCCATGATAGGAGTTGCAAATGTCTGAAATCTAAAAGCTTCGGGGGCTCCGCCCCCCTGGACCCCCATTATTGTGCCCCAAATGTGGGTGCCCCCCAAAGTCAGGTCTTCGAGCCATCAAGACACTTTCAAAGAGCGCATAATAAAACTTCCGGGCATGCCAATGTGGGGCTTTTAGCTCTCAGTGGTCACTCTGGATTTTTTTTTTCAAATTTCGCCCCCCCAATCGCAAAAAAAACGGATCGACGCCCCTGCTTCATGATTGTATGTATCGAAACGGAAACTCGGTAAACATTATAGGCATTCTAGCGGGAAGGCTAGGGGGCTGTGTCCCGGCTGTGCACAGTCCTCCTCGAGAGTTTTGTAAGTGGCCGTATCCGGGCAAAAACACCTCGAATTCAGGCAAAACAATGTTATTTATATATGGACAATAATATCGTATTCGGGCAAGCTCATGTCATATTCGGGCTATTCGTGTCATATAATAGGCGGGCACAAATCTTGTCATCTTCAAGCAGAATCGTTTTTCGGGCAACAATGATTCATTATCATTATTTTGTGTTGTTGTCTGTCAGGTAAATAAACAAGGGGAAATGGTATTCGGGCAAAAGACCTCACCCCCCCCCCCCCTCCCCCCGCGTCGAAAATGTGCCCGTGCGCCCCCGCTCGGTAATGCCCTTGGAGGACAAATTGCATGAGTTATAACGGATAGCTTTTCCTTCTATAGAGGTTAAAATGCAGTCATGAGCAGTGCATACATGTGTGTCGAATGGCCCAGAAATACAAGAGTTTACGACAAAAATGATCGAGATATGAAAACATCTAAGATAATTATTTTGTTATACTTATTTAGTATTATGAGGAGCGTTAACAGGTTTCCCTTTAAAAGCGGAAACCGTAATGCTCCTCTGTGTATTAACCCTATTTTCTTAGTCTTACATTTTCACTGTTTGCCTCAAATTCCATGGGGGCGGATGGAAAGGGCGGGGGTGGGGGGGGGGGGGGGGGGTGTGGATGGAGGAGGGGGGGTGGATGGGAGGAGGGGGAGGGGGGGGTGATGGGAGGAGGGGGGGGTGGTGGATGGAGCGGAGGGACATTCTACTTCCATCTGCCATGTCTGTGCCAAAACATTATCAAACTAAGTATTTTGTTGTTGTTGTTAATTTTACTTTCAAGAAAAAACAGATGGGGGGGGGGGTGGGGGGGGGGGTGGGGGGGGGGGGGGTGGGGGGGGGTTAAAGGGAGGGGGTCGTCTCACTCTAGTTACACCACTGAATAATAATTATAATACCAAACTCAGAGATGTGTTACATTTCAAACGAAATGCGATGCAATGTATACACTGTGGCGCGACATGGCCTGGTTCCACACTTGGTACTCGATATTTACCAATATCATATTTACATGATTGTATCACTATACGTCATTTTATCACTATACAAATAATGTCTAGGCTATATGATATTGGTAAATATTTAACACGCAAGGAGAGATTCCCTGATGGGCCGGATACTGTATAACATTAACAACTTCAATGTACTTTTACTAGTGCAAATATGCATCTTAGCACACTGTACATATAACGATGTATCTCCATAGAGTTACAGTGGTACGTTATGTACGTTATTATCACTCTTAAAGCTAAAGAACAGCTTAGAAAACCTCTAAAAAGAAAGAAATACGTCAAATCCAGTCACACCTGTCGATGTAAATACACTTCTGGTAGTCACTATAAAGGCAGGTTGGCTGCTATAGAAAGGTGGCCGCTAGACAGAGTTCATTGTATTCGATTGTGAAAGATTACGTAAAGAGTTGTCAAAAACTGCTTTGAAATTGACTACTTTATCAATGAAATGTTTAAACCCCTTCTCTATATTTTTTGTATGTATAGTTCCTTGTTTAGTTGAGTTACGTACTTGTCATTTGCCTCAATGAAGAACCTACTATAAGGTCCGAAAGCTCGGCTCTATTTGACTTGTATTTGATTATTTGAGCCATTTATAGCGGATAAGCAGTTCTCAGCATTAAATTTTTTTTATTTTTTTATGTTCCAATCAAATATTCGAGAAAAAAAATTAGGCGGTACGCATTATGAAATTCATCTGCCCTGGATACCGATTGGGAACTGCTGCGCGAAGACCGGAGCGTGTAGTCATGAATTCATAGCAGGTCCGAGACGGGTGTACAGACTGATTTTGATGGGTTTTTTCAGCGCAGACATTTTTTTCATGGAACTTCGAAAATATTTGTGTATCCATTTAATGATTTTAGGGTCAGATTTTGCCATATTTCAACAGTATTAAGCGGATTTAGTGTATAAGAACCAGAC
Source organism: Echinarachnius parma (assembly GCA_037951105.1). Taxonomy (NCBI): domain Eukaryota; kingdom Metazoa; phylum Echinodermata; class Echinoidea; order Clypeasteroida; family Echinarachniidae; genus Echinarachnius; species Echinarachnius parma. Next base: position 146,734 of record JBAMJV010001038.1, on the reverse strand, counting down.
GGAATCGTCGGCACCCCCGGCACCACACTCTGTAGCATTTGTTAAAGTGATTCAGGTAAAGTGTCAGATATTGCACAAAATGACATTTGAGACTTCAATCCTATATCAATATCATTGTAAAATAAAATTGAAGATTTGTGAAAGTTAGAAAGAAAACGAACACTGTTAACCTAGTGAAAAAAACGATATTAAGTTCATATTTTATCACCGAATACTGATGGCCTGTCATGGATTTGTAGCAGTAATAATCGTCCGTTTGACGATATCCGCACTCGTGTATGTTGACTGTACAGAATTCATGGAATTCGCGCACGTTGGATCAAAGTTCAGTAGCGTCTGGAATATGTTTCCCACGCGTGCTGGCTCGGACGTGTTTAGCTACAACAATTGTACTTTTTTTGAAAAGCGTTGATCAGAAAAGGGGTTTCCCCGGGATTCGAACCCGAGCCCTCCGGATTGCAAGACCGGTGCTCTACCGACTGAGATAGCTAAGCCCGTGTCTTGGTGTTCGTCACTGAAACCCCTTAGTTTGAATGCTTGTGATGGTCAGAAACTATCATAAACCTGACATAAACCAGATTATAACCAAATAAATGTAATTATTATGATCTAATTCAAATATACAGAGTGTTTACAAAAAAGCGGAACCCAACTTCCACCAGCAATAGCTTATGTAGTAAACATAGTTATGTTTATTGCAATATATCATCTCAAAGATCACTTATTATTCTTTCATTTGATACCATTTTTGTAATAATTGAGCTTGTAGTTATTGAATTGCAAGCATTTTAAACGAGCAATGTTAAAATTGCTTTGCGCACAAGATTTAGATCTATTCATCAACACGGTATGATGGTCATTCATTGAAACCTCTCCTTGTGTTCGTTTGTCTTGTAATCCTTTTGTTCCGTAAATAATTAAACATGGAGATACTTTTTAAATCAGTTCCTTGCCTGACCATGCAACTGACCACTGAACACGAGCACAAACCTGTGCGGACAGACATGGGGGGGGGGGGGGGGGGGGGGGGGCATGTGGAAGGACGTTGGGGATAATTATGGACCCTGAACTCTTCTCAAAGTTGAATAAAATGTAAAACTATGAATCAAGAAACATCATGAAATGTCACTTGACTTTGTCTACTGTTTCATTCTTTACACTGCATTTAACAATTACTTTCTACTCTTGTGCGCAAAGTACTTTTTACATAACCTTTTTCAAATAAGTTTTATTCAATCATGCATGACGTTATCACAACATATTTGGTATCAAACGAAAGAGTGTGAATTAACCTTTGATATGACATATTGCAATAAATATAATTATGTTTATTTAATAAAATATTGCGGGTGGAAGTTGGGTTCCGCTTTTTTATAAACACCCTGTATAGAGAAACTGACCAGAAATATAATATGACTGAAAAAGAGCAAAGAAAATGGGATTCCAGCGGGATTATTATTATTATTATTATTATCTAAGTTACAAAGTGCGTAAAGGGTGGGCGTATATTACCAACATGGCGCCTCTTTATACGTTCTTTGTTTGAGACACACCCTCATGATTGTAATGGCGATGCATTTACTTTAAACACACAAGCTGCTAAATTACCCCTGCTTATCGCAATAATCTATATAGATATTGGTTTCTGGCATGATAAGAATCATTCTTTAGACAGAACAGAAAAAAAGAGTTCAGTTATAAATGTTCTCACAACCCTTCCTTATAATCACGATCCTATGATTAATTCATGTTTTGATAATGTCATTCATGCCATATTGGGATATTTTCGACGCGCAATTGACATCAAGCAAACATTGGGTAAAAATAATAGAAAATGAAAAATGAGAAAAATGGCAACACCGCTCAGACATGCAGCACCTGTTCTCCACACACTGCACGGTCTTTCATGTCCGACAATTCAATTCACAGATAAATTCGTAAATTCAAGGTATTTGTTCACATTCAGAGATAAATTATCACATTGTCGGGTATACAAGCGAATATCTGACAGCTTTTGTTTGAGGGACGTAGAGAAAAGCACTGAAACTCACATGATTTAAATACTAAATTATTTAAGTTATTTGTCGTATAATTATACATATACATGGAAGGGAAATTTACAATAAAGAGATAAAACAGAAAAAGAATAATGACTTATCATATTTGTCTTGTCGTAAAAGTTTAAAGGGACAGTTCCTCTTTTACAAAACGGCTGAACAGTTTCCAGTTGACGGATGGGGATGAATATATAGGTATTGTGAAGCCGAAATTTGTAAAGGTATGTCACGGAAAAAGATCTAAAAAATGAAGAATATGTAATTACATGTAGTCAGTTTAAGCGAGGTTTGGTTATTTTGTTTAGTAATCGCTTACCTATTGTTATTTGTGCGCGGGTCACGTAGCTAGCCCGGGTCACATATGGGTCACGCATAGCGCTGTGGCACTCTGTGGAATCCGTGAGCGAACTTTCTCGACGGGTGAATACACGTATACTTCACAATTAACCATTGGACGATGGTTTATTAGATTTTGGTCTATAACTCCACGAAAAAGTGATTTCAAGCCTTATTTTTTTCAGGCATGCTATTAAATGACATTTTCTTTCATATAAGACAATAACCTCGCAACTTTTGAAATTTGGCTTGCAAAAGAGTTTGGCTTGCAAAAGAGGGTCTGTCCCTTTAAGGTACATACATAGAGACATAAAGAGAGTGAGAAAGAGGAAGATAGAGGAGAGAGAAAGTTATATTGGGGGGGGGGGGGGGGGGAGGGGTGTTACACCACTGCGATTGAAAAAGAAATAATATATACACGCTCAAACAAGTATCTAAATGTAAAATCAAGCAAAATCAGCAGCCTAGCGATATAACCGTATACGTGTGCTGGTCTTTTCAACCATGGCGGATATTAAACGGTGTATCTGGAATCAAGGATAGAAATCTTTGCATACATTACTATTTTGTTGAAGCTTAATTGCAGTACGTGCAGTATACATCAGCAAGCCAGCGTATGGATACAAATCATAAACATGTTTCCGAGTACATGACGTATATATATTGAACATCGCATCATTTTCAAAGAGTGCGTAATCCCCAAGCCTTGAGGCTGGATCAGTACTTCACCTAAAGAGGCAGACGCTGAGCACTGAGTTGAATGCTAATTACTGATATGAATAATAATATATCCAGATAGATTCTAAAACGAAACAAAATTTAGACAAACAAATGTGTGTTTTTTTGTTCATCGACGCAGCAGGAGGATGAGTCGGGGTCTTTCCGGCCTTTTTATCAGCCGATGCCATTTCGGTGCTTATAGGAGCACTACGAACCGATGTGACGTTAAAGGGACTTAGTAACATTGTCCAAATCCTCAAAATCAAATTTGAATTCTAGCGGTTCCCTTATACCTTGTTGTATTCGTATTAATAATACAATCATGGGACAGGTTTCGGTTTTTCAAATTTCCCTTTCGTTACAAAGATATGTACGATTGAAGTGTTCAGATAATAAAATATCCGTTGGAGTTTTGAATCCGTGTACAAAGTGAGTGCAGTGAGTTAGTGAATATCCATACATTTTTGCTCATTACTCGGCCATGCAACGTCCATTTGACTTGAAATTTTCACACAATACCCTGTGGACATGTAAGATAACAACAATATACATTGCATCAACCATTCATCACTTTTTGCACATGTCAACAAAGTTACTAGATCCCTTTAAGAACAGTTATTACACACGCTCACGCACGTTTTCTTTTGTTTACGTGATTGTTATTCCTCCAAATGATATACATAACATAATTGCAATTGAATATACATAAACAATATAATTATGTCCAATGTTAATTTTCTTGTTATTCATGAACAGAAAACAATTAACTACCTTAAAAACATAGACATTTATACAAAAATGCACATTTTATTAATCACTCATCACTTTCTGCACTTGTCAACCAAGGTACTAGATCCCTTTACCATGTGTAGTAGAATAATTGGTAGGTATTTCGTGGCATTTACAAACAAGTGTAACACCAGGGCCCCGTTGCAGAAAGAGATACAATCGATTGTAAGTTACGATTGATCGTAAGTCAGAAAATGTATGCGTTTCAACCAATCAGATTTGCGCATCTAGAACACGTGATTTGACTTACGGATTAATTGCAACTTACAATCGATTGTATCTCTTTCTGCAACGGGGCCCTGTATATAATTACAAGTATAGAATTACTATTTTAACTATAAAGACAGAAAATGTCGTCTTTATAAGCAGGTGGTCTCTGACGACAGGTTTATTTTATATAACGGGCGGTGTTTCACAAAGATTCTGAGTCGAACTTAACTCTAAGTTGGACTTAAACTATCATGGAAAGCCAGTTGTAGCCTTGGAATACAATATATTCAAAAGCAACAAAGCAAGAATTTTAGACTTTTCATAAATGTTGTATCAAGAACATGAATCCTCCTTGATAATAGAAAATATTAATGATTTGAATCAACATTTGATGCCTTTAAAAAGGGACTTTTACAACAATTTGTCAAAGAAACTAATGGCTTGCCATACTTTTTAAGTCCAACTTAGAGTTAAGTTCAACTTAGGATCTTTGTGAAACGCCCCCATGGACACGTATAATAGTGGATGTGGTTAAATACACTTGTCTATCATTAACTTGTATTTCATTTTCATTTAATTCATTTATATTCATGTCAAAATCATGGTTTGACAAATGAAATACAATGAAGTGTTTTACAAAAGTGTTTTAATATAAGTGTCTTAGGATAGGTATTGTTCTCGTAAAGGGATCTAGTAACATTGTCCAAATTCACAAAACTTTAATACTCAAAACTGTAGTGATTCTCACATACCTTGTTATATTCGTATTACCAATAGAAACATGGAACGGGTTTGGGTTTGCCGAATTTCACTTTCGTTAGAAAGATATTTTCTTTTGAAGTGTTTGGATTTGTAATTGTCCACTGGATAATAACAACTGTGTACAAAGTTAGTGCAAATGAGTTAGCAAATATCACTTTGGATTTTCGCTTATGACTCTGTCATAATGAATAACACTCATTAACCATGACATTTTCACACATCACTCAGTGGACATATCGGATTAAATTTAAAGAAATACATATTTTATCAACCCCTTTAAATTGTTTTCACATTTTAACAAAGTTACTTGATCCCTTTTTAGTAAACATTAACTTAAAGCGCTTTCCAAAATCGCGCCTCTGATATAAAGCAAGTCTACTTGAACACAACAAACATTCATAGTTGAATTAAGCATAATATAACTATAATATGCTCATAAATACAATATTACGAATTCATTTATGTACAAATGAAATTATTTTTACCCACCCTAATATAACTTTGTTTGTTACAGGTGTTGGAGTGTTATATTACAGTTATTATATTATATACACCAATCATCATTGTGTACACTAGCAGAGGGAAATCGTTTGATTTGAATGTGTGCCAAGTTATATTTGTATTTTTTTGACTTTAGGTTTGTACTTGAATAACACACACAAATTATAGAGCAAATCTGAGAATAAATCCATTTGGATTGCACGCCCTAGAAGAGTTGCATAAAAGGAACTACCAAGGCGGGACGACGCGTATGGTCTGCATATAATGTTAATGAACTTGTTAAACAAAAATCGTCATTAATTTTAGTGAAAGATGGGAGGGTTTGTGAGCAACTGATCTGTCGATCTCTTGCAAACTCAAATTATGTCTCCACGTATCTAACCAGACAACCGGAGTTAGACTCTGATGCGGTCCGATGTATTAATGTGTGATGAAACCATGTGGGTAAATATGAAAACATTGACCTTAGCCCTAAACAATTAAATACATAAATGATAGAAAATACTAATCGATCATCAAATATATCAACATTTCTTATCCTTTATTTTAATTTTAAATAAGTTATTATTCGATTGATATGTTTCCATCTGATCGGAACTTTTCTATGTAATCTTCAAGCTCTCTGACAGACAGTTCAAAGGAAAACGACGTTCGATGTTGAAAAAAATCCCACACATCTCAAAATCGAACTTACATCGATCCAAATATTTGCGATCTAAATGTTTGACACAATACGCACGTCATAGGCTCTTACCCATGCATGTAGGTGACGTCGATCCGGGGGTGAGGCAAGGCGACCTACTATCATTGACAATTTACAGAGCTGTAAAAAAAGGTTCTTCAGATCAGAGTAGTAGGGGTTTTATTGATTAGATTACCTCTGACGGTCAATATAGAGAGGAAGACAGTTATATAATAATCAAGGAGGATTCAAAAGAAGCACGAGTTTCTCGGACTCGTAACGCGCTTGGCTTAGCATACTGAGAAGTATCAAAGGCCTGGGAGCACTTAGCGCCGCAGGTACCCGGGCCGGAGTTCGTTTGATAAAGAAACAGTTAGCAGCTTTTTTTTGTTTTCATAAACACGCCACGCCGAGCCGTGCAGCTGCAGTGCCGCCACATACCACATAGCTCTCCGCGTAAAGCTAGATACGATGTGCCATGCCATCCATAATTATATAATTCATAAATACGACGCATATCAAGTATGAGTAACAAGTCATCAACGTGTTTGGCGAACGTTTCAGAAGCAGATTCGTGTGAATATTTCAATAGAAATCTACTAGCGACAATTTGCCCTACATTTCAGTTGAAGGGCAGTGTGTAAACAATTGTTGACTGATTTTTATTAACGTGGATACAAGTTCAATGGGAGCGGGCGATATTCTCGTGAAGATTTATCTCATCTCTACAACAGGTTGGTTTATCGTGTTTTTTTTAGAGGGTATAACTTTATGAGTGCTGGCTTGAACGCGGTTTGGCTCTCGAATTGTTGTGAGAACGGTGGTTTGTATTAATAAATTCGGCTATTTGATATCCAAATGCGGTTAAGCTCAAAGTCAACTACTTATATTATTCAAGCAACCACACTATTAGTAATTGAGCATGAATTATTATAATATACAATCATGTGGTAACGACGGTACACACTTCACTACCGTAAGTTATGTATTCATTTATATCGTATCATCATACATGTTGTATCTTCATAATTATATAATATTTGTTTAGCATCATATTGCATACAATATGTTGTATAGAATATGTATTCATAACTATCCTTAACTATAAATGTAAAGTACGTATGTAGCACAATTTATCACATGACTTAGTAAATACAGTACATGCCGCTGCGGTGTTATATTTTTGGATATACCATGGCAATATTACACCCCTGTGTTTGACAGTCAGATGATAAAACAGTTGTTCAACTTGTTGTCGGGAAAATCACGGAATATTCCTACCCTCGGGATTTCAAATGCTATTTCGTGAAGAAAATAAGTCCCTCGACTTCGTCTCGGGACTTATTTACTCTTCCCTCAATAGCATTTAACATCCCTCGGGATGTAATATTCCGTGCTATACCCTCCACCGCCATTTAACAACAGTATAATATTAAATGAAATGCCGAACACGATCTACATCGATGAAAGCATAATTATATATTTACAAAGTTACGGAAAAGCTCTGAATGCTAAATCTGATAAAAATGTATTTACAGTTAGTCGATTTCGCCCCTAACCTCAACATTTACTGATGAGTCTTCGGGTGAAACCTACTGTCTAATTACGTAGTTTGTAAATTGTATAGCACTACTATTAGACTTTACCTTTAATTATCTGTAACTTTGTAGTTGTTTATCCATAACATATTCACAGCATTCGTATTCATGATTGGGATATCATACAGTCATAACAATATTGATAACCCAGTCATCGCGCGAATAAAGTGCCTATAGTCTATACACAAATAATTATATAGGCCTATATTAAACAAATATACATTCATGTTAAAGGTACCGTTGAGTATTGGTATTTCCCGAAGTGCCCCCCGATATTTTTTTGTGAGATAATGAAAAACTGACTGTCAAATTTAAAAGAACATACAATTTTAATGACAGAATAAACTTTATTTGATCAAAATCGGTTCAGAAACGGCTGGAATATTCATAAGTATATTTTTATTCAAAAGATTCTTCACCGGCAATCACCGGGGGATATTTAGACTTTTTAGAAAAAAAATTAAAAATGCTTAAAAACTACTTGGAAAAAAAATCTGAATAGGTTTTTAAAAAGTCGTTGATGATATCTCTATTGAATCATTATTTTAACAAAACATTAAATGCACAATTTTGTATGAAAAATTGCTAAAACCAGTGATTTTTTTTAAATAGCGCCCTCTTGAGTTGTAACGGCTATTTTTAAATGATAACAGGGGTTTTACTTAGTCGTTTGTAATTGTGTATACTTTTCGAGCATGGTGAAATTATAACTATTACTTTGTACCGTAATGGTGCAGGTTTTGGTTACTAAAGTTAAGTTTGACCAATACTCAACTATCCCTTTAATCGTAATCTAGAAGACACAGACACAGTATTCCAGTGAGTGAGAACTTTGGACTCAAGTATGCTCGGGCATTGTCAAGGACGAAAATGTGTCATTTAATTGGGAAGGAACACTTTGAATAAAGTAGTCCTATCTATTGACACCCCTTTTGAACAAGTCGCGAACTGTGTTGATTTTAAAGGGATCTAGTAACTTTGTTGACCCGTGTGTAAAACCTAACAAAGGGTTGTTGGATTGTATATTTATGTGATCTGGGTCCCGTTGCAGAAAGAGATACATTCGATTGTATAAGTTACAATTAATTGTAAGTCAGATCATTGTGTTCTAAATGCGCGAATCTGATTGGTTGAAACGCGCGAAGTTTCTGACTTGCAATCAATTATAACTTACAATCGATTGTATCTCTTTCTGCAACGGGACCCTGATAATTATGTTCACTGAGTGATGTGTAAACATTCCATGTGAATTAATATCATAATGACCGAGTAATAAGCGAACATGCACAGTGACATTGGCTAACTCATTACACTGAGTGTGTACACAGTTTAAATTATCCAATGGAGAATGTAAATTCCGAACGTCACTTCAATCATAAATATCTTTTTAACGAAAGTAAAATTTGGAAAACCAAAACTTGTGTATACAACAAGTGAACAAGGTATGTGAAACTGCTAGAGTTATTAGTAAATTGTGTGTTTTTTGACGTTAATACTAGATCATCGATATGTACATTATGTCGATGTACTAGATCCCTTTAACTGTGGGTCCATCGGCCGCGACTGACAACCATGTGATGGACCATGCACGGACCCGTGTCTATGCGTGAAAAAATAACATGGTCTTCCTTCGCTAATATAATCCAAACAAGTTTGTGCGTTTTAAAGAGATCTAGTAACATGTCATTAAAATCCACAAAACTTACTTTCAGACGCATTCAATCAATTATGGTTATAGGACCGCGCTTTATCGTCACAATCCGAGAGACGCAGCCTAGGTTTCGATCCCGGGTCGATTTGTGCGAATAGCGGATCCACTGACCACTTGACCAGAGCATCTTTTCACTAGGCTTTATACCTTCTTTGGACATATACATCTGGCCCCATATTCATGAAACCCCGCTAGCTTAGTTCCTTACTTAGTGTATTTGATGTGCAGTTTATTGAGCAACTAACAGTCTTCCTAGTTCCCAACTATAGGGTAAAATAGGTATTAGCCCTATAGGTACCCACACTTAGTTATCCTTCGTTAGCAGCTAAAAGATCTTGCCTATAATTCTTAGCCAAGTCATCCAATATAGACTTAGCAAGGAACTCAGCTATATAGCGGGCTTTCATGAATATGGGCCCAAGGTGGAGGATGCAGTATATACTGTTTGGTGGTTTGTAAAGTTCCCGTTTAGAATACAGTCAAGCCTCCTAATAGGGGCCCGCCAAAGAGAGAAAGAAAATGTGACCTTTATATAGGCAGGCGCAATCTGAAGACAGTTACATTTAAATGTTCCTATAGGGAGTTAATTATTGCGGTGTTTATAAGCAGGTGGCCATTATAAACAGGTGGTCGCTATAGCAGGTTTGATTTTACATGTACATTATTATCCGTGATATGTGATTTAGAGTTCTGACATGTTGGGTATATATACCTTGGGAATAGACTTCTATAACGAATTTATAGTTTGAAACTATAAGTTGATTTCTTTTTGTTGCACACGCGATAAATCCATGAACCATAAATAGATACTAATATCATCCTATTACCCCAAAGGACCATTCGGGGACGTTTCAGAGTCTCTCTAATCGTTTCCAATCTGTGTGAAATGTCCAATTTGTCTTATTAGGAAACATTTTGTTTCATTAATGATGTATTGGCTTTCCTTTTTCAACACGCACATCTTACCTTAAAGCCAATTAGCAGTATTGGGAAAGTTACCGAAAACAGCTATATTGGTCAAACTAATTGATCAGTATTGTTGAATAAGTATTAAAAAAAGGGCTTTTGTGGTTAAATCCGAATCTTAGTATCGTTAAATGCAGAAATATCGGAGGAAATTCAATGCACGCCAGTGAAATTTGGCCTAAATTCACCGTGTGATGTCATAAATTATGTCATAAATATTCTTTTAATAATTTTCAAATTTGGACTTCATTTTCCGAAAGAGCATAACAAATAATGTCCAAATACCGAAAATCAAAGGAATAGATTACATATTGGCTGAGCTATGCCCATCCGAATGATTTCTTTTTGGGCAATCAGTGGGCAATCAGTGTTATAGTGCACTGGTTCTAAATTTAGGAACCAGTGCACTATAACACTGATTGCTCATTGAAGTAAAATTCATTCGGATGGGCATATCTCAGCCAATACGTAACCTATTGATTTGATTTTCGGTATTTGGACATAATTTGGTATGCTCTTTCTGAAAATGAAGTCCAAATTTGACAATTCTAAAAAAGTGTTTTTATGACGTCATGGCTTCTGTACTCTATAGCGCTGGGTTGGAGATATCGACAAGCCCGCATAACGTAAACACGGTGCACTAGCATAATCTTTCGCACGCAGCGTTTCGTGGTTGAATTGTTAAGAGAAAATAAGGAAACATTTATATTGCACATAAAACACATTACAGACAACATTTAACTAACAATATTATTGCAATATTCAAAAAGACAAACTCAAGCCATCTCCTCCGGTAAAATAGAAAGTAAAACTACAATAATTAAAGGTACACTTGAGTATTGGTACTTCCCGAAATCGGTTGGTTTAATTCCATTTGAAAGTTCATTGAATAAAACATGTGAAATTAGAATCATTCCCTTTCGAATGCTTTCATAGTTGTAAAATTTGATTTCAAAATTTGTTTATTTATAAGTCTACCCTGCTGGGCGATATCTTGACTTTTTAGAAAAAGAAAAAAAAAATGCTTATAGACTTCTTTGAAAAAAACAAAATAGGTTGTTGGTGATATCTCTATTTAATCATTATTTAAACAAAACATCACATGCACAATTTTATATGAAAAATTGTTAAAACCAATGTTTCTTTAGAGAGCGCCCTTGAGTTGTAGTGGCTCTTTTTGAATGATAACAGTGTTTTTACTTAGTCGTTTGTAATTGTGTATTCCTTTCGAGCATGGTGGTTAGTTTATACCAAAATGGTGCAGATTTTGGTTACTAAAATTAATTTTGACCACAACTCAACTATCCCTTTAAATAAAGTAAAGTGGATAGTTACAAATCTTAACACTTCAAATGTTAAAAACCTTTTTAATGAAACAGAAATTAGAAAAAAACATAACATGTCCCATGCTTTTATTTGAAAGTACGAATGCAACATGGTATGAGAGAACCATTAGAGTTCTAAGTCAATTCTGTGGATTTGGAATATTACTAGATTCAATAATAGTAAATATATTATCCATTTCGGATATAGTATCGGAAATAATATCGCTAGTGATATTCGTTTGTCTCGCAATGTATGGTCAAACTAGGAATCTAAAAGATCATGACGTTTCGTGTGCCGCTGCAACACTTTGTCAAATGATATTATCTAATGTAGACAATCGGTATTTATGCTCTACCGTGGCTCCCAACGCAGAATCTCACATAAGCGAGCACGTTCCCGATAGGTCAAAAACGGGCCTTTGATACTTCTAAAGCGCATAGAGACATTTTTGTTATATTATGCGTTATAAAAAGGCAAATTATTATTTAGATTATTATCATGATTTTTATGATGATTATGATTATGATTATTATTATCATTATTATTATTATCATCATTATTATCATTATAACAATTATAAATATAATCATTATAGTTACACAGAAGGTATGAATTGCCGTTACCATATCATGCAGTATAATTCACTCCAAGGTTACAGGATATGTATATACAAAGCCCTGATAATCCCTTTAAACCCTATCTCATCGATCAAATATATATTCAACCTTTGGATCTTGTAAGGAAGGTAGGAATAGGATTCACATCAAGAACAATCAAATGACGCAATTGTTATAAGTATTCGCTCACTAACCATAGTCTTTAGACATTCACCAGGGACTCGGAAGTCTATGCGTTCATGGTGTTATTGGCAAGGGCCACATCGGATGGAGTATCACCCTGGGGGTGGTTCACAAAGGTTCTAAGTTGAACTTTTTACTCTAAGTTGGACCTAACTAGATGCAAGTTAAATTGTTGGAACAATTTATTTAAAATGCATACATTTTGATTGAAATCAGTAATATGTGTTATTATCAAGGAGCCTTGAAGTTATTCGAATACTTGCATTTTCTTTGCTTTTGAATAAATTTGAATAACTTGTTGGAACAATTCATTTAAAATGCATACATTTTGATTGAAATCGGTAATATTTGTTATTATCAAGGAGCCTTGAAGTTAATTATAATACATTTTTGTTAGAAGCTTCAAATAATTGCATTTTCTTTGCTTTTGAAGATATGTTTTATTTCAAGGCTACAAATGGCTTCCCATAGTTGTTAGGTCCGACTTAGACAATGTTTAATAGAGTTAAGTTCAACCTAGCATCCTTGAGAAACACCCCCTGGACTCGTTGCAAACACACTTCACCTTCATATTTCACGACACCTGTTCACGTCACCTATGTTGTACAGTCAAACCTGTCTATATAACAACCACCAAAGGAAGACAGAAAAGCCGCAGAAAGTGTGGTCTTTATAAGCAGGTGTTCTTTAAAGACAGACTTACATGTTATCTCCTTCCGAAGCAGTCAAGAAGACGGTCTTTATAAGCAGGTAACCTTTATAGACATAAATGGTTGCTGGAGTAAATTTTAATGCATTACGTTGTACAATCAAACCCGTGTATTAAGACCGCACAATGAAGACTGAACAAGACTATGGTCTTAGGTGGTCCCTGAGACAGGTTCTGCAGACAGAGCCGACTCGACCCGATTCGACTGGTTATCATTCGGATCGGCTCAGTTTTCAGTGCCTCGCGACACACATTTTGCCAGTCGAGAGACAGTCGGATGCCAATTGGGACCGATTCAACACGATGAATCGGATCCGAGCGACCGGGCCCAATTCTAGCCTGATTGAAACCGGTCGGATCGGGTCGAGTCGGCTCTGTCTGCAGAGCTAGAGCTGCAGGTTTGACTGTATTTACTTTGTGTATTTGCTAAACCCATTGGTAACTTGAGTCATTAACCTTGCAAGGTCTCGGAGGTTCACATTTCAGCGGCAAGGCCAAATCGGATATAGAAATATTTACTCTTTCTAAACGACCTTCACCTTCATAATACACGGGGGAAATGCGATCACATTGAAATTATTTTTGTTCGTGTGTGTTTTACAAATTCCAATCTTGTCAGCAGGCCAGTAGCCAGAATTTTTCAGAGGGGGGGGGGGGGGGGGGGGGGAGAGGGGGGGAGGGGGAGGGGGGGGGGTGCGTAATTTGCCAAAACGGGACCGAGACCACTGGTTTGATTTGTGTAAGTGGGGGGAGGGAGTCATCTCGGAGACCGATCATGGCCCGAGACCACTCCGGTTTTGTCTTAATCAACTGCCAGTCAGACGCCATTCGATGCCGATTAAACATGTTGAATCGCCTCCTACTGAGCGAAACTGACTCTAGCCTGACTGAAATCCAGTCGGATCGGGTCGAGTCGGCTCTGTCTGCGCCGGGCTTTACAAACAAATTCAACCGGGACGCGAATGTAGAATATAGTTTTTTTTTCTTTCTCGAGGCGTCCAACTCTCTTGTTGTCGTTTGCTCCATTTGCAGGGGTTATTAAAGCAAGAGTTGGCGAGTAAACTCTACCAATCAATGACAATTATTTGTTCGCTGTTGGATGGCTGGAGTCACTGCCTATATATCTTTGTAGATCTCTCCACTTGTATGTTGCTTCATTCATTCATTCATTCATTTTGTAAATAAATATTTGTGAGAGTACTTTGGAACGTATAGAAATCTGCCTACTTATTTGATATACGTAGCAGATGGAAGGTCATTCTACTGCAATATTATTCAAGATAATTGTTGATTGTTTGTTGTGCTTGGGTTTGTGATTGACGAGATTCAAGTGAAAGAAGACATGCGGTCCCATAGGATCTTCCCCTATATGGATGATATCCGAATTCTCAACCTCGAGTTCTTGCGCGTCACATTCCACGAGCAGGACAAACCGATATACATCTTACAGTGCTCAATGATGTGGTGCACGAACATGAAAATAATATAACACACATGATTAAATTATCCACATAGCTGCGATACATCTTGCGTTCGTGTGTATGACTTGTGTTGATTGAGCAATATTATTTTATTTTGAGCAAAAGATCTGTAAGTTGTTGAATGTCATTATAAATGCCTCCATGCACAGATTGCAACACAACGCAGTTGTGGATAATAATCAGTTATGATGAACATTAGGCAAGGTTTTGTCTGGCCTTCTTTGTAAATAACCTACTATTACCGCAATTTTGTTTGGGCCTCAATCCGATCCACAAGTTGCAACTAAATACTCTGCTTTAAACAAACAGTTGGTGAATAAATTGAGCAAGGATTTCCCGCCTTTCTTGTGGATGAAACTTCGACTTGGGCATCTACATTATATTGCCGAAATTTTCAACTTTATAGTGCAGCGTCTAAAACGGACATTTCATGCACAATTTTTAGCAAGATTGTCCGTCATTGTAACATATAACATTGCAATGTTGACATTAATTTTTTCTCCCAAAGTTGAAACCAAATACTGTGCCTGAAACGAATATTTAATGTACAATTTGAGACTTGAGCAACTACATTATCTGCAAGTTCCAACTAATGTAAATGAGCGCCCAAAAACGTAACATTTAATTAACCGTTTTCAGCATGGTTTTCCGTCGTTCTAACGTTGTAATTTCGACAAATTTTGTCTCCGCAAATTGCAACGAAATATTTTGCCGAAAATAAATATTTAATGATCAATACTTGGGCAAGGATATCCCGCCTTTTAACAAATTGGAATTTCAACTTGGGCATATATCCGTAAGTTTCATCTACCACACTAAAGGCCGAGCCCACGAGAACAAACCTTTAACATTAATGAAGATCGTCTGTGGAAGATTCGCTTGTCTTCCTTGCCAGCTTGTGTTAAAAGGATAGTTGAGTTTTGGTAAAGAGAGTACAGTTTGGGTCAAACTGAATTTTAGTAGCCAAAACCTGTTTGAAAAGAGGAAGCATTCAAAAAGAAATTTGTAACGGCTGGTTCAAAATTATCTAATAATTGCGGGGTCCCACAATTATTACAAATGGTTATGTTTATGGATATTTCAGCCATTTCTGAACCGATTTTGATCAAATTAGGTTTAGTCTGTCATTTAAATTGTATGCACTTTCAAATAATTGTGTGTAGCGCCCTACATACCAAAACGTAACTATCCCTTTAATATTACTGTATTGTCATTTTAATATTTTGAAATAGTTTAAAAGCAGGCCTAAAAATACAGCTCTGTTCATGCAATTGTGCAGTCCGTCATTTGCGTGGAGGAGCGGGCGCCTTTGAATGACCGAAACCAATTAATGGCGCCATGGTATACAAGTGATGTGGATCATCATCATCGTTATCAGCATCTAACTTCGACTTGGGCTTCGAACCACACGATGCAAGTAAATGTTGTGCCCAATAACCAACATTTAACATGTTTAATGAGCAATATGATCAATAGTTTGCAGCTTTTGTTATAATTGTAAATCCGACTTTCGCCTCTGCAAGTTGCGAGTTATCAATGCTGTAAAAGAGGACACGTTTTGATGAACATCATTTGAGCAAGGGGTTGTCATCTCTCTCATAATTGGAATTAGACTTGTGATTCCGCAGGTTGATACTATGACTAGTGGTGTAAATGAAGTTGAACATTTTAATGAACAATTTGAGCAGGGGTGTTTCGCGTTGTTCTTATCTATGTAATTTCGACTCTTTTTGTCTCCATAGGTTGGTCCTCTATGCCGCACGCAATAACAAACCGTTAATGGACACCATTTAAGGACGGGATTTCGTCGTAGTATTTAGGCTCGTGCCACCGAGTTGCCAGCCAGTCTTCATGATGGGAATCTCACCGGCCACATCACGTCTTGCGCTCTTCTGTCTTCTGGCGGCAGTCGTGCCGAACCTTGGTAAGTTATATATTTCCGTCTCTCTTGCTTAAAGGGATAGTTGAGTATTGGTCAAACTTAAATTTAGTAACCAAAACCTGCACTATTTACGGTACAAAGTAATAGTTATAACTTCACGGCATGCTCGAAAAGTATACACAATTACAAACGACTAAGTAAAACCCCTGTTATCATTCAAAAATAGCCGTTACAACTCAAGAGGGCGCTATTAAAAAAATAATTGGTTTTAGCCTTTTTCATACAAAATTGTGCATTTAATGTTTGTTAAAATAATGATTCAATAGAAATATCATCAACGACTTTTTAAAAACCTATTCGGATTTTTTTCAAAGTAGTCTTCGAGCATTTTTGACATTTTTCTAAAAAGTCTAAATATCGCCCGGTGATTGCCGGTGAAGAAAATTTTGAATAAAAATATATTTATGGATATTTCAGCCGTTTCTGAACCGATTTTGATCAAATCAAGTTTATTCTGTCATTAAAATTGTATGTTATTTCGAATTTGACAGTCAGTTTTTCATTATCTCACAAAAAATATCGGGGGGCACTTCGGGAAATACCAATACTCAACACTTCCTTTAAACTCAATGATTTGTATTGAATAAAGCTTTATGCATTAGTAAAATAGGAACATCGTTAGGCGGGGATACAAGTAATATAACATAAAATAATATCACTACAAAACAAGCACGCGCTGGATTTTATATTCAATTAATTAATTATACAAGACATAGGCTTTGCCGAGAGAAACAGGCTTAGGATTCTAATAATTATATTATAGCAATGCACCAGATTTATGTTTGAATAAATTAATTATTGAAGACATTAGCTGTTCGAAGAAGAAATAACATGTAAGCCCCACAATGCATGGCTATGATGGTATGATATTTGCAAATTAGTCTATCAGGTTGTGTAAAGCAGCAATTTTTTTTGCTATAATCTTGGAAACAGTTTTTAATTTGGTCTAAATACATTACTGATGAGAAAAAGTGATGTTTCCATTTTTAATTTTTGGTCCCAGGGTGCATTTTGGCGATTTTAAAGATAATTAGCTAATTTGCATATTTGTGAAATAAGGTCAGGGGTCATTTTCTATCTAGGAATAGTACAATATTGATAAAAACTAGTATTCTAGGGTATTTTGAGGCAAGGATTCCATTTCCGGTGCTCGTTTGTAAGTGCTGTATGGGAAACACTCTGAAATCAAAGATGGCTTCCCCTAATTTGCATATTTATGAATATTATTGATTTTCAGTGGCTACAGCCCCTAATAAGCAATAATTCCGGATTATTATTTGTCAGTTATGTTCTAAGTATGTATTTAAGATATCAAAGATGAGTTAACATCATGGCAACCTCTAGCAATGCATATTATTTGCATAAATATGTATTTTACCTAATTTGCATATTCCCCTAAATCGAGTATATTGGGAACCCGGCAAGTAAAAAAGACAAGTAATACCACTTTTCCAAGGTTTTAGGGGGCAACGAATCCATTCATGATACTTATTTACCTGTATCACCTCGGCAACCCACATAAATTCAAGATGGCCGCGATTGTCATTTTAAAGTAAATAATGCTATTTGCTACTTAAACGGCATTTAATTGATAAAAGTATGATTTGCTTACTGTAAGCAAACAACTACATTGTGATTCAAATATTCTAGTTGCTCATTCCAATAATTAAAAGTCAAAACATTATAATATCAATCTAATATAACCAAAATAATATAGTCGTGTATGATAACATGTGTAATTTAGGGAGCAGTCATCTTGGATTTGAGATGGATGCCATGGTGATACAGGTAAATAAGTATCAAAAATGGATCTGCTGCCCCCCAAAACCTTGGAAAAGTGGTATTACTTGTCTTTTTTACTTGCCGGGTTCCCAATATACTCGATTTTGGGGAATATGCAAATTTGGTAAAATACATAATTATGCAAATAATATGCATTGCTAGAGGTTGCCACGATGGCAACTCATCTCTGATATCTTAAATGCATACTTAGAACATAACTGACAAATAATAATCCGGAATGATTGCTTATTAGGGGCTGTAGCCACTGAAAATCAATAATATTCATAAATATGCAAATTAGGGGCAGCCATCTTGGATTTCAGAGTGTTTCCCATACACCACTTACAAACGAGCACCGGAAATGGAATCCTTGCCCCAAAATACCCTAGAATACTAGTTTTTATCAATATTGTACTATTCCTAGATAGAAAATGACCCCTGACCTTATTTCACAAATATGCAAATTAGCTAATTATCTTTAAAATCGCCAAAATGCACCCTGGGACCAAAAATTAAAAATGGAAACATCACTTTTTTCTCATCAGTAATGTATTAAGACCAAATAAAAAAATGTTTCCAAGATTATAGCAAAAAATTTCACAACATTTATAAACACTTCATTAGGGGATATACTAAATGCTTTATATGACTCGTAACATAAAAACAAATGTTAAGCTAAAGTTGTTTTGCAAATTATTGCAATTCCTGTAATAATTGACAATAAAACAAATCATCGGACTGTTTTGTATGGGATCGTAATAATTCAATGAGTGTATTCAATTAAATTATAAGAAGAGCTCACTTCCAAAAGGCGCTAAATCCACTTTCCATACAAATTGAGTTAAACGATATATCTACATGTATAATCCACGTAGCCATCTAGGAATCCACATTTTACGACAATTATCTCACTCAAAATCGAAATATAGAAAGTTAAATTTTCATATTCCCATAGGCACGTGTACAAAGTGGGACAAAGAAACCTGTTTTCCTCGGAAGTTGAAAAAGTGCATTTAGCGCCTTTTGGTTGAAATCTCTTATCTCTTCATATGTTGTTTTTATTATTTTGTATTAAATCAGTGTAGCCGAGAAGGCTAAATTACAACTAACTGTACAGAGAATAAAAAATAAAAAAATCAAATTAAAAGGAAATATACTTGATATCGAAATACATATAAATACAAAAGCAAGGAACTAACATGATGGCAACGTAAAACAATTTATGAGAAATTTATAAAGTATCAATATTATCAACTTTGTATAAATCAATTATACAAAAAGTACTTATCAGAACTAAAAGCCATACATAAAGGAACTTAAGTTATGTTAAATGGTAAAAAATAATAATAAATTGGTATTCTTCACTTCAATTAGACAAATTAGATGTGCGTGAAAGTATAAGGTTTCTATTAAAAATGCAACTAAACATATATCTAAAAGTACAAACATGAATTATACAACTAATCTGAGTAAGAATTGCGAACAAATGTATACAAATTCAAGCGAGATTAAATAGCTGTAAGCTCTTAATCATAAAACATACACTTGCAGGTGATAAATAAAGCATTATTGGGTTGTATTGAACATTACACATGTAAATTCACTCTCCCATATAATCTTATACCAGTGTCACATTATGATCATGTTTATCATACGCAATGAGAACTAAAAGTTATAATTGTACACTTCTTTGTAAACTGTGTTTTTAAAATGTTGCAGGGCGTTTTTGTAAAGCAGTTCCACTTATATTATGTATTCGTGGACCTGAATGGAACTACCATGCCAAAGTGTATCTTGAATTAACACATTAAAAAATAAATACTTGATACAAAAATACAGTAATTTCTTCAGTGATTTCAAACCACACAATTATAAAGAGGTACACAATCTTTGGCCAGAAGTACTCAAGATTACCCTTCATAAATGGCCAACAAGCTTCCTGCTTCATTCCAGATTTCTCACATTTGAAATATAATACATTTGAATAATAAGACCACTTCTGCCTCATTTAAGTTGATTACAGCACAGCGCTGCCAGTGAACTGTTCAATAATAGTTGTTGATTGGGGTGTTATAAAATCCGCGAAATTGTTCGTTGTCCCATAAGAGGTTTTAATATTTCCCACGCGATTGAATTTAGGAACTATTAATTTTGTTTTCTCGAATTTAGAAACTCTCGATATTGTTTATCAAAATCCACACCAATATTCGCACCTTCTTGAGTGAACTAAGATTTTCAGGAGACAAACTTCTGCGAGTATTTATGTGTTTGTCGATTTGTGGTTTCAGGGGTTCCTAAAAATGTGAGATCTTTTCCTGTTTGTTGTGATATAGATTCTTAATAATTTATGAATGTTTGTATTTATTTGTTTCTTTATCATTATGGTTAACCTATGTATTATAGTTGTCTGTGTCTAGGTTATTTGTTTTTTGTGTCACCTACGAACAACTAGATTACATAACCGTACTTATAGTTAGTTACTTTCGACCGACGAATTGGGAAGAATTACTTTCATTAAAAAAAGTATTCTTAATTTAGACCTAGTCTTATCGGGAGTCTATTTTGACCTCTTTATTACGTCACATTTAAGTAAGAACAAAAGCCCTCTTAAATATAAAGATTATATAACCGTTATTTAATTAGTTTCATTTGACCGACACATTGAGAAGAAATAGAGGTACTTTGATAAGAGGTATATTACGACATGTTAAAGGGATAGTTGAGTTCTGGTAAGGAGAGTACAGTTTTGGTGAAACTGAATTTTAGTAACCAAAACATGCATCATTACATTACAAACTAATAGTTATAACTAGAAAGGAACACACAATTACAAATGACGTAGTAAAGATCATGTTATCATTAAAAAAGAGCCGTTAAAACGTAAGAGGGCGCTCTCTAAACACACATCGGTTTCAACCATTTTGAATAAAATATTGTGCATGTGATGCTTTGTTGAAATAGTGATTAGATAGAGAGATAACCAACAACTATTTAAATATCTATTTTGTAACTTTTTGAAAAGAGGAAGCATTAAAAAAAAAATGTAACGGCTGGTTCAAAATTCTCTAATAAACCTGGGGCCCCAGCTTTATTACAAATTGTTATATTTATGGATATTTCAGCCGTCTCTGAACCGATTTTGATCAAACAAAGATGATTTTATTATTTAAATATTATGCTCTTTCAAATTTGACACTCAGTTTTTCATTACCTCACAAAAAAAAAGTAGTCTAGCGCTCTCTCTACCAAAACTCAACTATCCCTTTAATACTAGTCTTATCTCAAGTCTGTTTGCGCCTCATAGCATCGTACGAGACATTGTTATGTAATCGGCTATTCTATTCCTCATAGTTGACACATGACAAGCACATGTCGACTATGCACGATTTGTTATAAACGAATTTAGGTGAATCATTATGTATTGATCATGTTGATGATGACTTCCACTGTAAACCAAACAGAACAATAATTAGTCCATTATCAATTTATTCCAATAATTAGTAATTAATATATTATTACAATTTGATTCGTACATAATTATTGCCCGCATATTTACAAAATTGAAATTCGAAAAACGGAATCCTATTCAATGCTTCTGTTGGTAATACAATTGCATTTTGTTCGCTTAATGTTAATATATTGGGATGCTAGTTTTACATGGTAATTAATTTGAATAATAATTATTTGGAAGACTGATTTGGAGTATTGGATATAAATGGCCCAAGATTTGGCGTGCATTCATAATTCATTATAGTAATTATTTGACTAGGTTTCACATCGAAATTTAAATTAGTATAAAACTCAAATTGTTTTAAAATGGTATTTGATATGGAATTATGATTATGTCCGGTGAAATAAATTGTACTTTGTCTGTTGTATTATATTATATTGGAATATGCTAGTTTTTATATTGCAATTACACAATATGCTCAAACGAACGTTCACGACAAGCATTCAATTTATTAAATAGGAATGTTAAAGTAAGAATCCCGATATTGAGTAAAGTCGCTGTAGGTTTACTTTTTGCATTTTGTTCGCTTAATGTTAATATATTGAGATGCTAGTTTTACATTGTAATTAATTTGAATAATAATTATTTGAAAGACTGATTTGGAGTATTGGATATTTAAATGGCCCAAGATTTGGCATGCATTCATAATTCATTATAGTATTTTCACTAGGTTTCACATTGAAATTTAAATTAGTATGATACTTAAATTGTTTTAAAATGGTATTTGATATTTAGCAATTATTGTTGTTGTTGATGCTTAAGGATATGACTCCTTTATTCCTGATGTGTCTTTTGTTATTTAATTGAAGTAGAAATACATGTATTTAACAGGATGATTGAATTCATTTTATTCAGTAAATTGTTACGTAATGTATTATATTGTATCACGCTTAAGCCCTGCGTCATGTCCTGGGCTATGTAACGTTTACTCTTGTTCCTTTGGAGAATTTACAATCAAGTGATATCAAATCAAACAACAAGGTATGAGAGAACCAATATAGTTGTAAGTAAGTTTTGTGGCAAAACCACATGTGCATCTGATTCAGTATTGCTGTCACTACGTGCGTTATGATTTGCAATGAACAACAACAACAAATAACTTATTTCGTCGCCATTTGTCACATCTCAATAAGATTATATTGTCCTCCAAAGAATTAAGCTTTGAATAGAAAAATACCGCAATGCCGGGGTCGTTTGGGCGTCAACTTTACAACACATGCTAGGCAGGGCGCATTATAATAAATTATTCATATCGCAGACGACACGAATATATTATTCCCTGACATACTTGTGGACCGTGGCGGTTTCTTTTTTGGGGGTTGCTGCTCGGTTTTACATGGTATCGTGCGGTATGCATGGGAATAATGCGTTCGTAAATAAACGATCAAATACTTAACAAACGGGACAATTGAATAATCGTGACAATTGAATAATCGTATTATCATTTGGCTCGCCACAAGTTAGTTATGCATACTTGAGCTTGCTTTATCATACCGTGCTGTATTTTATAACGACGTTTCAGAAGCTGAATGCTCCACGCTAACTCATGATGCCTGTTGGCGTAATACCATGTATTATTAGTCTAAATTATGTATGCATTATCATAATGTACTACATTATTATTATGACAAAGTTTCAGAAACTGAATGCTCTACACTGTTTTGAGGGGTTTGAACCCCCCCCCCCCTTTTCAAATTTTAACTTGTCTTGAGACCAAATTTTAGCGGTCTCGACCGTCATTTTCGATGGTCTCGGCCTCGAAAAATGCGAAAAACCGTGGTCTCGGCGTCGAAAATGTCGAAATTGTTTGGTCTCGGCTTCAACAAATTTCTACAACCCCCCCCCCCCCCCCCCCGCTTACAGGATTCTCAACCACTAGGTCTTGGTCCCGGTCTCGAAAATTGTAGACCGGACCTAGTCTCGGTCTCGAAAATTTTGAAGGTACTTGGTCTCGGCTTCAAAAATGTTCGACGACTACCCCCCCCCCTTTCAAAAATCCTGGGTACGTCACTGCATATGGTATACTATAATTGTCATTGGTCTAAATTGATATATCTATGATTACCATTGGACCATTACTTGCATTATTATGACAAGTAAGACATGACCGACTCTATACATACATGGGGTTTACTTTTATATAGAACTTAAACATTTATCCAATGGAGCGTATACAACCGACCGTATACCGTCGACATCAAGTGGAATATAGAGACCGTTTTTTCGGTCTATATCATAACATACTATACTTATTATTATAATTTATGACAAAGTTTCATAATCTGTAACACACTGAGATCGCTTCATGATACCAGTTTGCGTAGTACGGGGTATATTGTAATTTGGTCTAAATTGCCATATCTAAATGACCATTTGGCCTTCTTACCCCATTGGGTATAAATTGTCATTTGTTATTCAGACAGTTTGTCTAAAATTTAGTGGGTCTAATATTATATCGCTTTGCCACAATAATTACTGGTGGTGAAGGGAATATCACAGAATGTTTCTCTCCGAGGGATTTGAAATTACATATTGAGGGAAGATTATAAGTCCCGAGACGTAGTCCATGTAATCGAGGGACTTGTCTTCACGAAATACACATGTTATCAACCCTTCGTCAGTTATTGCACAATGTCCACAAAGTTACTAGATCCCTTTAATACACACATGTTTTTATAGTCTTTACATATAATATGTTACCTCTTTTAATTATAAGTTTGGCTTGTATCATAACAGGATTTCTTGTAATTGAACTAAACAAATAAAAGAAATGAATCGAATTCAAATTAGAATTGTATAAAGCATGTTTTGTTATTGTGTTATTTGTGCTTACTTATTTCCTTTAGGTTGGGCTTGCATCAACATAGAGGGAAATCTATCACAATATATCTGGTTTTCACTGCATTTAAAAATTGTAAGCTAAATTCAATTCAACTAATTTTGAATAATAATATGTTAACTAAATGTGTGTGTTTACTCCCCCCCCCCCCCCCCCCCCCCCGATTAGGTTGGGCTTGCATCAACATATATAGACATGATAGAGGGAAATCTATCATAATATATCTGGTTTTTCACTGCATTTTAAAATTGAAAGCTAAATTCAATTAAACTAATTTTGAACAATAATATTTAAACAAATGTTTTCGTTTCCTTTATTTTTCCCATTAGGTTGGGCTTGTATCAACATAGAGGGAGAGTTGTCATGTCTGGATTTCAACTGTAGTCTGTCCTGGGAGCCTGCGGCCGACGTGGCGGGCTTGGATGTGAACATTGTCTACACTGTTTATTACGCTAAAAGGTAATTTACATGCAATTCATCAAACTCATCTTTTATTACCACAGTTCCATTCATATTGACTACTGTATCCTCTACATGTTTGCTCGTATATATTTGTTTATAAACACTATCTATGCATTTCGATATCTATCTTTAGGATACCAATCTATTTGTGTGTTATCTATTCTTGGCCCCGTTGCAGAAAGAGATACAAAAAGAGATATAGAAACCTTATGCTTTAAACGCTCTTATAATTAGTTTAATTGAAGTGAAGATTACCCAATTGTTATTAATTTGTTACTACATGTATTAAACATAACTTTTAAAAGTTACTTTATGTAAGGCCTTTTGGCTACAAATAGTTGAATAAAAATACCTTGAATATGAATATGAATATACAATCGAATTTAAGTTACAATTAATTGTAAGTCAGATCATGTGTTCTAAATGAGCAAGTCTGATTGGTTGAAACGTGCACATTTTCTGACTTACAATTAATTGTAACTTACAATCGATTGTATCTATTTCTGCAACGGGGCCATTATAAGATAATTATCCACAATCAGCCACAAGTTTCTTTTCGGTAAATTTATTTGACTTACTTTGTTTTGTTTCTGCCACATTGCTTGGTAATCTTATTATTTTTTAAATCTACAACGTGACAAAGTTCTGTTCTCAGCTTGCACTTTACATGTATTATGATCGTGAACTATGTTATAATTAACACATGCCGTAATATAGGAACCGGATGCATCGTGATGGGTATATGATTATTTTAGTTTTTAGAAAGGAAATTGGTTGAAAGCATTTCAGGCTTTTAGAAGATGTATAGGACGCGCACGTGCC
Source organism: Echinarachnius parma (assembly GCA_037951105.1). Taxonomy (NCBI): domain Eukaryota; kingdom Metazoa; phylum Echinodermata; class Echinoidea; order Clypeasteroida; family Echinarachniidae; genus Echinarachnius; species Echinarachnius parma. Next base: position 120,728 of record JBAMJV010001038.1, on the reverse strand, counting down.
CTTTCTTGAAATTAACTGATGAATTGGAAGTATATCACCATGGCAACTACACCACTATAATAATCAACCTGCTGTGCATATAAAGCGTTATATTACTAGCCTAGGGTGTACAACACTTCGTTAATAAAGTAAATAACACGTAGGTATAAATAGAAACATTAAATTAGCTACTGGAATAAGGGAAGATGAATTTGAGTAATATTCAGCAGTTCAGTTAAAATTTGAGAAAATGTTGGTCAAAACAGCTCTGTAGTCAGTGTGTGTGTGCGTTGAAATGGAGCAAATCGGCAACGTATGGATTGTAAGAGTCGTCCTGTCAAAGAGCGCTTCTCAACAAAGAACTGACAGGGAGGCGCCATGTTAAACCATAATAGTTAAGTTGAACGCACGCCGCGCAACCTGTGCGAATGTTGCGCACACGCGCGTTCTGGTCCTGAAGACATGGCGCTGCCTTTGGACCCTTGTACATTTCCGTCTTTGCAATACGACAGAGTACCTTTAACCCCTTTAACTAGACTTGAAATATTGTGGTTAGTGCCCGCTGCAGGTGCGGCACTTTGTATAGTCGTTTGTAGGGCACTTTATTTGCATTAATCTGCTGTAGTATTATCATTAATTAGCTAATTAGCTGTTTTGCAAATGGGTCAAAATCTGGACAATAGCGAATGACCTTACAATTATAATTGTAATTTTATAGATGTATACCTGCTTGCGGCATGGACAGCAATAAAAGCTTTTGTCAATCAAAAGACAAGAACAAACAACGACGATCTCGTACGACGACCATGTCTGTAAAAAACACAATCACACGCTCGCACACACGCACGCACAAACAAAATCACCCAAATACACACACTCACAAACACACACACACACACACACGCACACACACGCGCACACACCCGCACACACACGCACGCACACACAGACACAGACACACACACACACACACACACACACACGAACGCACGTACACACGCACGCACGCACACGCACACACACACACACACACACACACACATGCACACACACACACACACACACACACACACACACACACACACACACACACACACACACACACACACACACACACACACACACTATGCTTTCCATCGCAATTGTTTGTTTATTATGAGAGGGAACGAAAAATATAATTATGAACTAATTTATATTATACTGTATTGAAGTTTAGATCAAATCTTCATTAGAGAAAAACGCACACACAAACAAAGATAACCAAATCGTAATATTTAATTTTTTTAATTTGTCCCTTCTTCATTTTAAGGTACACATTCCACGACGTTGTCCAGGTTTGGGAAGCGATAGACGCCTGCACCAACCTCACAACCACTATTAACTAGAATTTTAGATCAAATATTTAATTTAGAAAATTTACAAAGAAATCAAAATCGAAATAAAGATTATTTTCCCATTTTCGTTTCCAGGTATACAATCCACGACGTCGTCCAGGTGTGGGAAGCGATAGACACCTGAAACAACCTCACAGCCACTATAATCTAGAATTTTTGATAAAATCTTTAATTGAGAAAATTGACATACACAAAGATATCAAAATCGAAATAAAGATTATTTTCCCCATTTTCGTTCCAGGTATACAATCCACGACGTCGTCCAGGTGTGGGAAGCGATAGCAGCGTGCACGAACCTCACCGCCACACAGTGTAAGGTGGGGGCGCTCTTTCAGACAAACGACGACTTTAGGGGTAATAAGCGATTCCGGATCGACTACGTATTCGGACCGAGGTCGAACACCACGACGTGCACCGGCAAGAAGTTTCAGAGTGATCCTCTTAAATCAGGTAAGTTCAAACAATTAAGTTTATCAAGAGGCCAGAACTAATACGATATCCCTCATAGAGTTGTATATAATAACTATACAGCTCTCTGATGTCCCTCTACTTTACGTTTCCATACGGAAGCAGTGTACCGTTCTAAGCTCAAATGATTTGTATTAATTCAAACATAATTATAATAATTTTAATTCAAGTCCGTAGTTAGTAGGTGGGCTAAGCTTTTGAACCTATAATAGCAAAATCTTCGTCAGAGGCCAAATGACATATACCGCCTTTAATGCCCCCGTCCAGGGGTCTTTACAGACAGATACCACTCAATATGATATTTATTTACTCTCTTTATATAACAAAAGAAACAATTTCATTTCAGATTCCTTCTTCATCCGCGTGACTTTTCGTTAATATTTACAGATGCTGTAATAGTATCTCTGTATATACACAAAAAGACATACTTTTCACTTTCAACAATTTACAGTCGTCCTGAGTGCACCTTCGGTTACTCACGCGGATGTCAACGCCAATGAGATGTCCTTCCGGTTGACCTACCCGATAGAGCACAGGTACCCGGATATTGACCTTCGCCAGCTACGACAGTTCGTCAACCACAAGTATCACGTGATCATTACGGAGACACGGACAAACGTGTCCATCCAGGTACGTGTGTGTGGTACTCGGTTTGTCTGTGGAAGATAACAGCTGATGTAAATAATGCGCATTTAAATATGCAAATTAAGAGTTAACAAATTAATTTGTGTCGTTCCAACAGGTGAGTAAGTCCATTTGATTAACTCTAGAGAAATGAAGTAAACAATATAATGTACATTGTGCGAGTGAAAAGCTATGTTCCAAAAAGTGATACATACATTTGATTGTCTTGAGAGAGATGCGCGTCTATAAATGATAACAGCTGATGTAATCAACACTGTATTAATGGTAATAATAACAGCCCATCATTTAAATTGCGCCATCAATCTAGACAATTCTATACTCCCGAGGCGCATCATACTATACACTGTATATATTATTACCTTGGCTGTAGCTGAGCTGATGTGCAGGCGTTTCTCTCAATCATTTTAGGTAATACATTCCTGCAAGGGACCCGTTTTTATTTACTAGTTACTACCCATGGGTTGCGAGCAGCAAATGTGAATCAAGTGCCATGCTAAAGAGCTTGATTAAAAAAGGTGAAACATGGAAATCTATATGATTAACTTTAATGAATTTAATAAGTTATAAGAATGAATATAAACAGGACAGAATTGCATAATGTTCGTTTGAACAAAGAAAAGGTTAAAAGCTATTCAATAAGCAATTATGTATTTAAGTGTACTTCTGCATCGCCCTCTCTATATAAGCACGAAACACGTTTTGTTCGTAATATTATAATATGGGCTGTTCGCCCTTTTATAATTGGACTTGGAGATATCAGCTGTCGCTATGTAAACAAATAAATGGATATTATAATGCGAATATGATACTTGGATCCCATCATAGCAAACATATACACATTGCGTCGCAGCCTATGGCAACTAATGGACTGAGTAGGACAATTAAGAAGAGTAATTCTATCGAATTCTGTGGTATAAACTGAAGTAAATACGAATGTTATGATTTATCTCCGAATTATATACATTTTCATGTACAAAGTTCACTTTCAACACTACTCCTTTGTTGTATAGCCTATGTGTTATGGGCCCCTTTGCAGAAAGAGATTGTAATTAAAGTTACAACTACTTGTAAGTCAGATCAAGTGTTCTAAATGCGCAAATCCGATTGGTTGTAACGAGCAAATTGCCTGACTTACGATTAACAATCGATTTGAATATATTTCTGCAACGGGTCCCGGAAGCGAATTTGTTGTTACTACGAACTTTTTGTCCTAATTAATTATTCATAAGCAGCGATGTGGGCTACTCATTAATATTCATAACTAGGATTAAGGTTTGGGCGAGTTTGAGGGTTATAATTACAATGAGACCATACTGACCATCAGCGCAGCGGTTTACGTGGCCTAGTGGTCACGCTGTGGACTTCAACACGTGGTATCATGGGTTCGAGTCCTCTATGACTCTTCTTTTCTTTTGCCCCATAAAACATGGTGAGTAGCGGTTCATTTTAAAGTAAATGTATCATGCATAGTTTTCACTAAAGTCTGAAATCTGACAAAAAGTTCGTCGGAAAACAAATATATCGCGTCCCGGAAGTCTGCGAAGTTTATTGACTCCTAATAAATTGACAATTACATTGCAAAATAATAAGGATAAACATGTGATAAATAAATAAATACAAATGACAATTTTGTACATTTATATATTCTTCTCATTTTCATTGCGTCTCAGTTGAGTCAAAGTATATTGGCAACGCGCTTGTAATGCATTTCGTTGTTGTTGTTATTATTACACAGGATTACGAAATAACGGAGGAGCTTGCTTCCAGACAGCGCATCTCCAACGTGAAACCCGCAACAAGCTACACGATCAGAGTCAGATCCGCGGTTTTCCCGCCAGAAATATGGAGCCCAGACACCACTGTTCTACTTTTGAAAACGCCCGAGAAAGGTGAGCCCACTGACTTGAAAAGTCACAGAAAAGCGGGAACTTTTACAATAGAGGATCACGCTATATAGTTCGACGAATAAGCAAGTTGCAATGCACGCGCTTACATTATGATGATTATGTTGATGATGAAAATGATGATGATGATGATGATGATGATGATGATGATGATGATGATGATGATGATGATGATGATGATGATAATTATGATTATGACAATGATGATAATGATGATGTTGATGATTTTGATTACAAGTATTAATGTTTGTGTTATTGACAATAAAAATGTTTTAGTAGTATATTATGATAAATGTTGCATAATTATATTCTGATTATATCATCCACGCATTCAGCGCCTTCGAAAGGACCGCAGGAGTTCAGGATTGTGAATACATCATTCTCCTGTGAGCAGCCTAGCTTGAGGGATGCCGTCCTGCAATGGAAGGTAAGCATGGATCACTGACCGTTGCAGAATGAATGAATGAATTCATTTATTTATAGATGTCTGTACGTTATACATGTTGTATTTTGTTGTATTATCTTTATGATTGACATGAAATGTTTTAATTGGTTAATTGTAATGATAACTGTAACTAAACTGTTTGAATTTGTCCGAACCACCCAATGTATATGTCTAGTGCAATTCCGCTTGGTCCAATCTTGGTCCAATGAGTATAGGCACAGAGCTGTATTATATGCTACATGTTTGACTACACGGGAAACAAATAAAGAAACAAACAATAACACAACCCAAGTCGAAATTCCCATAGAAACCCATAGGAAAATCCTATGGGTTTCTATGGGTTTCCATGGGACCAACAGAAACCCATTAAAATAAAACCCATATAAACCAATAGGACCCATATAAACCCATAGGACCCATAGAAACTCACACCCATAGAAACCCATAGGTCCCATAGAAACCCATAGGACCCATAGAAACCAATAGAAAATTTGCATATTCATGCGAGACTCATGCATATCATTCATACAACAAAATATGATGTTTATATATTTGGTATTTGTTTAATACACATATTAACTGGGAAATTCCTACGGGAATCCTATGGGAATCCTATGGGAATCCTATGGGAAATTCTATGGGTCCCACAGAAACCCATAAAACCCATGTTCCACTTTCCCTATTAAAACCCATAGAAACCAATAGGCCTATGGGTTTCTATGGGTTTCCTATGGGTTTTGGTTCTATGGGAATTTCGACCTGGGAACATAAAATATTCAAACAATTCATTATATCCCCTCCCCAGGCGCCCGATGAGAGGCACTGGAACGGTGGTCTGTATTTCTACGAGGTCCGCGTCCTCATATTACAATCCCGGGAGGTGACGTCACGCATAAGGGTAGAGGCGCCATATACGGTGGTCTTCATACACGGGTTGAGCAGATGGGAGGACTATGAGTTCCAGGTGTTTGCCAACAACTCTGCCGGGGGATCTCAGAATGCCATCCCTGTTCACCTGGAAAGACACGTCGTAGGTGAGTATAGAGATCGTTTTAGGAGTAGATAGTGCACCTTTAACTGCTAACATTATTAAAATCTGAAGACTGAGGTCTTTTTAAATTAAAGCTCATTGATAAGGGCGGTTAATTGATGCCTTTGTTTTGGGTGGGATGAACTTGCCTTAAAAGGATTTACAAACACTACCCAAATCCACAAAACTTAATTAGAATTCAAGTGGTTCTCTCATATATTGTTGTATTCGTAATACCAATAGAAGCATGGGACACTTTTGGGTTTAAAATTTCCCTTTTGTTAAAAATATATTAACGATTGAATTGTTCTGATTTTTATATCCACTGGAAAGTTACATTTTCGCTCATTACTCGGCCAAATGACATCCATTTAACATAACATTTGAACACATTACTAAGTGGACATATTATATCACAAAAACACACATGTTATCGTCCATTCATCACTTTTTGCACATGTCAACCAAGTAACTAGCTAGATCCCTTTAAGGGGCGCCTTAAAGGCGCCACCCACGAACTACTTTAAACATTTTCAAAGAAAAAAAATGTATTAAGGTTTTGGCATTTCATAACGGAAACTGGAGTTTGAATCCTGATTTGAAGCCTAATTTTAGTTTGTAGTTTTTGTTTTCATTTTGACGCATTAGTAGGAGATGATCAGATGATCAGATGTAGGCAAACCGTCATTCCATCATCTTATCTTTACTCTTTATACTCTTATTTTTTCACAACAATAACATTCACTTTTGTTTTCTCTACATTATCTTCTCTTTAAAAAGACGTGCGTGGTTCCCAGCCACGTGACATCAAAATCGAATCCTACCAGCGTGACGTCACACTCATAGAATGGCAGCCGCCCCTCCAGTACCCGGAGTGCATTGTTGGATACCGAGTCACGTGGACGGATGACGGCGCCGGGGAGCATCGGGTGATCGTCCATGACGTCACGTCCGTGGAGATCAAAGGTCACCTTGTCACGTGGGTTCGTGTCACACCGATGCTGAGTCTCCAGCAGAACAGCCCCGACGGAATAGCTCTCATATATGACATCCAGCCAGGTAAGGAGAATAAATCAGAGAGCAACCAATATGTAGTGGTGATTATTCAATGAATGAATGTCTCTTTATTTGGTCGATTCCAACGAAAAGTGTACACGGCCAGATTTTTAGGTTCGAATTTCAAACTGCTTTGATTTTTTAATCCTTTTGCACATGTTAAGTAGACATGTCAACCATAACTAGAAAAAAAGTGCCATCACTAATCTCTCTGAACGGCCAGGTAATGGCCTTGAGAAGTTAATGGTACATTTCCTAACGTTGCCTACGAATGCAGATTAATTACTTTAAAAATGTGATTATGGAACTCCAAATCAATCTGCTTCATGCAAACATTTGCTTTTATTTCATCTATAAGATGCTAATCATGGAACACATTCACATATTGTGTTTTAAACATCACTATGTTATAAATTTTCAAGTTCGAATGTTTTACTAGTGTGTTAAGATTTTCCTGTTTTAAAAACATGAGGTTGTATCACTTTTCATAATCTCTTTAATAAAATGTGAATAAGAATTATTTTCCACTATCTTAAAGAGTGGGAAATACCCTTTCCAAAAATATCAAATTTAGGTTTGTGCGCAAAAATATGACACATATACAATGTACGTGAAAAATAAGTATTCGTAGGCAACATGTAATTTACTTTATACGTAGGTAACAAAAACCTTTTATTCACAGTGACTGTCACGAAATATGGGGGTCCCTTGTCAGTTCTAAGTGAGATACGATCATACAAATGTGCTTACAATCAATTCGGTGTAAAAATACTTCTTAAAAATTTACACTGACACCATAAGTGGTGTCCTCAAAACAAAATATATATTCAATGTGAACATTTGGACATTTAAACCTGACTATAGATTTGAATTCCTAATGTTGATCGATAGTATATCCACATCATTGATATTGCAAACATTATGTAAGAAAATGTTTAATCTGGAATTTCTAGGGATACGATACATTTGGGTAATACAGAAACGAATATTATAGTTTGTTCGTAGGTAACATTATTTTGTTCATATATTCAAAGATACCTGTAGTAGGCAAAGTTAATTACTGTATTTTGACTATACGAAAAACAACTTGTATACCTATGGTCTGTAAATATATACTGTTCCTGACATAGCTATAAAATCACGAATTTGAGAAAGAGAGGGCATACATTTGTTTTGATATTTGGGTGAATCACTGTATAATGTGTACACCAGCGTGCACATAAAATGACAAACATACATTTGAAACGATTGCTCAAACGATGAGTGGTAATATATTATCTGTTTGATAAATGCAATAAAGGATCATTTGAGATTTATAAAAAACAGTTCATACAGCGCTCTTATGTTCTTAAAGGGTTGAATATTAATGAAACACATTGGCCAATCCTGCATATCCCAGCAGCTTACTTAGTTTGATTCGAACCCTCCAATTTAATTGGAATGTTTCTAAGATTAACTCGTATTGTTTCCAGTTTGTGTCTTACAGTATATTATTGTATTGTGCTAAAATATAAGGTTAATCTTATTATGTGCTACATTTATCAAGAATATAATAAACGAAGTTATTCTTGGAGATGTATGTGTACATTATGTAATGCTGCAATAATATTAATACAATCAAACGGCAGCATAATGAAAACATCACAACACGGCATCATCATTGTTTTCAATTACGTTATTTTACTTTTTAATAACAAAAATGGCCGTTAAATAAATCTTTATAGCAATCATAACCTGTTTAAAGGGGTAGTTTAGTTTTGGTAAGGCTGAACTTTAGTAGCCAAAACCTGCACAGTAACATTATAAACTAATAGTTATAACTCCACCATGCTCGAAAGGTATACAAAATTACAAACGACCAAGTAAAACGCCTGTTATCATTCAAAAAGAGCCATTAAAACACAAGAGGGCGCTTTTTTAAAAGGCATTCGTTTCAACCATTTTCAACCAAAATTATGCATGTGATGTTTTGTTGATATAATGATTAAATAGCGAGATCATCAACAACCATTTAAAAAACACTTTTGAAAATTTTTGAAAAAGTGCAAGCATTTTTAAAATTTTTTCAAAAAATCATCTAATTATTTGGGCCCCAAATAATTATAAGATCAGATATATTTATTGATATTTCAGCTGTTTCTGGGTCGATTTTGACCAAATAAAGTTTATTCTGCCATTACAATTGCATTTTCTCTCAAATTCGACACTCAGTTTTTCATTACCTCACAAAAAAATTGCGATGTGCAGCGCCCTCTCTACCAAAACTAAACTACCCCTTTAACAGTATCAATATTTCAGTGTACATGCTCTTGTTATATGTGATATAAATATTAAATAAAGAAAATGCTAATAAGTTGTATCATCTTATAGATATACTAACTAAAACACAATTGCGATATTACAAAAAAATAATCGAATTTTCTATCTACCCAAGATACAAAAAGTATATATCTGAGGTAATGGGAGAACGGTTGGGATAAGGTATATGTATAGCTGGAAGTTAGGCAAAACATATTGATTATGGTGTGTTCAAATGGTGTGTTCTTCGGTATTTTACCCTACCCACTTTATAAAGAGCCATATCTGATTCAATCCCTCGTGTGATTGGAATACGAATGAAAGTAATCGATTACGTCGACTTATCATGTGGTTTATATACAACTGTTCGCCAAAAATCATAGTGCATACGTCAACGTAGATACCATGTACACAGACTCCATGATATATGTTTTTACAAGGAAAATTTCATAGACAAACATACCAAAATGCAATTCGAACAACCGCAATTGCGTTTTGGGGTCGAATGGGTTGATCATCTTGATGCAGATAGTGGGCCATCAGATGCATGTGGTTTTTAAACACTTTTTTGTATTAACCGATTAAAAAAATCAATGATGACATCATTATTTTTGTGTATTCGGAACTTTGTAAACAAAATAAATCATATTTTCAGTCGAAACTCTAGATGATGATAGCATCTGGTCGGATTTAGAAAGCGCACACTTATCAGGTTGATTGTGACATACAAATGGGCTTTAATATCCGAAAGTTTACTTTTTTCTTGTTACCTACGAGTACATTTTACCTACGAATACAGAGTGTCCCCATGATAAAATGCCACATTAATGTTCTTATTAAAGCATTGACTATCGTTATTTTGATTTTAATATATTGCCAAAGGATGCCTTCGAATCATACACATACATTCATTTATTAATATGATGATTACGCTTGTTTAACAAGGAGGAGAAGATCGTTTAATGATAAATGAGGCAAAAAAAGTAACTTTTTAACCTGGTGTGCTCGTAATCTAAATGCCCCAAAAATATGAACATTATAACGCATGAAAAGGAAATTTGTTTCATACCATAACACGCTCATTTTCTTCAAATAGCCAAAATATCTACGTGATATTGCCGTTTGAAATAATGTCAGCGCAGGAATCAAACTCCCTATGTCATGTTTGTATTCGTAAGTAACGTTTAATTTGTTAAAAGTTACTTACGAATGCAACACATTTTGTTGAATATCTACTAAAATCATTATTTGAAAACGATAAATCCTTGCACATATTAGCGTTATGCTATATTCCATCTATTACTAAGTTATCTCTCACTAATCTACATACATATTGAAGCTACGACATGATGAAGTGTATACGTAGGTAATGCCATTTTTTTTACCAAACGGGCCTTTTCAGCTTTTGACATTTCTGACGGCTATACAATAAAAACACTAGGATTTTTGATAATGCATTTCAATAGCAGACACATGAGGGTTTAAGTTGAGCACACATTTTCAATCGTGTGATGAATTTTTCAATAAGGTTATGAGTGCTAAAAAATGTATTCGTAGGCAACGCTTAAAATTTACCACTAGGTAAAAAATCACCAAAAATCACATGATTGCCAGTTACTTACAAAAACTCATATAATGAGTCCTGACATATGCAACAACTTCCCATGTAAAAATAAACCAATTCGTATCAAGTCTTCATTCTAAGATGTTAACCGCTCAAAAAAACCTTAAGAGACTTTTTTCAAAAGTGGTCAAAAATAGCATGTTTTTTGTTCCTGTAGAAAAAAATATAAATGCAATGGTCACAAATTTTGTATGGCGCGAAAGGTCTTGCCAAGATGCATCTGCTCAAAGAAAAATCGAGATTGTAGGACCTTTCAAAAAAATCAAATAGGTCTGAACATGCCGTGTACACTTTTCGTTGGAATCGACCATTTATGGAAAAAAGAAAACACATGAGAGCTATAATTTTGTTGATTTTGACGATGTTCCTTTAAAAGAGTTAAGACCGTTTCAGTCATTGGTTCAGGTGGCATACTTCGATGGAATACTTAACATTGTCTTGAAGGTATTTGTCTGGCTTGAACCTGGCAACGCATCTGTTGCTTTCCTATCCTATCTATTGAATAATATAGTTCCTCTTTTTATGTTGAAAAATACATTTTTACAAAGTGATACAGATGAGAAATAAATTATTTCTCTATCTGGAATGAAAGACATTTTGATGTTAAGTGGCTGATGCTACAATTGTTGTTTGTATAGAAAGATTATTATGATTTTTTTTTAAATATGCACATGTATTTGGTTTTGTTTTTTGTTATTTGAAGATTATTAATAAATAGCCTGTGGAGGGCTCAAAAATTGAAGAAAAAAATATGTTGCTAACCCGATCATAATTTCCCCTTTCTACACATTCTGTATCTTTATACCAGATGGAGGTCTTGGCTTCAATCCGTGGTTGCTGCTTCTAACAGGCGTGGTCATCCTCCTCATCGTCTGCCTCGTCGTCCTTGTGGCGAAGAGGCAGTACATCAAGACACAGTGGATCAAGCCCCACTTCAAGGACAACTTTCCGCTCGATGACAACAAAGTCTTGGTGAGTTCTTGTTATTGAATTTGGCTAAAAGGCTCCAAGGGGACTAGAGAATGTGCTTTTCATAATAGGCCATGCCATTGTTATAATTGTTATGTACGTACAATCTGACTTCGTCAGCGTTTTGGTTATGCTAGTCATACTAAAGGGATGTCAGTTCTTTTTGTATTTCTTGAATTATTGATAAACTCATGAATTACTTTCTAGTACAAAGTCACGAATAACAGACTAACCCTTTCTTATAAATATATATATCAATTCGATATTTTTCCTCACATGGTTATCGATGGTTTCTTGTAATGTTCATTAAAACACTGTAAGCATCTCGTCTTTAGAACAGACTTTCCTTTTAACCATTCCCACTCTCTAATATATCTGTTTTTCAGAGACCACTGTTCGACCGTCACGTTTCGTACGAACCATGCCAGCGTCAGGAGAAGGAGATCTTTGACGCCCCATCCCCGGGAATCTACCCGCCTGAAGGCAGCTCACTACCGCCCTGGAGTCACGACGTCAGTCAGCTCAACTCTCGGTACGGGGACCTGCACGGCCGAACACGTGACTGTGACCTGCCTGCAATGGCATCATTGCTCCCTGGGGGTGGTATGACGGTGGTCGACGAGTTCGATGAGCTCGAGCACACCGATGCGATGCGTCGCGTAAACGTGGAGGGTGATAGCAGTACGGGGAGCAGCGGAATCGACATCAGCGGGAGCGGGTCAAGCGGCAAGACGGATTCAGCAATCGATACGCTTTCCTATACGGACGATGCCGACGATCAGGATGACATGCCAGCGACACATAACGTTGTTCCGGACCCCATGGATGGTTACATTTTACATTCCGTGTTAAGAGACCACCTACGAGCGAACGAGCATATCGGTGACTACACGGTCACCGACGTCTCTGCTTCCGGTACGACGACGGATGACGACCAAGCTGCGTCTTCGAGCCAGGAATCGGGCGTTGGGCTCGCTGATGAGTTGTCGCGAAATTCGCAGCTTCCACGCAAAGCGCAGGATGCCGCAGGAAAGCTGCATAATGAGAATCAGCGGGAACATTCAGTGAACAACCGCGTCCCCTTAGCGGGACACCCTCGGAAAGACGCTATTGACGTTTCACCGTACGTGCTGCATTCACAATTACCGCCATTCTCGAATACGAGTAGCCTGGACAAAAGTGATGCCAGTGGCAGTAGTATATCAGACTATTCCAAACAGGCGCTATCATCGGATGCCTGTGTTGAGCATTCCCCTGCTCAGGCCCAGACGCAGTCCAACTTTGTCAAAGGGGCTTCCGAGAAGATGAGCCCTACGGAACAAAAAGAAATTCAGAGATTGGAACAGGCATCATTGCCACATCGGGCGTTAATATCATGAAAGTAAAACAGAAACTGTGCAGTGGTGCACTTCAAAGAACTGAAACCGTGGCATGATCGTCATATGCGTTGTAACGATTGGAGATCACACAAATAAATGCTCGAAATAAAGCCTTACAGATGAAGACTGTCTGCAATGAAAACTGAAACATTGACATTATTTGGTGATCGCCATGGTATGCGAATAATCGGCATTACAGGGTCTGAAGGGCGCACTAATATTCGTCCCGCGTTTTTTTGTTCGTTTGTGCCTTCTCTAGCCTATCCGATAAGCATCGTGCTGTCTGGCAGGTTCTACAACGGCACTGTATACTAACCGCGAAAGGCCGAGTTTGAGCGCGCAGCGCGAATGCCTATCGTCACTCGTGAACGTGAAAAGTTTTATTTTCTTTTATTTATACTGATTCGTTCGTAGAAAATCTACGAAGCCCATATTCATATGCCACGGACCAGGTAGATCAGCTGTTTGTGAGTGTTAGTCTTCGTTTTAAAGCTGCATAGTAAAACCAAGCGCAACCTTGCACAATACACTGTTAGTGGCATAGAGTAGTGGTTGTTATAGGGTCTCCGCGACGGACTAGCGTAGGCTGTATGCACTGAACGGATGCCTGTGCGAACGCGTCCATTATTTATAGGGTACGTCATTACAAAATATGTTGTTTTCTTTTAAAATAAAGAGTTGAGATTTGATATGGATGCAAAAAGGTATTTCTATGCTTTAGTTTTTATTGTAATGTATCTCAAATGTTATCATTATGATAGTTATGATACTATTAATGTCTGATACTAAATAAACCCCTTAATACACGATGGAACACGCCACCGATTAGGCAGACGGTATCCACATCTAGCGATCTGATTGGTTGATGATTTCTCTCATGAATTAGTCATGCCTTATTCTCGTTGCTCATTAATAAATTACTGCGAATCGAGTGACTAAAGGCTATATATGGGAGCCAGTTTAATAGTATCTAGCTCTCTTACAGCTAGCTAGCTCGCGATCGCATAGGGCATATCCAAGCCATATAGAGCCTTGACTAAAGGCTATGCCTTCTCTTGAACACTAACATCCCACCCATTTTTGAACGGTCGGTGCAGCTGCTCTCCCAGGTTCACAAGGTCCATGTCTGCGCAGAATGTAGGTCACCAGACTGCTACATTGTGTCATGTGTGTTACAGCTTGGTAGTGAACACAGCACTGCGCATTCAGATAAAGTAAAGGATCGGAAACAAATCTTCTTTCCCTTTCAGCTAGTCACAGCGAAGGGTCGCCACTGGACTCCTCCATTTTCCTCGTCAAGTGCACTGTAACAATCCTGCAGGCCCGTGGCCAGGGAATTGCGTAGGGTGCGTAAGCACCCCCCCCCCCCCCCCCCCGTTTTAAAAGTTCCACTTTATATCGGTCTCGGCCATCTAAACCAGTGTGGTTTCGGGCAATAATCAATTTAAATGGTCTTACACTTACACGACTCAACCAGTGTCTCGGTCTCGGCCAAGATCGGTCTCGGTCCCGTTTTTTAAAATACACACCCCCCTTGAACAATCCTGGCTATGGGCCTGGCATATGACGTACAATTGATGCCTTATAACTTTGCAAGCTGGTCACATTATACATCGCCGTATAAAAAGAACCAGCCTTCCTACTTTTTTTTGGCGAATGCCTATCGTCACTCGTGAACGTGAAAAGTTTTATTTTCTTTTATTTATACTGATTCGTTCGTAGAAAATCTACGAAGCCCATATTCATATGCCACGGACCAGGTAGATCAGCTGTTTGTGAGTGTTAGTCTTCGTTTTAAAGCTGCATAGTAAAACCAAGCGCAACCTTGCACAATACACTGTTAGTGGCATAGAGTAGTGGTTGTTATAGGGTCTCCGCGACGGACTAGCGTAGGCTGTATGCACTGAACGGATGCCTGTGCGAACGCGTCCATTATTTATAGGGTACGTCATTACAAAATATGTTGTTTTCTTTTAAAATAAAGAGTTGAGATTTGATATGGATGCAAAAAGGTATTTCTATGCTTTAGTTTAGCATTATACATCGCCGTATAAAAAGAACCAGCCTTCCTACTTTTTTTTGGCGAATCGAACAAAGTTGACAATCTGTGGATAAGAATGTCCAAACATTACAAATTCTGCAGTACAATTGAACGGGAAAGAAAGACCAAGAAGGTAGTGCTCATTATTATTGTATATGCCTTAAATCAATAAGTATAATAAGATAAAGAAGTCGATGCGATGGCCGGATGAAACGAAAATTCTCCATGTGCTATGAAATACTCACAAGGGAGTTGAAAGTGCACTCGGCTTGAGTGTGTGTATGTGTGTAGGTATATACAATGTATATATATATATTATGTGCGTGTGTGTGTGTCCGTGTCTATGGATGCGTGTGTGTGTATGTGTGCGTGTGTGTGCGTCCGTGTCTGTGTGTATGTTTGTGTGTTTGTGTGTGTGTGTATTCGATTATCAGGGTAATAATGCCTTTGGAAAGCGCTCAGAGATTACAAGTACAGTATGTTCTAATATTTGTAAGCACTGTATAAAATGTTCATATTTGCAATCGGAACATTATACATGTTTAGTGACTCGTTGATTTTGTGATTTAAGATATATTTATTATTTTGTATAGGTTTATCTACAAATCATGATATTCTATGTCATTATTATGGTAACAATTGCAAATAAATTATAAAAAATGTATCGTGAATGCACGTTTAAACTGTTGTCTTGGATAAAACAGGGTTTCATTATGCATCCAAATTGCAGGTAAACCTTGTTCAAATGTTTCTCATAATTGAAGAAAGTTTCTTGTTTAATCTGAATTTATCAATAGCCCGCTGGCTTGAGGCTTAATTAATATGATTTTCCGATCACCAAAGTGTAATGTTATGACTGAGCAACTAAACGTAACACAATAATAATTGTCATATATGTTCGGTCCTTATTATGACACACAGCAGTACGGTATTGTGCGTATGGGTGCTTAGATATCATATAATATGAACGAACACTTTATGAAAAAATCAACACGGGGGAATACAAAAATGCCTCATAACAAATTACATATACCATTATATATATATAATTTGTATTTTGACAAAGAAATTACATTAACCCTTTCAGGACTGGTCCCGAAAAATATTCTGGCTTGGATTTATGGTTAACGCATGTTAAAGCAAAACCAATCAGTCCTGAACGGGTTAGCTATCCCAACTAGCTGCTTAAAACGACGTCCATACAACGTGCATGCAGTATGATTATGACACTTATACTACTGGGTATATAATTATCATGATTATGCTGCATATTATAAAGGCATGTTACAAACTCAATCACGTTTTTACATGGTTCTGATTATGACATACCACAGATTCCTCAATTGACTCAGAACAACCATAGAACGGTGCACCAACGGGTATTTGTATCAGAAAAATATCTTTACTGAAATAAAAATTACATGAATGTATATATATATTTTGTTTTATCTGGGATGTGTTTTTCTAAGACTTTTGAATGAAATATAGTAGTAATTTGAAATTTATCTTTGATTTCTTATCATATAATCAATTTATGTTTCATTCATTATTTTATCAAAATTATATTAAAAGAACCTTATTTCGTTTTGTTTTTCTCCAGTTATTCTAATATCTTATCAAGTTTGTATATTATGCCATATTTGTTCATTCTGTTTATAATTTTGGGACAAGAGCTAAACGTTTCAAAATTAAAATTTTCAGAATGTTCTATTATCATTAAAACTTTTCATAAGGTGCATTTCATTATCATGGTATACCAATGTGTATTCATCTGTTATACGAAAGGAAAATGGCGTCATGATACTATTAAATTAAACTCAATTGTTGTACTATCTTCAAGATGGAAATAATATATTGACAGCTGCATATGCAAATGCAAACTACATGTACAACTATTGAAGATTTACCTCATGTTAATATCATTTAAGATATGAATAACAGTATACACAGGAAAACGAAACCAGCAGGGAATGATAGAAATTAAATATTAAGTCATACTTAGAGATTCAAATAATCATGCCTAAACATTTTTTGAAGGCGAGAAACAAAACTTACCTCGTGAATTTCTATTTGTATTTTTTATTTTGAAATAAGTGTAATTAGCCGGTATTTTGAGTTTTTTTTTCAAAGCAACATTTAATTTAATTTGCTCTGCGACTGCAAGTTCTAAATATTCATCAATGCAAATAATAATCGCTTAATAATTGAATAATGCAATCTTACAGGTTTTAAGCACTCGTGTCTTTCTCACAGTTTGTCTTTTCCTTAAGTTTTCATCGATTATGTACTTCTTTGTTATTAGTACCTCCGCCAAGGAGGTTATGTTTTTGGTCCCGTGTGTTCGTGTGTGTGTGTGTTCGTGTGTTCGTGCAGCATACAGGGAGATTGAAGTTAGTCAATCAAAATTCGAGCGTTGGCGGAGGTATGCACTCCGTGAGTGCACTCTGTCTAGTTATGATTACTTTTGAAGAATATTTACTTTACTTTACACAACGGTGTCTTACGCTAACACATGTATGGTAACCAATCATGTAAAACCTTGTCTGCATTTTAATTTATCTATACCACCAGTTGGTTGTAAAATAGACATAACGAACAAATACTTTTATACAAGAAAACAATATGACATGAAAATGTCAAATCAAAGTGCACTTTTGTCATTTAATGTTTTTTTTTTCTCGGCTATACAAAGTATGGGTAAAGCAAGAACGCCCGAGTTAGCTATATTCTTTACTGTTTCGCAAATGTAAAAATAACACACATTCGAAATAGTAATTTATGATCGATTCATCATTGTTAGCGCCTCTACTATGGCCACAACTGAATTTTTTGCTGCATGTTTTCTCTTAAATGTAAATGATTTATAAATGAAAATATCACCAACTGCTAAATTCTCCTTAATATAAATGAGTTATCAATGCAAATATTATCAACTGCTAAATTTTTCTTTAATATAAATGATTTATCAACGCAACTTTCAACTGCTAAATTCTCTTTAATGTAAACGAGTTATCAATGTAACTATCAACTGCTAAATTCTATTCAATATAAATGATTTATCAATGCAACTATCAACTGTTAAATTCTATTTAATTTAAATGCAAATATCAATTGCTAAATTAATGTCTACCTGGTGGTTTCAATGCACGTGGTATGTCATATTTTTTTGCACAGTTTGTTATATTGATTACGAAAATCTCAATTGTATGAAAAATAAACATTTATATAGAATACAAATCCTTTAAATTGGTGTGGTATGTAGTTGGCTAGTTGCTAAGTCAATCGATTCAATGTGAATATAATGGTGGTATATAATGCATGAATCATGTCTTATATTTTTGCACAGTCGTTTTATATTAAATACGGGATTCTTTATTAAATGCATATGATGCGTTAGTGAAAGAACAGAACTAGCATTACGGTGTATTTTGTTACATTGATTCAAGGTGAAAACTTATTTAACACGTGCTCCTAATCGAAATATCCGTTTTCTCATGTCCATTTGTGATCATTTTATACATTCATTTTTTGGAAACCAGCATCGATTTTCTGACACAAGCAGATAAGAGAACGCACTAAATGTCCACGTTTGCATATTCTAAAAGAAGGAGGACAATATAATACAGCACCTCAAAGTATTTCTGAATATACGTCCCATTTTTAGATCCATGCCGATTATAATATTCGAGCGTTCAAGAGCTTTGTATACAGACCTGCACGGTCAATAATTGATGTAAATATTTGTGTTTCTGGAACTACCAAATTATTTTTCTTTTCATAACTAAAAAGTGAGCACTTTGGTGCATTGCTTAACTAGGGTCGGCACAGACCGGATAGAGGAGGGAGGGGGGGGGGGGGGGGGCTGAGGAAGGGGACGGGGAGGGGTGGGCAAATACTGAAGGACGAGGATTCCTATGGAGTTAGTAAATTAAAACGTTTGGGGGAAACTCCCCCCCCCCCCCCCCCCCCCCCCAACAACAAAAAAAACAAAAAAAAGGAATTACAATAAAATTAAAAAAAATACAGTGAGTAGAGAAAATTTGGCTGCTGTACGTGCCTGGAATCGAACCCGAGGCCTCCGGATTACTGGACCAGTGCTCCTACTACTGAGCCACACAGAATGTTGGAAGTGGTATACATATATTTCCCAGAATTCATACATGGGGTCAGAGAAGGGGGGGGGGGGGGTGTGAGGGGGCCGGAGGAGTCAATGCCTCCTTGCTCCCTCTTCAGTTTGGCGACTGGACTAGCACTTGATGTGGGACAAGTCCTTCCCATATGTACATGATTGTGATATTTAGAATGCAATGAGTGTTTGTTCTAAAAAGGTCAACCGGTAATGTCAGCAGTTGCTGCTTTGAATTAACCTATTATTTTCTTCAGATCAATCTAAAAACAGAAACTCTTCAATGGTAAACCCCCAGTATGAATTGACTTTCATATGCATGGATGAATTATATCCGGCTTCATAACGTTACATGTAACATTTCTTTTTAACTTATACTTGCATGGTTAAACGTTAGTAATTGGTTTCATCTTTATATAATACTGTCATGTGGCCTCGGTTGAATAAAAACAAATCCCAGCTAACTTTGTTATAGAAACTCGTGTTATGGTACAAACAAATGAGATAATTAAGAAAGAAAGCACTTACAAATATTAAAGGAACTTAAACGCTATCATTACCGCGTCAACATTTTACTAGTGTGAAATCCAGTGCATCTCTTCTATGTCTGACTCAAGGTTGTTTTGATGAAATTTGATGAAATTTGATAACAATTTTATGGAATTTGATAACGAATCATGGGTGGACGGAGCGTTTTTCGTCGTCTTCGAAGAATGAGATGGTTCCCAATGACTCTGGTAGGATGTCAAAGGAAGGTAAGTTTTTTTAAAATATGTATTACAATTATTTATTATGTCAATAACGTAAAGAGCAACAATCGGATATTATACAATAGAAAATAAAAGAACAGAAAGATATAAACGAAACAGAAATCCATTATTTAATAACGAAAAGCAAAATTACGTTGCTACTGGTACATATACGGTACAAATCTATGGGAGAGAGGGAGGGGCAAACATTATGTATTTCTTTATTATTTTGTTCACAGATTTATCTCTAACGTTTTAAAAACTTTATTTCAATTATTATCATATCATGTTTGTCTATTATTTTCTTTGGTTATCTCGACAGGCCAGATGCATTCGTCATCGATATGATCAAAGCAACGCAATGCATTATATTCGAATCAGAGGTATCCTCGCCTTTGTTTTATTCCTAACGCTGACACTTCTCTTCCTCCACTATTCTGACGGAGGCAATCGACCCTTCAAGTTCATTGCGGGATCGAAGCGACAGAGAACAATCATGACTGCAAGAAAATCTCCTTTAGATTCTGCTCTAGATGACATAAAGGCGGGGCAAATATTAAGGAATCGAAGTAAACAAATCGGGTTTGTCGAGAGACGATTCGATAAACTCAAATCGGTAAAATATAACCAAGATAAATATATCCACACGATGAGAGATTATGTTGCCAACAAAGCTGGCGTCGCTACTGAAATCATTTCTGACTCAAAGCATGTAATTTTTAAGATCATGGCTAAAAACAGAGATTGTGTTCGGCGGATTGCTTTGTACACAACGTCAATGCGACCGTTTGGATACTGGCCGGAATACAGCGAGCTGAAGCGAATGTTTGACGGTGCTAGAGATCTTCCAGGAAACAACGCATCGTTCCCAACCGCTCTTGTGGAGTGCCCCCAACACGCATGCGACATCAACATCGAACCAACCGACGACGAGGAGGTCATCGCGAACAGCGATGCGCTTGTTCTTAACGTGGCGCCTCTGGTGGTACGATGGCAGATGGCTGCCAGGTCTGAACGGTTCATCAGGACTCTAGGGAAGAACAACGTCAGTGTGATATTCTACGCGATGGAGAGCGCCACCACCATGAACGCATGGGACAACACTATCAAGGACATCAAGTATCACTACTCCATGACCTATCACTCCTCGAGTGATGTTGTCCTTCCATACGGGAGGTTCGTTGCTGGGCAACCGATGGATGACCACTGGAGTCAACGCGCCAACAACACCAGCATGGTGTACACGAAAGGCAAGACGTCTCTGATCGCGTGGATGGCTAGCAACTGTAACCTGACGTTCTGGCCGCGGTACGAATGGGTGACCAGGTTCAGAGAGCTACTTCCGGTCGACGTCTTCGGAGAATGCGGCGACATGACGTGCTTGCCGAAGTTCTCCGAGAAATGCGCGAAGAAGATGCGATCGTACAAGTTCTACCTCGCTCTGGAAAACGCTCAGTGTGACGAGTACATCACGGAGAAATTCTGGAGGAACTGTTTGATGAACGGTGTCGTTCCGGTAGTCTACGGCGGTAGGAAAGACGCCTACGAGCGCCTTGCACCACCGAACTCTTTCATCTACATGGGTGATTTCTCCTCATCCGGGGAGCTTGCGGACTACCTGCTTCTGCTGGACAGCAACGACAAGTTATACAACCAGTACTTCACCTGGCGCAGGATGGGACACATCGAGAGGTTCTACCCGAAGCTGCAGCCGAGCGCATTCTGTGATCTTCTACCCATATTATTAGATGAGAAGAAGACCAATAGTCTTGAGGTGAAGCGAGTTGGAGATTCCGGATACTTCAAAGCTTGTCGAGAAGGTACGTCAGGCTGGTACACCAAACCAGGAGACATTAAGATATGGACACACTGGAAATGAATGAGGTTAAGTTATCATCGACAGTATGTTGTACCCAAAGGTGCAATTAAAACGCACCAATTGCCACTCAAATTCATTAAATAAGCGGAGATGTGTTACATGATTGTACTGGGTAACATTGTAATTACAATTAATGCTCAGTGTTCAATATGGAGCTAGGTCAAACAATAATAATCATACGTGCGGTGGCGTAGCGTGGTTGGACCGAATAGGAAGGGGCGGGGGGGGGGGGGGGGGGTGGGGGTGGGGGGACACACCCTTCGTATTTCTTTATTCATAAATTATTTCCCCCGTAATACTATGCTATTATTGTTTTTGTCGAAGCATTTTGGGGTGGGGTCACGTGCCCCCATATCTCCTCCGGCGCTACGCCACTGTATACGTGCATGTTTGATATAGTCTTTGGTAAAAAAGTATATTGCTTTTACAGATATTCAACATTCAACACTTAACGTGTTCGACAACAGTATATTAAAGGGATCTATTAACTTTGCTAACATGTGCAAGAAGTGATGAGTTGTTGATACAATGTATATTTTTGTTATCAGATATGTCCACTGGGTGTTGTGTGAAAATATCAAGTTAAATGGACGTTATATGGCCGAGTAATGAGCAAAAAAAAAACAAAGTTATGTTTACTAACTCATTGCACTCACTTTGTAGACGGTTTTTGCGGTCCAGTGGATAATTTAACAATCGTTAATATATTTTAAACGAAAGGAAAATTTGAAAAAAAAACGAAAACTGTCCCATGATTGTATTGTTAATACGAATACAATAAGGTATGAGGGAACCGCTAGAATTCCAATTGGATTTTTAGGATTTGGACAATTTTACTAAGTCCCTTTGGACGTGGTGTGGCAAGATTGGTAGAGCGCGCGCTTTCTGATCTCGAGATCCCGATTTCGAACCCAGCCAACTCCGTTTGTCCTTCAGAAAGACAATTAATCCACATTGCTGCTCTCTACCTAGGAGTATAAATGGGTACTTGGTCGGGTGTTGATTAGCCTTCAGCGCCCGTTGGGCAGCTTGGCTAGTATGCTCCCCATGGAGTTGAGATGGTGCGCAAGATATTTGTGCGGGTTTGACCTGTACCTGATGACCAAGGGTAATAATAATGCGCTTAGAAACATTGTATTAAGCGCTATATAAATGTAATATATTATTATTAAACAAAATCCTCAAAACAATTATATGGTACATTATTCATGTTAGTACGGTAAAGGTGATTTAGTAGACTTTGGACTAGTACAGGAAATATCCTTTCACGGACGGATGTATTAGCTCATGCACTTTTTAACATGGCCTATAATAACGGTTACAGTCCGTTATTCCGAAGGTTCGTTATTCCGAAGGTTCAGTTATTCCGAAGGTTCGTTATTCCGAAGGTTCGTTATTCCGAAGGTTCGTTATTCCGAAGGTTCTTTATTCCGAAGGTTCGTTATTCCGAAGGTTCGTTATTCCGAAGGTTCGTTATTCCGAAGGTTCGTTGATCCGAAAATAAAATCGGGTTCGTTATTCCGAAAATTTAATCGGGCTTGTTATGATACTATAGTTTGTGTTTTGTTTATTTAATTTACAGCCTGCATTAAGCATACCCCTCCCCCTTTCCCTCCCTTGGCCAGACCAATCAAACATTTAAGTTTATTTTATCTCTTTATATGAAATTATAGCATTATAACAAACCCAAATTCATTTTCGGATTAACGAACCCGATTTCATAGCGAACCTTCGGAATAACGAACCCTCGGAATAACGGACCTTCGGAATAACGAACCTTCGGAATAACGAACCCGATTTCATTTTAGGAATAGCGAACCTTCGGAATAACGAACCTTCGGAATAACGAACCTTCGGAATAACGGACCTTCGGAATAACGAACCTTCGGAATAACGAACCTTCGGAATAATGCAACAAATGTTCGGATTAACGAACCCTATTTCATTTTCGGATTAACGAACACTCAGGTATAGGAAATTTGCGTGTTCGGAATAACGAACCTTCGGAATAACGAACCTTCGGAATAACGAACCTTCGGAATAACGAACCGCACCCATAATAACAACACCATTTCATACCCACCACTTGTATTGGACATGTTGGAGTAGCAACGGGAGTGCAAGTGTGTACATTGGCTTCTTATACGGAGGGTATTAAAAATCGAATACATTATGTCATTTCTATTTTGGACTCAGCTGCCTCCCGTTTCTCGGGAACCCTGTGTGCCCTCATGAATTATATGCACCCTCAATCTATAGATGGACCTTATTACTCTACGACAATTCAACGAACTAATGATGCAGTAATTATATTAATCAGTGTCGGTGGTATTGCAAGGGAAATCAATCATTGTATCACTAATACTAGTAGTAGTACTCTGTGTAATTCAGTTTCAAAGAGTGTCAAAAATAGAAGTTTATTATATACAAACCAAACATACTAGTATACATGACCACGTTCGATGATATGAAGTATTGTGTTCTTTAATAACGACCTTGCAGTAGGGCTACATTACTTCTATTTGCAAAAGTCAAATGGATTGCAATTGGACTATTGTGAAATTAATAACTCGTGACATCGGCCAATGTCGGTGGCATTGCACTGACAACCAAGTGTTTCATCACGTGTTATAAACCGGAATACAGTTTATAAAAAAAAAAGAGAACATTTGCATCAACCGGTAAAATAAGTATATATTGTTGGTCATGAATTTGATGTTGTTCTCGCTATTTTTGTGCTTGAACTAAATTCTTGAACATGGATTTGAAAGCAACATTTCTCTTTTAAAATTGTTATTTGCCTTCCAGCTCATAATGGGGCAAAACGTGTCGCTGTTATAAGGTAAGCATTACAGGGATCTAGTAACTTTGTTGGCAAGTGCAAAATGTGATGAGTGCTTAATAAAGTATGTATTGGAGTGATCTGATATGTCCACAAAGTAATGTGTAAACATTTCAAGTTAATTGGATGTTTTTTGGCTGAGATATGAGCGATAATGCAAAGTGATATTCACTTAGCCTACTCATTGTATATACTTACTTTTTACACGGCATGAAATTATCCCGTAGACAATTTCATATCTGAACACTTCAATCGTAAATATCTTTTGAACGAAATGGAAATTTGACAAACCGAAACCTGTCCCGTGCTTTTATTGTTAATATGAATATGATAAGGTAGGTGAGAACCACTAGAGTTCCAAGTAAGTGTTGAGGATTTGGACAATGTTACCAAGTCCCTATTAATTATATACATATTAACTACTTTCGATGTCTAATTATACCCATAATTATGGTCAACTTCAATCATATCTAATGGGAAGGACGTTTGGCACTGTGCTATGTAAGTTTAAACTCGAAAGGTAACAGTTGATTGTTAATAGGCAATATTCGGTTATTATCATTCAGTATTAAACAAAAATCACACTTGTCAATTTGTTGTGTTTCTCTTGTGCAGACATCGAAACTTTGAAATATAAAAACAATTCGGATATAATGTTGCTTTTACTTATTTGGATTTTAATACACTTCGAAAGAATAATGTGAATGTGATTTCGTCATTTGATATGTTTGATTGTTCATGTTGTTGGTGCTATTTCTTTTATACATTATGGTTGTATAAATTATAAATTTGATAATTTGGGCTTCTAATATACTTTTGGGACAAACTAGTTATATAGCAGAACAAACCCAAATTATATGTTGCATTTTTAAAGTACATTTTGCATGATAATCATCCGATGATTGTTTAAACTTGTTATTTAATTACGATCTCTCTGATAATCCGATCGAAGCGGTTTAGTATAGATGATGTATCGATATTTTCATGTTCATTTATTTATTTATCTTGATTTTGTTTTCATAATAGACCATCGCCTCGGCATCGCATTTACCTCTGGTATAGATGCAGTTTCTAGAGGTATCTGTTCCAAATACATTTGAAACCATGACAACACTGGAATAACATTAAAGGAACAAAATCGTCACGACAGAAGGCGCAATAAAGAACTCAAAGGGAGGCACCATCATAGAATTATGAATAAACAAACCAACCACTCGTTTCTACCATTTTATAACGCCGCGCTCTCTGTCCATTATAATTAATCATCCAAGAGAGTTTCGTGAGTCGCTCAAGCAATATTCCGCTACTGGTTCTGACATTCTGCTGAAGACATAATAATTGTCTTGTGCACATTTCCTCGTATGAAGATGCAATAACTTAGAATCATATAACTCTATGAATGGGCATATCAAGGATGAAACTGGTTTAAATAGCCGCTGGTCGACTCTACGATGCTCATACATCAGTCATACATGACTGTATTGATTTGTTCCTCAAGCTCACAACATCTAAGTTGGGAATAAATTGTTCAGATATTTGAATTCTCACCAAGCTTCTGTTCTATCATGATTGATAGGGTTGTATATACGTTGAATGTGTGATTACCATTTTCCGTGTCAACCTATCTAAACAACTTGGTCACGTGGATAATTGCAATCTGACTTGGCACTAAGAAGGTTAATCAACCTTTAGCTACAGATTAATGAACGATGCCGTCATCGACCAGCAACATGGCCGGTTATCGTGACCCGGCGACGTCGCACGCATCGACTGATGAACCACCAATTGGATTGCACGGCTATGGCATGATTCTCTGTTGCGTGACCTACACATTGCTGTTTATAGGTCTCTCGATTGTTCTCGTCATGCAGGGGAAATACGTCGCTCTCATTTCCATGCTCATCCCAGCGATACCCAGTCTCGTGTGCATGGCCTGCTTGATAAGAATTGCAATTCGAGACGGTAAAGCCGAGAGACAAGCAGCGACAGTGCGGAGGAATTGGACCGCATACGGACACCATCACGGACATGACGCGGATATTGAACGCGCTCCGTTGCTATCTTCATCAAGAGCGACAGTGTCCACACCAAACATGCCAATCTCCGGACACCAAACGCTCGGAGGTTCGGGAAATTGCATACGTATGGACAGGATATCGAGGGATCTCAGTCGCACGCCACCTCGTCTTACCATGACGTCATGAAGGCTGCGGAAAGATACCCCGAATTACGACAATGATAGATTGATATTTATCAAAACTAAACGACAGCACTATATTTTTAAAACGTGATACAAGGAACAATACAAGACTACTACATATTCGCGTCACACTTTAAATCTAATTGTGTTCACAGTGTGTGTGTGTGTGTGTGTGTGTGTGTGTGTGTGTGTGTGTGTGTGTGTGTGTGTGTGTGTGTGTGTGTGTGTGTGTGTGTGTGTGGGTGCATAGGCGTACCCAGGGGGGAGGGGAGAGGGGAGGGGGTTCAACCCCACCCCCCCCCCCCCCCCCCTTTTGATACAAAATTGCGAGTGCGCCAATGCTATTCACGCGTACGTTTGGAGACAATTTAATCCCGGACGATTTGTTCGCTCTGGACATAATAGTCTTCGTACATGCATACCCATGAACGCATGCTTTAGGATGGTGATGCGTTTTCCAATTATTGTATTTTTTCTGGAAACATATTTGTGTGAACTTGTTGATGGAATGGACTATTTAAGATGGTACCTTTCATTTATAAGAATATTATTTTGTATGGTGGTACCCTTTAAGATATCATCAACACTATGTTGTACCCAATTAGGTGCAATTAAAACGCACCAATTGCCACTCAAATCTATTAAATAAGCGGAGATTTGTTACATGATTGTTCTGGGTAACATTGTAATTACAATTAATGCTCAGTGTTCAATATGGAGCTAGGTCAAACAATAATAGTCATACTTGTGGTGGCGTAGCGTGGTTGGACCATTAGGGGAGGGGGGGGGGGGGGGGTGCACACTCAATGTATTTCTTTACTCATAAAGGATTTTCACCGTAATACACTATGCTTTCTTGTTTTTCTCATTTCAACATTTTGGAGTGTGGGGTCACGTGCCCCCATACACCTCCCCCGGCGCTACGCCGCTGCATACGCGCATGTTTGTCAAATGGTCTGTTAATACAAACACTTTGGTAACAAAAATATATTGCTTTTACAGATATTCAACATTCAACGTGTTCGACAACTATTAAAGGGACTAAGTAACATTGTCCAAATCCTCAAAACTTATACTTGGAACTCTAGTGATTCTCTCATACCTTGTCATATTCATATTAGCAATAAAAGCACGAGACATTTTTTGGTTTTTTCAACTTTCCATTTCGCTCAAAAGATATTTACGATTGAAGTGTTCAGATGTCAAACTGTCTACGGGATAATTTAAGCCGTGTACAAAGTAAGTGTAATGACTCGACCCGACTCGGCCCGACCCGACCCGATTGGGGCCCGATCGTCGGGTTGGGTCGAGTCGGCTCTGTCTGCGCCGGGCTTTAGTGAATATCACTTTGCATTTTTGCCCATTTCTCGGTCAAATAACATCCAATTAACGTGAATTGTTCACACATTACTTTGTGGACATATCACATCACTAATCACTCATCACGTTTTGCACTTGTCAACAAAGTTACTAGATCCCTTTAAACAAAATCCTCAAAACACGTATACTATGGTACATTATTCATGTTAGTATATATATATACGGTAAAGGTGATTTAGTAGACTTTGGACTTGTGAAGGTAATATCCTTTCAAGGACGGATGTACTTAAAGCTCATGCACTTTTAACACGGCCTGCAATAACAACACCATGCCCACCACGTGGAGTAGCAATAGGAGTGTACATGGTGTAAAGTGGGTACAGGGGTACGTTGGCCTCTTACTCCTAGTGAGGGTACTCTTGTTTCATCCAATGCCCCCTTAATAAAATCGATATTTGGGAATAAATTCCATTTAAAAATCAAATACATTTTGATATTTTGTTTAAATATTTTGGATAGAGCTGCCTCCCGTACCTTGGGAACCATTGACGCCCCTCTACGCGCCCCAATCTATAGATGTACCCTTTATTACCCTACGACAATTCAAAGAACTAATGATGCAGTAATTATTTCAATCAGCGTCGGTGGTATTGCAAGGGAAATCAATCATTGTATCACTAATACCAGTACTCTGTGTAATTCAGTTTAAAGGAGTGTCAAAAGTAGAAGTTTATTATATAAATTATATAAACCAAACATACTACATGACCACGTTCGATATGAAGTATTGTGTTCTTCAATAACGACCTTGCAGTATATTATAGGCCTACATTACTTCTAGATTTGCAAATGTCAAATGGATTGTAATTGTACTATTGTATACTTAATAACTCATGACATCGGTCAGTGTCGGTGGCATTGCACTGACAAATAAATGTTTCATCACCTGTTATAAAACGGAAAGTAGTTTCAAAAGGAAGGAGAGAACGCGAGAACGTCTGCATCAACCGGTAAAATAAATGCATACTGCACATTTTTGTTAGTCATTAATGTGATGTTGTTCTCGCTATTTTTGTGCTTGAACACAATTCTTCTTGAAATTGGATTTGAAAGCAACATTTCTCGTAAAAGAAAATTGTCTTTTGCCTTCCAGCTCATGAGGGGGCAAAACGTGTCGCTGTTTACAAGGTAATCGATGTCTATTTATATTCATAATTATTGTAAACTGCAATCATATTAAATGGGAAGGACGTTTGCCACTGTGCTGTGCAAGTTTAAACTCGAAAGGTAATAGTTGATTGTTAAAAGGCAATATTCAGCTTTTAATATTCAGTATTAAAACAATAATTACACTTGTAAATGTGTTGTGTTTCTCTTGTATAGACTGTATATATTTGGATTGTAATAATGTTATATACTTCGAAAGAATAATGTGAATGTGATTTCGTCAGTTATAATTATACATTTGATCATTTGGGCTTCTACTTTTGGGACAAACTAGTTATATTGTAGAACAAACAAAAATTGTATGTCGCATTTTTATAGTACATTTTACATGATAATCATCCGATCCTTGTTTAAACTTGTTATTTAATAACGACCTCTAGTAATAAACTGATCGAAGCGGTCTGATGTATCGATATTTTCATGTTCATTTATTTGTTTATCTTGATTTTGTTTTCATAACAGACCATCGTCTCGGCATCGCATGTACCTCTGGTATAGATGCAGTTTCTAGAGGTATTCTGTTCCAAATACATTTACAACCATGACAACACTGGAATAACATTAAAGTTACAAAATCGTCACGTCAGGAGGCGCAATATAGAACTCACATGATGGAGTCTCCTTAATGTTATAAACGCCGCGCGCTCTGTAACATTATAATTACTCATCAAAGAGAGTTGGGTGAGTCGCTCAAGCAATATTCCTCCTGGTTCTGATGAAGACATATTATAGTATTGCCTTGTGCACATTTCCGCGTATGAAGATGCAATAACTTAGAATCATATAACTCTACGAATGGGCATATCATGGATGAAACTGGTTAGACCTCTGAGTGTCATATCGACTCTACTCACGATGCTCATACATCAGTACATGACTGTATTGATTTGTTCCTCAAGCACACTCTTAGTTGGGAACGAATTGTTCAGACATTTGAATTCTCACCAAGCTTCTGTTCTATCATGGTGATAGGGTTGTAGTTGAATGTGTGATTACTATTTTCCGTGTCAACCTGTCTAAGCCACTTGGTCACGTGGATTCTTGCGGTTTAAATTGACACAAAGACTGCTAAGTAACCTTAACTGCATATTAATGAACGATGTCGTCATCGACCAGCAACATGGCCGGTTATCGTGACCCGGCGACGTCGCATGCACCGAGTGATGAACCACCAATTCGATGTTGTACGATGTGCGACTGTGTGATGATTCTCGGTTGCGTGGCCTACACATTGGTGTTTATAGGTCTCTCGATTTTTTTCGTCATTCAGGGGGTATACGCCGGTCTCATTGGCATGCTCATCCCAGCGACACTCGGTCTCGTGTTCAGTGTCTGCTTGATAAGACATGCAATGCGACAGCGTAAAGCCGAGAGACAAGCAGCGACAGTGCGGGGGAATTGGACCGCGTACGTACACCATCACGGACATGACGAAGATATTGAACGTGCGCCGTTGCTATCTTCATCAAGCAGAGCGACAGTGTCCACACCAAACATGCCAATCTCCGGTCACCAAACGCACGTAAGTTCGGGAAATGGCATACGTGTGGACAGGATAGCGAGGGATCTCAGTCGCACGCCACCTCCGTCTTACCGTGACGTCATGAAGGCTGCGGAAAGATATCCCGAATTACGACTATGATAGATAATTGATATTATCATAACTAAACGACAGCACTATATTTTTTACAAGCTAGTAACTGCAGTGAGGAACAATTAAAAGACTACTAGGCCTACATATTCTCGTCACACTTTGAATCTAAGTGTGTTCAAAGTGTGTTTGCGTGTATGTGTGTGTGTGTGTGTGTGTGTGTGTGTGTGTGTGTGTGTGTGTGTGAGTGTGTGCGTGTGTGTGTGCGCGCGCGCGCGTGTGTGCGTGTTTGTTTGTATGCGTGTGTTTTGAGGTGGGGCTTGGGCGATATTCGTGATAGTCCCTCAAAATTAGATAAAAAACATGTCATATTTTGGCTAACACATGTCATATTCAGAAAAAAAGTGTCATATTCGGGCACATAATGGGACGTTTCCAGGGGCATCGATCCTGGGGGGACAGGGGGGGGGGGGCGGTCGCCCACCAAATGAAAATATTGGGGGGCGAACATATCGTTTCGCCCCCCCAATAATTCCGAAAATGAGGAAGAAAAAATCGAGTGATATAATGCCAAAGAGGGGAAAGACACATTTATCAATAATTAATCTTCAAAATAGCTGTTCTTTTAGTTTGAAAAGGACTGTAAATCTCTTTTTTTCGCGCGCGCTACGCGCGCATATACAGTTTCTCATATTGCAAGTTTCATTTCGGTTGCGGGAATCCAGGGGCGGGAATTCACCTTTCGAAATGTGTTGGGCAGTGTAATTTCTCAAACGCACACCTCAAACGAAGTTTATTAAACCCTCATCTATAGCACACCGTCACAGAATATAAAATAATCTGAAATAATATCTTTCAGTCAATTCGGTCCATATGCGCTGAACGCAAATCAAATTGGAATATCATGTCCCCCCACATTTGAAAGTGGAGGTGATTGTCCCCCTCTCTTTGTCATTATGTATATTTGAATCCATACTTATATACTTCATATTACGTGACATTTCTGTCTCAGGTGTGCACCAAATCGCACAATTTCACGCCCCAAAATACAAAAGCTCCCTACTGTGGGAGGGGGACACCCCCTCCCACACCCTCCCCCGCTCGGTCGCTTCGCTTCCTCGCAATGTCTCCCCTCCACTTTTGAGAAGTTGTTGACGCCCTTGCTTAGTTTCATGGGAGCTCAATGCCCTATATCGATGGCTCTATAGTATACAGGATCACGTGGATCCATCTCATGCAAGGCTCAATCTTTTCCTCGCCTTTAAAAATACGTTACGAGTAGGTTCACTACGGTATTTTATACAATTTTAACACACATGATAGGGTTGCAAATGTCTGAAATCTAAAAGCTTCCGGGGGCTCCGCCCCCTGGACCCCAATTATTGTCCCCAAATGTGGGTGCCCCCAAAGTCAGGTCTTCGAGCCATCAAGACACTTTCAATGAGCGCATAATAAAACTTCCGGGCATGCCAATGTGGGGCTTTTATTAGCTCTCTCAGTGGTCACTCTGGACATTTTTTTTCAAATTTCACCCCCCCAATCGCAAAAACGGATCGACGCCCCTGGACGTTTCCTATATAAGCTAGGCAAATTGACTAAGATTGATATATTAATTGATACTATGATTGAATGTTTATATTCATGCTTAATCGTTAATATGCATATTAGTATTGCGTGCAATGGTAGTTTCTACGCAATCATAACAATTAAAATATATTTCCATTAAGCTTTAGCATCACACTTTCCGATTGATTTAGTTTTACGACAATCGTGCAGACATTATATAAATTTAAATTCCTTTTACATGGCTGATTATGCCATCCTGGAAGTTGATGTTTTAAAGTAAAGCAGTATTAATATGTTTATATCTTTGTATACCAAATTTTATATTTATATGTTAATTTGTTTTTATGACTTTGTAAAATTGTACGCAATTCAGCTTTTTAGCTGCCATGTACTTTTATTCAATAAACCATTTTCAATTCAATCAATTCAATACCCAAATTTTACTAATTTTTACGGCGGCAAAAAATGATGGGAGCGGCCATGTTTGTGTAACTACCCGACATGCTTCGCAAATTATGACGTCTTTGAAGACTGTCCGAACAAAGAGATTCATCAAAGAGTCTACGTATTCAAACAATGGTTTGGTGCGGTGAAAACTAGTTAAGTGCAGGAATGCATCATTGATCGACCACAGTGGTGTCCGCACTAACGTAACAATGGCGGCCTCCTGTGTTCGCGTGAATGGAGTACCCGATTGTGTTGGCACATATTTCTTCCAAAGCAGAAATCTGAGTCGGGGTAATGTTATGTGAAATGAACAAGCATATTACGATGTGTAAAGTAGGATAAATTCTATTCTAGCGTTGCATTGGCCTTTAAGTTGGCCTTTTCTGTGTAAGTTTTTTTCTTTTGTTACCTCGATGCTTATTTGAGAAATATATTTGTCTAAGAAGTAAATATAACATACATGCATGATTTATATCCATCATTATTATAAAAAAAAGTGTACAAAGTGGCTTCCCCAAGTCGGCAGGAAAGGCAAACCCCTCAAAAAAATTCGGAAACTCAAGTTTGATCGATTATATCTATTTTATTATGAAATCATAATGGTTATATTTGGAATCACTTGAAAGAGTGTGTACACTTCTTTAAAATGATACCAAATTCGTAAGCATCACGAGCACGAGGTATGCGCAGTATTATCAGAGAATGGGGGAATGTCAGAAGTGAAATGTCACAAAATGCGCCAACAAACTTCAGTTGGAAGGTCTGACACCCATATCACGGTCTTTCTCAAGTTCAAATTCTTTCGACGATGAATATCTTGACAATGAAAAGATACTGTTGAATATGGTATCAGACAAAAGCCCGTTCAATTATCTTGCCAATGACACCTCACTTGGAATGATTATGAAAGCCGGGTAGGTACAATTAAGGTGAATATTGGGGAGGATCGATAGCAAAATGTAAACAAAATGCATTTGATTGTGTGAAATTGAAGGCGTTGCATCCCAAAACGACTTTTTGTGGAGATATCTTAGTACTTTACTTTACACAATCATTATGAAATTCAACATCATGTTGAAGCGTGTTAATTTGTCAATAAAATAATGCCCCATTCATAGTGGTTATGTGATTGAGGTGTGTGTAGTACCTCTAAATGTATGGGGCTCAAAATGACACGTTGCAAGGTCGATGTTCTACCGTTTTATATGTGGTAATAAGGGCATACCTACACTGTAACTTGGGGAGGCTCACCGGGGGTGCCTTTTACCTAGAATTCAATCACATTGTACATGCTATATGTTTAATTGAATGAAATACCGAATAAGTAATAAGATATAATAATACTATGATATTTTAATTAAAGCTAATCGGCGGCGGATGGAATTCCCCTTATTTGTCCGCATGTTTCGATGTTATGGTCCATCTCCTCCTCTTCCTCCTCCTCCTCCCGTCCTCCCCACCTCGAGTCCTCCCCTACCTCCAGTCCTCCCCTCCCTCTCCCCATATTATTGTCTTCCATCTCCTCTGTTTCTTTCCCCTGTTGGGTCACCTCCCATTGTCCTCTACCTCCTCCGTCCTCACATCCTCACATCCTCCTTTTTATAATATTTCAACCATGTTAATCAATTTGATAGTCCAACAGAGTGGATTTCTGTGAATTTCCCATTAGGCCACACAAAAAAATTTGTTTGATAGGAGTAACGGGCAACCATTTTTTTGTTCTTTTTTTGTTCTTTTTTTTCTTTCTTCGCACAAATACACAAAAACACACACAAAACACATCGCAATTGCAAATTCTATTGCAATTTTTAATTTTTTTAATTTTATTTTTTTAATTATTTGTTTAAAAAATAAAATTCTGAAAAAACCTCTAGGGTCGGCGTGCATTAGCGCCGGTATTTTTAGGGGCGGGCGGGTTACGCCAATCCAACCATTTATTTTTCATGGCCTTACTGTCATATGCATTTGGCTTTAAAAAAAAAAGTTTTGAAAATGCTTTATATCTGAATTCTCATAAAGTCAATTTTGAATACATGTATCAAATAGTCTATACAAATATGTTATACTTATGACAACGTTTCTGTAAATAAACTTCTTTATGAATAGGTATGTGTGTGTTCATTTTTGTCATGTGTTATCCTTATGGGATCGTTTATAACGAGGTACTATATATATAACGAGCCTACCTATCGGAAAATGGAAATGAAATATCGGTGGTCTCGACGACCTCGTAAAAACGGGGTTCTCCTGTATTAGCCATCGATAATGATCACCTGATACCTTCTCTCACAATTTATCACGTGACGAAAACCTCGCGCATACATCGTATGCGTACCATCGATCGCACAGTACATGTACACAGCTGGTTACATCATTACATGCACTATTTATATGCAGTATTTTACCGGGCGGTGGTGTGATGTTCTGTGTTCTAATGAATTGCTACTTCCAGTTTGATGAATACTCATCGCTTGGGCATCATTACTCATAAGTCAGATGTCTCCAATCTACCATGGCTCACAGGAGATTGTTCGACAAGATATCCCACGTCGAGAAATATGTTCAGTTTAGACCAACATACCCTCCTGAAATCTTCAAACGAATAATGTCTTTCATTGGAGAAAAGGTAAGTTGACTTGAACGAACTTCCTACTCCTCCTCCACCTCTTCAACTCCTCTCTTCCTCTCCTCCTCTATCACAATCCTGCTTCAGTTCAGGCATCGTCCATTTCCTGCAGTCCTCCCCTGGCTTTGTCAATCTCTTACAGTCCACCACTGATCCTCAATCTCCGCTAACCCATCTCCTCGTCTTCTCCTCCTCCTCGTCCTCGTCCTCCTCCTCCTCCTCCTCCTCCTCCTCCTCCTCCTCCTCCTCCTCCTCCTCCTCCCCCTCCTCCCCCCTCCCCCTCCTCCTCCTCCCCCTCCCCCTCCAGTCGACTCCTCTCATGTTCCCTTTCTTTCTCCCCTTCCAAGCTTCCCCTCAATCTCCTAGCTCCTCCTGGCCTCCATCTCCTCCTCTTCCTCCTCTTCCTCCTCCTCCAGTCCTTCCCCACCTCCAGTTCTCCCCGCCCTCTCCCCATATTATTGTCTTCCACGTCCTCTGTTTCTTTCCCCTGTTGGGTGACCTCCCATTGTCCTCTACCTCCTCCGCCCTCCCATCCTCCTCCATCTCCTCCATCCCATCCAGTAGTCTGATTACTCTCCCCCCTCTCCTTCACTGCCTCCCCCTCTCATCAATATCCTCCTTGTTCATTTATTCCATTCTCTCTAGTCTATTTCTCTATATATCCGGGCCCTCCTCTTCCCTTCCATTCCCCGCCTCTTATTTCATTCAGTCCTCCTCTCTTCCTCTCAGGACTCCCATCTCATCCATTCCTCCCCTCATCTCCTCAGACCTCAATCTCCATAATTCCCACCCCTTTGATTTCCTCCAGTCTTCTATCTTCCTTAAAATACCACATCTTTAGCTCATCCAGCCCGAAGGGCCCGATGAGCTTATGCCATGGCGTGGCGTCCGTCGTCCGTCCGTCCGTCCGTCCTTCTGTCCGTCCTTCCGTCCGTCCGTCCACAGTTTTCAAAATGCTTCTTCTTCGTTATTTTTCAACCGATTTTGATTCTGATTGTTTCATAAGATAGGGCTAGGAGGGGGATTTAAAACTTCTACACAGAATCGTGAAATTCATTATCTATGGTAATTTATGCAAATTTATTCGAAATCACAAAAAATGCTTCTTCATTTCTCGACCGATTTTGATTTGGTTTGCTTTATCTGGTAGAGCTAACTGTGGTACACTAAACTTCTACACAGAATTTTGAAATTTTTCTCCATTAATTAATTATGGTAATTTTGTATTTATTTATTATTTATTATTTTTTTTAATTTATTTATTTAAAAAAAAAATTATTATTGTTTTTTTATGTCCCTTCCAGTGCATCAAATTTTTATTTTTTGACCAGTTGAAAAGTGTACCACATGAAATTTGCGATATTTGATGTTGCGAGATGCTGGATGAGCGCTACGTCATTGACGTTCTGGTTTAGATTTGTTGT
Organism: Echinarachnius parma; assembly: GCA_037951105.1. Classification (NCBI taxonomy): domain Eukaryota; kingdom Metazoa; phylum Echinodermata; class Echinoidea; order Clypeasteroida; family Echinarachniidae; genus Echinarachnius; species Echinarachnius parma. The sequence goes on along the minus strand of JBAMJV010001038.1, from coordinate 83,499 downwards.
CATCTGCTGCATGAGGCAGACAACCCTCTGTTACTCTGTAGACTGTAGCTTGATCTTTTAGCAGTACATCTGAGCTGATTGGCTCCAGCAAGCCCCTTGACTTGCAGGGGTGATCTCCACCATAGTATAAACTTCAATTGGGTGTAGACTGTGATTGATGAACTAATTTGAGTTATCAAAAATTAAATCTAATATTTATAAACATTTCCTGCCAAAGCAAGTAGCCATAAATTAAACTCGCTCACAACTGATTTACACTTGCCCTAGAGTCTAGACAACCCAGTAAGATGGTTTGTAGACACTGTATTAGTGCCCTGCATTCATCATTAAACTCATTGGCCGGTATTCTACTAAATTAGTCCCGCCTAAAGTGCTAACTAAGTGTCGACTAACCCTATTCTGGTAGGCCTGTTTATGACTTTAATCCAGCCTTAACTTAAGTAATAAGTGTGCAGGTTTAACTAATCTGAGGTGTGGACCATACCTGTACTTATATGTAAAATACTTTGTATGTTAGTGTGGACTAAAGTGTGGATTAGTAGTCCAGCCTAGTTGATAAATTTAGTAGAATATACCACCCACTGTTCTTTCTCTTTGATAGAAAGCCCCACCATATGATGTTCAGCTTGATGTAGGCTGTGGTAGTGGGCAGGCTACGTATGGACTGACATCACACTTTGAGCGTGTCACTGGACTGGATGTGAGTGAGGCTCAGATTGAAGCTGCTTCAAAGAAAAATACAGCTCCAAATGTTGAATTCAGGTAATCATTCTCTCCTTTTAGCCCATTTAGAAATTATTTTAATATTTATAGTATTTTTAAGCAAAACCAATTTACAGTAGTTGACTAAATTGGCCGCTACCTTAATTTTGTCCAAAGTTTGCATCGTAGGAGAAATAATCTAGGAGAGCAAATTTGATGTTACATTGTAGGTTACTATATAGTTGTGATGAAGAAACATCATTGCATACAAATTTATCTAAAAATATACTTCTCTCAAATTGTTATTTTAACAAATAAATTATTATGTAATGATAAAATTAACAAAATTATGAGAAAAAATTTATCGTAACATGGTAGAGTTTAAGTATTTAATATTTTAATATGTATATTAGCACATTACATACAATCAAGGTTCTTAAATCATGGTCTCTAATATCAGATTAGAAAATATGGAGGTTGTAAAATGTGGTACATCAATATCAAGCTGTTTCTCAGTGGATTAATTATTGCTATTTCGGTCATAAAATTATAATTTCCCCCCCCCCCCCCCAATAATTTGTGTAAATATTGCAGGGTATCACCGAGTGAATCTCTGCCAGTGGATGACGGCACGGTTGACCTTGTGACATGTGCGCAGGCAGCTCATTGGTTCGATTTCCCGGCATTCTGTCTGGAAGCCGACCGTGTGCTGAAGCCCTTAGGGTGCCTGGTAGTTTACGGGTACGGAATCCCATTGCTCGACCATCCAAATCTGGACATCAAAAAGCAACTTCAACATGACTTTGATGAGGTAAAGTTGTAGCAATGAGATTGAGCTTTAACCTGGGACGTATTGATAGAGTCACTTCATTGAAAATGTTAAAGATTTACTTAAGAAGTCGTTCTTTCTGAATTATATTTTGTGTGAGTCCTTTCACTTGGTTTTAAACCTTTGTGTGAAAGTACACTTCTAAAAGGACTTTTGCACACTGATGGCTGCCATGTTTTTTAACAGCGGACTCTACAATAACTGCTTAGAAACCTAAGCGATGTTGTTGCATCTGCTGCTATGTCAGTGGATAGCATTTAGCTTCAAATGTTTAAAAGTGAGTAACAGTTTTGATGCATGCATGCTATGTTTAAAAGTCTAAACTCAATCCGGGGCAACCCCACACTACTTTTCCAAGTTCTTATTTTGCGATTGTTCTCTCTCTCTCTCTCTCCTTTACTCTGCAATATTTAGTTGTACAGCAATGCACTGGGGTCATACTGGAACGCAAGGAGGAAACATATTGAGAACAAGTTCAAAGATTTCTCACTGCCCTATGAAGGGTCACTAAGGTAAGATCAGTGGTGTAGCCTGGTCGGACTGATTGGGAGGGTGGGGGGGGGGGGGGGGGGGGGGGGGCTCTCAAATGATTTGGGGAACACTTTTTGTATTTCTTTACTTTTACACAGATTTACCCCTTTTTATTTATTTTGTTATTGTTTTGGGCAAATTTTTAGATTGTAAGATTATTATGTGTTTTTAAAAATTGTATTGCAATCACCAGTCCATAGAGCTGCCAGATATTGTCTTCTGCAAGTCAATATTTTAGGAGGCAATTTAACCCTTTCCTCTCGAGATTCTGAAATTCACATGGACTTTGCACATAGCCCAGCAGGTTCCTGTAAGCAATGGGTTAAGACCTAAATCTTTTGTCGAGTCTTTCCGATCACAAAATGTTTCCAAGATGAAGTGACTTTATTGTTGTTTTTTCATGTGCCTGCATTTTCTTTGCAGAGATGATTCGTTCGAGATGAGGAATAACTGGTCTGTGGGTCATCTGATTGGCTACCTCCAGAGCTGGTCAGCCTATCAAGCATTTCTGGACAAGAATCCATCTGGGCAAACTCTGCTCAAGGACTACGAGAAAAGGTAAGAGTTCCTGTAAGATATTACAGTGGAACCTCGTTATAAAGAGGTCGGATATAACAAAACCCTCTTATAACGAGGTAATTTTGCTGGTCCCAGCTCTTTATATTTCTTTGTTTTTTTACCCTGACATACATGAGAAACCTGATATAACAAGGTAATTTTCATGGTCCCAAGGACCTCATTATAACGAGGTTCCACTGTATAAGGTATCCCACATAAGACCAAATATGCAAGGAAAATTTGGCTTGCCAGGAATCAACCAACCCCAAGACCTCCAGATTTAGTGGTGATACTTCCCAGAAACCCTTCAATGCTTCTGACTAGTACAATGATTGAAAGGGTTTCTGGGATTTCCCACTACTAGGAGCACTATTTAGTTCAATGGTTTGAGTGCTGGTCAAGCGGCATTCTGTACTGTGGGTATTATGATCACATAAACGGTACCCCGGGGTACCAGACGAAAATCCGCCATTTTGTTTAATTATTTATTTAATTTTTAGAGCTGTACTGTGGGTATAGCGTGCATACAATCGCGCGCTGCACTGCATGCACAACGCAATAGCTGCGGTACAGTTGGACGCAAGATGGCGCTACACAACCCGGGATACCGGGGTACAACGGTACCCTGGGGTACTGCATGTGTCATCATATGTTCAAACCCAGCAAAGCCCAATTATCTTTGCTCATTTTCATTTATGTCAATTATATCTTGGCATTATACATTACATTTTAATTTTGTTTTCTAGAATAACAAATTTGGGGGATTGTCAGAGAAAACCAGTCCATATGCAAAAGTATAGGGCATGTGACTGTGGACACATATAGTGGAGCTTCGATCTAAATATAAACAAGTGTTTGGTTTGTTTATTCATACTTGTATGAACAAAAAACGCAGCTGACATAAGGCTCAGAAATCCAATGACCTGCAAGGTGGAATAAATTGTATATTTTGTATGCATTAAAGCCTCTGAATCAACACCTATGGCTTTAGTGTAACAAATCGGTGGCTTGTCCGGGAAACTAAGAATACAGGGACATGCATGTGAGATATCCACCCAGTTGACCAAATGCCCAACAGACTTTGAGACTTAATAGATGTTACATTTTGAATGACTAAATTTGGTGTATTCTGTTCAGGACTAGTCTAAGATTTAATCTGACTGGGTTCTATAGAGAGTACATTGTTACACCAAAATCATTTTCAATTAATTCAAACATATAGAGAAACTGACCAGAATTATATAATATGATTAAAAAACGAGCATTTATGGGATTCCAACGGGATTCGAACATGAGACCTCTGGATTGTGTTTGAATTAATTATTAAAAAAAGCCGCATCACTTCGGTGATCCCTCGCATATATCCCCAAGTTGATTTCTATCCTTCTGGTATATGTCAGGTTTATAATAGCTTCTGACCACACAAGCAATGAAAATTAAAGGGTTTCAGGGACGAACGCCAGACTAGGGTTTTCTATAGCTCAGTTGGTAAGAGCACCGGTCTAGCAATCCGGAGGTCTCGGGTTCGAATCACATTGGAATCCCATTTTCTTTGCTCTTTAAAAAATCATTTTCAGATAGACTTGAAAAGATTAATGAGAACCACTAATTTTCCCTTTTTTCCTTGCCTTAATCCTCAGAGTTCTGTCAGCCCTTGGTGATGCCAGTGCAGCTGCAGATTCCACCAAGATTGATGTTGTGCTTCCAATATTCATGCTGCTAGGGAGGAAACCATCTGGCGCAAATTAAAGTTTATAAAGCAAGAAAATGGACAAACTTAATTTTGTAAGTGTAATGTTTTGCCCATAGGTGACTGGGTTAATTTCACAACCCTCCAAGAGGAGGATGGCCCTTATAAAACTGTGTTGGACTGTATGTCATGCACTGGTCCGTGACAGACGGCATATGGAACAAGGATTGGCTACTAATATTGTACACTATAGCTCTTCACCAAGTCATTTTGATAGAAATTGGACAATTATGTTATTAGATTTCAGATATTACACAGAGCAATTTAAATAAATAAGTTTGAATTTGTTTAAAAACTTGTTTGCACATGGAAAGTATTTCTTTAAACTTCTTAATTTTAGGAAAATTGCCAAAGGTGATATCTGTAGGCGGACGGGGGATTGGGTTGCATATAAGTGCCTATAGGAATGGTATCAGTCATCAACAATTTCAAACTAAATACTGAATGCAGAATTATACTGCTGAAAATCTAAATAAAATGACTATATATAATATAAAGCCCAGCACAGACAGAGCCGACTCGACCCGATACCGCCTGGTTTTCAGTGAGGCTAGAGTCAGTTTTGCTCAGTCGGAGCCGATTCAAGATGTTGAATCGGCCTTGAATGACCTCCGACTGGCTCTTGACTGGCAAAATCGGAGTCCTGAGATAACCAGTCGGATCGGGTCGAGTCGAGTCTGTCTGCGCCAGGCTTAACCCTAACCAGGCCGGGGGGGGGTGGAATCCACCCCCCCTCGACTTTTCGCGCGATAATTCCGCAACGCGCGCAGGTATTGCCGCGTGACTTCATGAGTTTTTTCATTGAAGTCTTGCGCAACTTTTGAGACCAAATTTGCGGCGACCGGGTATACCGTTCTAAAGTCACGTGACCTTTTGTAAGTGAGCGTCGGCCCGAAAATCGCCAAATTTTGTGATTTGTGTACAAATCCTATGGAAATTGATTTTTTCCTATAATAGACAAAACCTTCATTATTTTTCATTCTAATCACTGCAGTCATTTAATTTTGGGCTAAAAGTTGTTGAATAATGGTTAATAATTTATTCCATCAAAAAAAATAATAACAAACAAAAGTAAAAAAACAAAGAAATACATAAGAAATTCAAAAAACAAAGAAAAACATAAGGAATTTTTTGGCTGTCGCAATTTTTAATGTTGAAAACCTGATAATTAGGTCATAAAGAATATTCATGCACAAAAATAGCATATTCTGAGCCATATTTAGTGATTTATTGACAAAAAGGGGATTTTTGCATAAATTTGCATAATTAATTCGAAATTGATTTTTTTTTTTGGTTTAAATAACAATGCAATCTTGTAGATTATGTCGCAATCTATCTGTGTGCCAAATTTTGTGGCGGCCGCGCGTTCGGCGACGAGATCTCAGGGGGGGGTGGAATCCACCCCCCCCCCCGGCTATAGCATAGCCAAAATAACCCGGCCTGGTTAGGGTTAAGAGTCAGTAGGGGGCCTAAGTTTTAGATCATAGCAGAATCTTTGTCGGGGACTAAATGACACAAAACTTTATAACCAAATCCAATAAAAACAAGGCGATAGCCGGAAAGTGTCTCGCCCACTTGCGCGCAATTGACCCTCATTTGACCTTTGACCTACTTATATGACCTTTGACCCCAGTATATCATGGAGGCCCATATAGGGCACCTACTAATCAAGTTTGGTTACAAACGGATGCAGGGTTGGAAAGTTATCAACCCCTAATAGACTCTTGCAGGTAAAATTTCAAATTGACCCTCATTTGACCCTTGACATCCTTATGTGACCTTTGACCCCAGAATATCATGGAGGCCAATGTAGGGCATATACCAATCAAGTTTGGTTACACACAGATGCAGGGTTAGAAAGTTACCAACCCTAATATAGACACTTGCAGGTAAAACTTCACATTGACCACCATTTGACCTTTGACCCCAGAATATCATGGAGGCCAATGTAGGGCATCTACAATCAAGTTTGGCTACAAACAGCAGGGTTGGAAAGTTATCAACCCTAATAGACACTTGCAGGTAAAACTTCACATTGACCCTCATTTGACCTTCGACCTACTTATGTGACTTTTGACCCCAGAATATCATGGAGGCCAATGTAGGGCATCTATCAATCAAGTTTGGTTACAAACAGATGCAGGGTTGGAAAGTTATTCAAATTTGTACAAAGTGTCACGGACAGACGGACGGACACTTTTTAGATCCCTTAGTCTCCCTTCACCTACGGTGGCTCGACAATAATATATACTTGCAAAAGCATGCTTATATATTCTATCAAATACTCAAGCTGCTACAATTATATTCTTTACTATTGTTTCAAAGGTAAAACATAAGAAAACTTGTGTGCTATAGTTCTTATATAAATTACTAGAGGCCATATGTAAAGCCATTATATGGTACAGTAGCTGTGCATTTTAGTGTGCATTTGTGACGTTCTTTCATTATTATAAGCTGCAATATTTAGTTATATAACATGATGACGTCATAATTAAGGGAAATTTAGCTTTCCTATTGGTTGATTACTAATGCTTAATCCGGTATAGTAAATGGTAAAGTTATAGTGCATACTGCACTATAACTGCGCAGGGGATGGCCTTGGAGTGCGTAATGTGCGCTTGTTCTTGAATGGGGAAAATGCGCAGAGCGCGCAATTATTTTTAATGCGCGCTGGCCCTTGTACAAAGTATGCAGGGCCAACGAGAGAACACTCACAATTTGAGCAAGGTTAATTTGGGTTTATCAACATAACAAAATCAGTTCCTCAAAATAATCATCTTATATAACAAATATTACATGCTTCTGGTCGTTAAATATTCCACAATGCACTCCTCTACATTTTAAATTTCACTCGTGCAAACATATTGCACTCGGCCTGCGGCCTCGATCATTGATTGCCAAACGCGGTCACTTGATTGGCATGCCATTTTTGTATGTCACACGGCCAGAGACCGCATGGCGCGAGCTGCAAAAGAGATTGTATTATGACGTCACAATGAGAACCAAAGGTACACGTACCGTATGTTGTTTTTGACTGATTTCAGTTTCAATGCATAAATGTGAATACAGGGTGGCCCCCAAAAAAACGGAACGGGGTACTTCCCAAAATAAAGTAACAAAATGAACATGTCCATCGGATAGAGTGTACTTTCCAATGAACAGCGATACAAAGAAAAGTAATTTTGGACGTGTAGTTTTTGTTTAGGGGGCTTTGAGTGAGACCATGTCAGGTTCCTATTTTTGTAAATTTTTACCAAGTCAGTGTCTGATAAATGAGACTTACTGCCCATCATACTATTGACCAATTATGCCCATTCTCTCGGCACCGCTCGGCACACAGCTGAATGCACACTAACAATGGCGCGCGGAATACTCCCGTGTTCAATATGGTATGTCGGGCAGTAAGTCTCATTTATCATGCACTGACTTGGTAAAAAATTACAAAATAGGGAACCTGACATGGTGTTACTCACAGCGCCCTAAAAGAAAAACTACACGACCAAAATGACTGTTCTTGGTATCACTTTTATTGGAAAAGACACTCTATCCTATGGACATAATCATTTTGTTACTTTATTTTGGGAAGTGCCCCGTTCCGTTTTTGGGGCCACCCTGTATAGCCCCGGATTTAGCCAGATGATAACAGTTGTTAACTTCGTCGTCAGGAAAATCATGGAATGTTCCAATCCTTGGGATTTAAAATGCTATTTCGTGAAGAAAATAAGTCCCTCGTCTACGTCTCAGGACTCATAATCTTCCCTCAATAGCATTAAAAATCACTCGGACGGAACATTCCGTGATGTTCCCTCCACCACCAGTTAGCAACTGTATAATGTAGGCCTATTGTCTTTCAGTACTTGTTTTGTGACATTCATGTAATTGTATAAATCAACTCTGTTTTTTGCAGTTTAAATGGGTTAGCCTCAAGTGTATATTTATATTATGGGGATTACATGTACATTTAGTTGCTTTCATGTTGATACATGTATGTGTTTCTGGGTTTTGAAAGTCTTGTCAATAATATGCATTTTTAATTCTTGTACATTCATGTACTGCTGGCTATTGTGTGTAAAGTTAAATTCAATATTTATAGGGGTTTGATTAATTTTTGTTTGTGCGAATTATAAATGAAATATAATATGTATTCAGTTATCGCAAATATTTATATTGTGTACTTAATAAATGTGTTTATGCATTGACATAATTTTTACTAATTGCAGCTCATATATAGAAACAAAATATAAGAAATTGCCTGATTTTCTGAAATAGTTGTTTCTTTAATTAAAGAAAATATATTATAAGATTAAATTTCAGACACTCTGTGTATATAAATATACATTAAAGTGATCCAGGTAAAGTGTCTAACTCCACGAAAAATACTTGGAGCTTCCTCGTTTCTCTTCTGCCGTGTTGTTTAGCTTATGGTAAGAGAAGAATAAAATAGTGTTCGATTTTTTCAAATGTCCCTTTAGTATGAAGATAATTATCATTGAAAATCATTATTTCAAAAGCGTTGTGACGTCAAATTTCCCCGACCCACTGAACTTTGAGCCGAGTGGCGCAAATTCCATGAATTCCGTACTGTACGGATGATTATTACTGCAACAAATCTACAACAGAGCATCAGTATTCGGTGATAAAATATGAACTCAATATTCGTTGTTTTCACTAAGTAAACAGTGTTCGTTTTCTTTCATACTTTCACAAATCTTTCAATTGTATTTTACAATGATATCATGATATAGGATTGAAGTCTCAAATGTCATTTTGTGCACTATCTGACACTTTACCTGGATCACTTTAATAGTTGCATCTCGACACAGTAGCCAAATGTGTTCCTGAGATATTGAATGTGAATGTAGGAGGCAAACATAGTATATCTCTCTTGAGATCAAAAGTATATGGGAAATGAAAATACAGATATGCACTTTCATGCTTTTTTTTGTAAAATCATGTATATATATACAGTGTATGTACATATTTAACCAATATTTGGAACTTTCTTTGTGACATAAAAACAACTTTTTCTAGCAATTTGTACGCGTTTCATAATTTATCATCTTCTTAATTCACTGCCCCTAAAAAGTATATTTTAGCAGAGCGCAAGTCACGTAACCAGCGCTGCACTTAACCATAATACGTGAAGCATGGAGGTTTTGAATTCCTCTTTGGTCAGACCTTGCTACAACACTGCTCATACAAAATCAAATTGTTCATACATGTACAGTATATCGATATATTATAATGATTCCCCCAAACTTTTACCTGCAAATACTGGGATCTTATTTTCATCTAAAAAATTAAGTTTTGACAACGTTATGAATGTAGCTTTAATAAAGGCCAATTTAACTGTCCATATCTTATTCCTCATATATTAGATGTTCCTAGAAACACAATTATATGAATTATTTTAGTTTACATGTGTGTGTGTGTGTGTGTGTGTGTGAATGTGTACTAGTTTATAAATGTTTATAACCCTTCGTCTTTGCCCTGTACCCGCCTTACGTTCGACACGGGTTAGGGGATAATTAGAAAATAACAGACCTAGAATAAGCTGAAGATGCCTCTTGAAAAAATTGACACATCCGTACCAAAAATAAGTTCACGCATCAAAAAATGTATGTATATTGTGCCCTTTTGTATTTAAAGCCATATCAAAAAGGAGTTCCATAATAATGGATGTGTCAATTTTTCAAGAGGCGTCTTCAGCTCATTCTAGGTCAGTTATTTCCTAGTTATCCCCAAACCAGTGTCATAGGGTACAGGGCAAGGAAAGAAGGCCAATGAATTCCAGTTTCCCTTTTTCTTTAAAAAAAATAAAAATAACACTCTGTGTAGTTTTTTTGTTGTCTCTGATCTTTGGATTTATAAACTAATGTTAACCATTTAGTTTTCATTTACATGCATTTAAATCATAATTTAAACAAATAAATAAACTGAATAGCAATTGAAATTGACCAAAACTAAATTATGTACAGGTTTCTGGTTTATTTTATGAAGTAAGCCCCTTTTTTTTGCCAATCGTACGTACAATAATACTGAGAGAACAACAATAATAACAAATAAGAATTTATGTTCAATTATGATTGTTCTTTTTATGTCAAAAGTATGCATACATTATATAATACATGATTTTATTCAATTATGTGAGGAAATTAATTTGAAAAATTTCATTATTTTGTGTTATTCTTCAAATAACTGCATGCATATAATATATGTCACACTTGACTGGTATGACGTAATTTACATCATGTTGGTCAATATAACGCTTCTCATCCAATACATATACATTTTGAATAAATATTCAAATATTTCAGATGGACAGACAATTTCATTTCAATTTCAAATTTTTTCAGATAAAGTATAAGGTAAAAATGTGCAGTACAAAGATATAAAAACATATATATTATACAGATATTGACTGTCTAGAGGGGCAATATAACATTTGAGATCCTCGAGGGAAGTTATATTTGTGTCGAGGGACATTATATTTTTCCGAAGCGCGTAGCGCTGAGGAAAAATATAGTATTCCGAGACAAAAATATAACTCCCCAAGGGAAATGAAATGTTATATGGTTCCCGAAGGAAAAGTCAATATCTGTTATATTATGATGACCTATATAGATACAAATCAAGATAAATATAAATTTGGTGTTGAAATAAAATTATGGACAAGGGAAAATCATTAGATTAAATTGAAATCCTTCCAGTAGAACAGACGCGTTGTTATCGTAATGCTGCGCAAAATGCTTCTTTATTCGACCTTCCTTTCAAATTTACTTTCGGATCGCGCAATCTCCGTAGAAAGCTTGACAACGCTGCGCGTGCCAGGATGCTAATACGCGCAAAATTGTTCATCTTCACACACCCATTGTGACGTAACTCATACCAGTCAATATAACGGCGTTATGTTGACTGGTATGACGTAATTTACATCATGTTGGTCAATATAACGCTTCTCATCCTTGTAGCGATGGTCACGTGACAGCATTTTGACCAATCACACACCAGTATCTTTATAGGTCATATAATATAATACTTTGAAGCATGGTTAACATAAAAAGCTGCATTTAAACAAAATACGGTTATAAAACATACCTCATTACATTGTACAAACAAAGAAACTAAGCTAATCCCCAAAACAAAAGAACAAGTACAGAAAACAATAAACATCAACATCAATACTCGATAGTTGGGAAGCAATTGGCATTTAAAGTGAAACCAGTTAAGTGTCTAACTCCACGAAAATTACTTGGAGCTTCCACATTTCTCTTCTACTGTGTTGTTTGGCTTATGGTAAGAGAAGAATGAAATAGGGTTAGATTTGATAAAATGCCCCTTTAGTATGACGATATCTATCATTGATAATCATTCAGCTCAAGAGCATTAATGAACGGTCATAAACCTCATACACGTTTATACAGTAATTTTAACCAGCTTTTTTAACCAGGAAAGCAGTGTTCTTTTTCAATGAAACTCACACATCATTCGGACATATCTTAATATTACAATGATTTTGGTATAGGATTGAAGTCTCAAATGTAATTTTTGGCAATATCTGACACTTTACAGGTGCACCTTTAAACATGCATTTACAAGTCATAGGCGTACAAGGATTGGGGGGGGGGGGGGGGGGGGGGCGGGGTTAGGGGTGCTGTAGCTGTTTTTAAAACGGTGATATATGCAGTCAAATGCACCTATGAGACTAGCCAGAGCCCGGGTCTATATGGCTCAGGTCCTAGCAAATCATTCCCTTCCACCGAGTGCTCTACTCCTTTATCCATATTAAACTGAAACGCATTAATTTCAAAACACATTATTTTTTAAAAGCACAATAACTAAAGGTATAGAAGATATTCTAACGTTTACATCTATATAAATCGATTTAGTGGACAATATTAAAGTCTGCCAATTTCTAAATGTGGAAAGAAAGAGAGAAAGCAGCAGGGAGAATATTTCTTAATGTTGATGTAGAACTGATCACATGTGGAATTTAATTTGACAGTTTTGAATAAGAATTTGTTATCTACAAAACTGCAAGGACTCTTTTAATAGATTCCATGACAATTTTGTTTATTTCAACAATCCTTCACTAAATCACAAAAAACAACAACAAAACAAGTATGGAAATAATATTGTATGCTTAGAAAGAATTATCACACACTACTTTATATACGCTCTGTGCAGCACGTTGTTATATATTTGTCTTCAAGTAAACATAGGGAGCCAATCCATGTCATGTGCCACATGGTTTCCTCCCTAGCAGCATGAACATTGGACGCACAAGATCAATCTTGGTGGAATCTGCAGCAGCATTGGCATCCCCAAGGGCTGACAGAACTCTGAGGAGACACAAGGAAGAAAGGGTAAATTAGTGGTTTGTTCAAGGAGTTCAGAATGGTCCTGAATGGATGAATTGATCAAAATGTAACCACTAACCATGGCTCGACAAGTACAAATTGATATCTGTCAAGTCAAATTGATATCTGGCAAGTCAAATTTTGTCAATTTTGGCTGCCGGCGATCAGGAAAGATAAAAATTGTAATTCCTTAAGTGTAAAATCTTATCTAGAAACAAGAGAGAAATTTGCCATGTTGTGTGGAGGCTTGAAGTAGCATTTATTCAGTCTTGAAAGTCTTAAGGGCATTTGGTGAACTGGGTGGATAATGATATCTCACATGCATTCCTTTATTCTTAGTTTCCCAGACAAGCCCACAGATGTGTTACTCTAATAGGCTTTGTTTCAGCAGGCAATCTTAACCCTAATAAGGACGGGGGGGCCATAATGGCCCCCCCCCCTCCGCGATTTTTTAATTATGAAGAATATATGATTTATGGGTAAAAATATGAATTTCATGACTTATTTGCATAAATTACCATAAATATGCAAATTAATGAATTTTTCAAAAATTGTAAAAATTACCATTGTATTCTATACACTTCACTTATCATGCGTGCAAATTTAGATCTTAGGGGGGGCCATAATGGCCCCCCCCCCCCCCCCCGGCCGTAGGAAGACCTCAAATAGCCCGGCCTTTTTAGGGTTAAAACACTAACCTTTCAGATGTATTTGGTTTCATGGTCCTTCTGTGTTATGGGCATTCAGTCTGCTGGGTGGATATATCTCAAATGCATGTCCCTTTATTTTTTGTTTCCCGGACAAGCCCCCACATTTGTTACACAAATAAGTTAGACACACATGTGTACGTATTTTAAAAGGGTAGTACCATTTTGGTAAGGCCGAGCTTTAGTTACCAAAACCTGCACAATAACACTACAAACTAATACTTAGTTATAACTCCAACATGCTCGAAAGGTATAGAACATTACAAACGACTAATTAAAAAGCCTGTTATCATTCAAAAAGAGCCATTAAAACACAAGAGGGCGCCCTATAAATAAGCATTGGTTTCAACCATTTTTAATACAAAATGAATGTGATGTTTTGTTGAAATAATGATTAGATAGAGAGATCATCAACAACTATTCAAAAACCTCTTTTGAATATTTTTGAAAAAGTGTAGTATAGGTATTTAAATATGTTTTTGTTAAATCATCGAATAAATCTGGGCCCCAGATTTATTACGATGGGATATAATATTTCAGCTATTTCTGAACCGATTTTAATCAAATAAAGTTTATTTTGCCATTAAAATTGTATGCTCTTTTAAATTTTACACTCAGTTTTTCATTACCTCACAACAAATTATTTTGTGCAGCACCCTCTTTACTAAACTGAACTACCCCTTTAATATTTAGTCCCACCAAAACCTGCTAACAGGCCATATACATTTTTGCAGGATTCCTTTAATTTATTAAATCTGACAGGAACTCTTACCTTTTCTCGTAGTCCTTGAGCAGAGTTTGCCCGGATGGATTCTTGTCCAGAAATGCTTGATGGGCTGACCAGCTCTGGATGTAGCCAATCAGGTGACCCACTGTCCAGTTATTCCTCATCTCGTATGAATCATCTCTGTGAAGGAAATCAGAATCAGAAACAGTTCATCCCACTTCCTCTTTGAAACATTTTGTGATCATGAACCAGCTTCTGTTGTTCTATTAAATAATGAATTCAGAACAACAGAGCTTGTGTTATTGTTGTAGTTGACACATACTGTACTGAAATAATGATACCGTATTTGCTGGTGTATTAACCGCACCTTTTTTCAAAAAAAAAAAGAAAAAAAAGGGGGGTGCGGTTAATACACGACCGTATTAACCTCACTTTAAAAAAAAAATTTTTTTTTTAGGGGGTGCGGTTAATACACCGGAGCGGTTAATACACCGACAAATACGGTAAATAGAAATAATATAGGAGTTTTATATAAATGTGCCAATTCCATCTTTTTCAAGATGCTCAGGGCGCAGTCAAACATTTTGTATACACAGCACATAATAATTATACAAATATAACTAATAACAAAGAAGTTTACGTAATACCACATTCTATTGGACTTTTGTATTACCGATGGGATATGAGAATTGTAGTGTAAGCCCAAAGAACAGTGGAAAATGTAACACATCTATAGGCACAATGAAACATTTTCAATTGAAAATTGACAAAACAGTTTAATTCAGCTTTTTTTTTTTTTTTTTTGTATATAAGGAGCAAATGTGAACAATAGCCAACCAGAGTTTGAAAGGAACTCCGGAGGGCCAATCAATGGTTCACTGCAACTCAAGTACCAAAGAAAAAATTATCTAATTAAACAAAAAATTTAAAAAAGGGAACACATTTTGGGGTGAACAGGACCCCTAAAAGAAAAAATTATAATTATTATACATTAGAAAGGAGGTAAACATGCACACGGCTTTTGAAGGCTTGGAGACCAGTAATTGAGATATTTCCAACAACCGAGTCAGGGAGACTATTCCAGATCCGCACTGCCGAGTGAATGAAACTCCTGTCCAAGGATGAGGTTTTAGCATCTGGGAGTGCAAGAGCATGGTCCGGCATGGATGCACTAAGCCGGGTCATCCGCCGTCTTTCCCAGGAGGGAGGGAGCATGTCTCCTAGGTCTTTTGGGCAGTGTTGAGAGTGCATTTTGTACAGCACTGACACTGCAGCTACCTGGCGTCTATGTGCTAAGCTGGGGATTGAGAGTTGGGTGCGAGCAGTTGTGTCATCAACTCCTATGATCTTAAGTGCCTTCTTTTGGACGTTGTCGAGCAAGCTAAGAGTTGATGGGGAAGCATTTGTCCAGCAGAGGGATGCATATTCCATGACGCTACGGACCTGTGCTTTGTAGACTGTGGCTCTTCCTTTACAATCAAGTTTGTTTGCCACTTTTCTCAGGGCACCAAGCTTCTGTCCCGCTCTGGTGGTAATTGCTAAGATGTGTTTAGACCAAGTAAGTTTGGAATCGAAAGTGACACCTAGAATTTCGAGCTCATGCTTTGCTGCTAGCTGGCAGTCTCCTAGATACAGGTTCAGTTCTGAAGGAGATCGCTTTCTTGAGAATGTCATGACTTTACATTTTGATGGTTCAAATGTAACCTTCCATGTGTCTGCCCATGATTTCATCCTGGTCAGGTCTCGGTTTAGGCTGGCTGCAACATCCTCGCTAGCTTGTGGTGAAGGGATTGGGGCATAAAGTGTCGAGTCGTCAGCATACAGGTATAGCTCACTTTCGCAGACATCTACCAAATCATCAATATAGACAGAGAATAGAAGTGGTCCAAGTATCGACCCTTGGGGGACAGAAGCGTTGATGGAGGAAACTTCCGATGCTTGGCCTGACAGTACAACTTTTAATGACCTATCAGATAGGTAGCTCCGCAGCCAGGTTGATAGCTTCCCACAGACACCTTTTGAAGTAAGTTTCGCAAGAAGTCCATTGTGCCAAACTTTGTCAAAGGCACCTTTTATGTCCAAGGCTACAGCACAAACTTCCTCTCCCTTGTCCAAGGTGTCATTCCATTTCTGGGATAGGATAGTGAGGAGATCACCTGTACTGTGGCCTGGTCGAAAGCCAAATTGTCTGTGGGATATAAGACTGTTCTGGAAGAAGTAGCTTTGGAGTTGTTGGTTCACAGCTGCTTCCATAACTTTGCTGATGATGCTAAGCAGAGAAATTGGTCTGTATTTTGTTGGGTCAGATTTGGAGTCCCTCTTATGGATAGGTGTAACCCTGGCTGTCTTCCACTGACTTGGGAATACCCCTTGTGAAAAGCAAAGGTGGAAGAGGCGACACAAAGGACTCGCGAGTTCTGCGCTGCACTCCTTGAGGATCCTGGCGGGAATTTCGTCTGGGCCAGTTGCCTTGTCAGGAGAAAGCTGTTTCAGGAGTCTATGTACAGCCTTAGGCTTAAACGTGATGCTGTCGATAGAGCTGACAACTAACAAGAATTGATGTGTTAGTATAAAAATTAAAAAGGAAGAGTGTATGCAACAAGAAGAGACTACACATTTGTATAAATTTGTCAGGTGATTTGAGTAACAGATTCCTTTAAAGTGATAGTTGAGTTTTGGTATAGAGGGCGCTAGGGTTAGGGTTAGCTACCCAAAATAATTTTTTGAGAGATAATGAAAAACTGAGTGTCGAATTCGAAAGAGCATACAATTTTAATGACAGAATAAACTTTATTTGATCAAAATCGGTTTAGAAATGGCAGAAATATCCATAAACATAACCATTTATAATAAATGTGGGGCCCCACAATTATTCGATAATTTTGAACAAGCCGTTACATTTTTAAAATTAATGCTTCCTCTTTTCAAAAATGTACAAAAGAGGTTTTTAAATAGTTGTAGATTATCTCTCTATCTAATCACTATTTCAACAAAACATCACATGCACAATAGTTATTTTCAAATGGTTTAAACCAATGAGTTTTTAGAACGCACCCTCTTGAGTTTTAACGGCTTTTGTTGAATGATAACAGGCCTTTTACTTAGTCATTTGTAATGTTGGATTCCTTTGGAGCATGGTGGAGTTATAACTATTAATTTGTAATGTAATGGTGCAGGTTTTGGTTACTAACATTCAGTTTGACTAAAACTGTACTCTCTTTACCAGAACTCAACTATCCCTTCACATCTTGCCATACTGAATAGATCACTAATCTATGGACTACGGATTGCACTGAGCACCCTATTGTATAATAAGCTTACATACCTTATTGACCCTTCATATGGCAGTGAGAAATCTCTATACTGGTTCTCCTCGTGTTTCTTGCTTCTTGTGTTCCAGTATGGCCCCAGTGAATTGTTGTACAACTAGAAATATTGCACGGAGAGAGGAAAAGGGAAAACAATCAAAATAAGGATTTTTAAAAATAGTGTGAGGTAAATTTGCACTAGAAATTCTTTTAACCCTTTCAGGAGTGGTCATGAGGTCTATAAAGAATTTATTACCATCAAAATGAAATTGTCTTGAATGGGTTAAACATACCGTAAAACTCCATGTATAAGACGCACTTTTTTTCCGTCGGAAAAATTTCAAAGTGGGGGGTGCGTTTTATACACAGGTATAGCAAAAAAAAAAAAGTTATTATTATTTTTTTTGCTGTGAAAGTTGGGGGTGCGTTTTATACACGGGTGCGTCTTATACACGGAGTTTTACGGTAACATGCATGCATGCATCCATTGAAGGTCACTTAGTTATAACTTGACTACGGTACATGTAACTTGTGCAAGTACTTCTACAAGGGAATGCTGGTTTCTAAATGACATGTGTGGATATAGAATTCTGTATCACATGATTGCCATACCTCATCAAAGTCATGTTGAAGTTGCCTTTTGATGTCCAGATTTGGATGGTCGAACAATTCAAGTCCATACCAGTAAACAACCAGGCACCCTAAGGGCTTCAGCACACGGTCGGCTTCCAGACAGAATGCCGGGAAATCGAACCAATGAGCTGCCTCCGCACAGGTCACAAGGTCAACCGTGCCGTCACCCACTGGCAGAGATTCACTCGGTGATACCCTGCGATGTTTACACAAAAATAAGATAAAAATAACAACAATTTATGATAAATTTTATACAAATTTGGCAAGGACTCTAACACAAGTTCTGAGATGTGACGACCATCACATTATGTTTTAATTGAAAGAGTTCATACAAAGTTCGGCAAATAATAATTAAGTTAAGTCCTACCATGGTTTGATTTACCTTATTTCACAAACACATTTTTTGACGATGCAAGTACATGATCTCCTAGATTATTTCTATGATCATGCACATTTTGGATCTCATGGTAACAGTGAAATTTGCCTAAGGGCCTTACATGTAATATTTTACATTTCTAGATGGGCTAAAGGGAGAATTACCTGAATTCAACATTTGGAGCTGTATTTTTCTTTGAAGCAGCTTCAATCTGAGCCTCACTCACATCCAATCCAGTGACACGCTCAAAGTGTGATGTCAGTCCATACGTCGCCTGCCCAGTCCCGCAGCCTACATCAAGCTGAACATCATATGGTGGGGCTTTCTAGCAAAGAGAACAAATTATGATGAATACATTGTCGTGGAGAAAGAGAATCATTGGAGATGGAGAAGAAGAGAGGATGGGACAAGATGAGGACTGGAGGTGGAGGAGGAGGAGAAAGAGGAACAGGAGGGGAGATAAGAGAAGAGGAGGGAGCACTGGAGGAATTAAACTGGAAGAGATTGAGTGAGATAAGAAGACTGGAGAAGATAAAGAAATGATGAAAGAAATTATGAGATTAAGGAGGAGGAAAGGAGAGGAGTTTGGGCCTTGATCTTTAAGGAGGATGGGAAGCAAGAGATTGTAGAGAAGAGAACGGGAGGACTGGAGGAGATGGAGAGTGAGAGGTATAGACAGAGGGGAAAGCAGGACTGGAGATTGAGGAGGAGAGGGAGAGGTCATGAGATGATGAAAGGAGAGGGAGCACTGGAAGATATTGTGGAAGAGGGGATGACATGAGAAGTTTAATGATTTAATGTGTGTGTGTGTTTGTGTGTGGAAGGGGAGGGGAGGGGGGGGGGGGGGGGGGGGCTGCAGGGAATGGAGCCAGACTGAGAGGATTGAGGAATAGCAGACTGGAGGAGATTGTGGAAGAAGAAATTTAGACTGCCAGAAAAGATATCAGATGATAGGAAAGGAGAAGAGAGAAGAGGATGACTGGATGAGATAGTTCTAGGGAGATTGAGAAGAGTGGAGGGAAGAGGACTGCATGTATATGGAGGAAAGGGATGAGAAAAGGAGAGAAGAGGGTATTACTTGAGGAGGTGGAGGCCAGGAGATGGAAGAAGAAATTAGTGAAGGAGAAATGAAAAGGAATGGAGAATCTATTGAAGATGGAAGAGGAGTTAAGGAGATGGAGGCCAGAATGAGATTGAGACAATGAGAGTAGCCCGGGAGGAATTGAAGAGATTGAGGAGGGGGCAGCCTGGAGGAGAAGAATGAGGAGATGGAGGCCAGAAGGATAGGAGGGGAGGACTGGATGAGATTGAGAAATAGTAGACTGGCGGGGATTGTGGAGGGGAGAACTGTGGTGGAGAAAATGCAGGATCGTAGGAGAAGGGGAGGACTGAAGGAGATGGACTACTGGATAAGATTGAGTAGGAAGAGATGGCTTGGAAAAGATGAAGAGATTGAGGACCAGATGAGACTGGAGAGGAATTCTTGAGACTGGAGGACATGAGTTTGTGGGTGAGGGGATATATAAGAGGCCGAAGAGGACTGGGGAGATGTAAGAGTGGGGAACTGGAGCTGGAGGAGTTGGAAGCTTAAAGGGGATGAAGTGATGGAGGCCTGGAGGAGGATGCAAGGACGGGAACGATGCAGGACTGGACAAGGGGAAGGGAGGATACATACCAGGAGGAGGTAGAAAGCACATCTACAATGTATTGTAAATGGTCCTGAAAGGACCATTTACTGCCCACAGTGTACTGGTAATATCTATGGGACACAATTTGAACTACAAACACACAGAAAAGAACAGCCTAAAGTCAACGATTGCCGCCTTAGAGATGCACGTTATAATGCAAATTAGAAGAAAAAATCTCGCGATAGATGAAAACGAGTGATGGAAAATCCTTTTAAAATCTGCAAAATCGCCGTGATTATGGAATTACATGTAAAGCGAGACACGAGATCGGTGAGTTAAACTATTATAGTAGCCCTACATATATTGATTGTAGTATAAATTTGATTCCAAGTGCCAAAATATGGCATTTTATGCTTGGAAATCAACTCGGTTCCGTAAGTCATACTTAGCTGTAGGTAGAGCTCTTTCGGCTCGTCTAGCAAAGTGTATCGGTAGCATCTATCGCTAAAAGCAGCTGACCACCAAAAATAAAAATTATAATGTCGAGGCAATGATTTGTGATAGATTTATCGATCTAAGTTAAGGGCAGCATAGCTCTGCTCCCTTGTGTGGTAGAAAGGGGATAAAGGATGACAAGAAGATGAGGAGAAGATGAGGGGAGTAGAAGAAGAGAGGAGTAGAAGAGGAGGGCAGAAGAAGAGGAGGACAGGAGAAGAGGAGATAAAGGAATACAAGGTGATGACTGGATGGAGAGGTTGAGGAGACTGGAGAGTCAGGAGACGAAGTGGAGAACTAGAAAGACGGGGGAGAGGGAATAGATGAGGAGCAGGGGGGAAGGAGGAGGAGGAGGAGGAGAAGGAGGAGGAGGAGAAAGTGATTCAATTTCAAGTCAACTTACTTTTTCTCCAATGAAGGATAACATTCTTTTGAAGATTTCAGGAGGGTATGTTGGTCTAAACTTGGCATATTTTTCGACATGGGATGTCTTCTCGAACAATCTCTGGTGAGCCATGGTCAATTTGAGACATCCGAGTAATGACTGATGATTAACAAACGATGCGTATATTCTCGAAACTCGAACCAGGAATTCACTGGAAGAACTAGAGCTGAGCTGTGTACACTTTTGCAATGGGCGCGAGCGCGTGACGTGAGAGTTTGTTGTCACGTGATATTTCTGAACGAGCGTGTCAGGTGATCATCAAAGATGGCAGCTTACGAGTGGTGAGTCCGCCCATTTACCGATTATTTTTTACTATTTTTTAATATTGATTTCATTTTTATCTTAGTTTTGTGATTCTCCCGCTCGGAAGTACGAGGGCCGAATGCAGCTTAGCAAAATGCCTACAATTGTTATCATTATACTACAGCCGCGTAAACTAAAGACTAGTCTAAAGTCTAACTCTAAAGTCTAAAGACGTGAAGGCACAACTTGGGCACACACACACACTTATGTACATTACAGTAGCATTGTGTGGAGATCAACCTCTAGCTCTTCCGCCTGCTGCACTATCCAAAACATAAACTATTTTTGTCGGCCGATTTCTCCCTAAATTTACCAGCAAATGCAAACAAACTTTCGTTTATGTGATCCCTAACTCATATACTTTGATAATAATGACCGATTTTGTTGTTTTGAAGATTGCAATATGTAGAAAAAAAAGGATTATTTCCCGTCTGTTTTCATTACCGACAGATGTGATTACCGATGCATCCTATTAACACACAACGTTCAACTGATGAACGGTACAGTGTATGAATAGGCAGGATGGTAATCTCCCGTGTATTACCATATATTGCACGTAAATGGTCCACCTGAGTGGACCATATACTTTGTAGATGTGGGCACACATAGGTCCATTTAACTGTGATCGGCGATGTGCGCTGTGACGCGACGTCGCTCAAAATCTTGCAGGGATTTTGCGATGAGGTGTTTTAGCACCTTGGGCTTGGCTTATAGACTTATTATTTATTAAAGTGATCCAGGTAAAGTGTCTAACTCCACGAAAAATAATTGGAGCTTCCTCGTTTCTCTTATGCCGTGTTGTTTAGCTTATGGTAAGAGAAGAATAAAATAGGGTTTGATTTTTTCAAATGTCCCTTTAGTATGAAGATAATTATCATTGAAAATAGAGCGTTGATCAACGCTTTATAAAAAAGTAAGATTGTTTCAGCTGAAACCGTCCGAGCGTGGGAAACATTCCCGACCTAGAGAACTTTGATCCAACACGTGCGCGAATTCCAGGAATTTTGTATACCGCATATGTAAACATACAGGGGTGAGGATATATCGTCATAGGCTGCCAGTTATAACTGTTGCATTTCTACGACAAGCCATCAGTATTCGGTGATAAAATATGAACTCAATATTCGTTTTTTCACTAGGTAAACAGTGTTCGTTTTCCTTCAAACTTTCACAAATCTTTCAATTGTATTTTACAATGATATTGATATAGGATTGAAGTCTCAAATGTTATTTTGTGCAATATCTGACACTTTACCTGCATCACTTTAACTGTTTGTAGTTCTAGTACTCAATGAAACCCCCAACCTACCGTACATCATATTTTATTTCTTTAAAAAGAATGATAAGTTGATAACTTACCTCAAATTGATGATTTATGTCGCTAGTCCTTGTTAGAATCCGGCTTTTTTTTCGATCGCTGCAATAATGACGTCACTCAAAACTCATCGGCATCGCATAGCGCATGCGCTATGCGATGCCGATGTTAGGTTATATGCACTAGCACCACCACTTATACCGTTTGTGCTTAGCATACAGAATCTCATTGACGTAGTGCGTTATTTTTTCGATCGGCGGGCCAATTGATTTTTCGAGGGGTGTGAGCGAATTCACTCTGACCCAGTTGACAATGAGTTGTTAATGGTTACGACCGGACGCTAGCGGTATAGAACAAAGGCACCACGAAGTGTGTGGGGTCATGTGTAACATACAAAGTATTTTACACATGACAGTACAGGTATGGTTATGTATACAGTATAGCAGTGGTGGGGCCTAATACACGATTATGCCGCAGTTAGATGTTAACAAATATGGATATGATAGTACTTGATCATTTGATCGTCCTCTTTCAATGTGATGTATAAATCAAAGACAAAGTATAATATATTTTTGTCCAATACGATATTTGGCTGTGGAAAAAATAGCCGAATTTCAACTTCAAGGGTATTTTTGACTTGAAATATACAAATATGTAAAGTTTTTACATAAATTTTGATTTCATGGATGTAATGATCTTGGTTTATATTTTCATCACCTCATTGACAGAACTTTGCAAGTCTTAAATTTCAGTTTTCGAGGTACAACTTTCTGAAGTTAGGAGAAAAATATCAAATTTCAGAAAAGCTACAACTTTCTGAAGTTCGGAGAAAAATATCAAAGTTCATACAAAATTTGGACAGCTGCATTTTGATTGCAATTTATATCCGTGGAAGGAACTACCGACATACACGCTTTTTAAAAAGAAAATTATGTATTTGTCAGCATCCCCAAAAAAAACTGCCTTGAAAAGTAAAATAAAAAGGTTTGAAAATAAAAGTGGAAAATGGAAAATCATGGATTTGGAGAAATTTGAGTAATGTCTGAACTAATTGCTCCAGATTTTCAATGCAGCATGCACTTAACCCCTTGACTTGCAGGGGTAGGGCACATCTACAATGTATTGTAAATGGTCCTGATAGGACCATTTACTGCTCACAGTGGTAAAAATCTACGGGACACAATTTGAACTACAAACAGAGAGAAAAGAACAGCATATCTAAAGTTAAAAATTGCATACCTAGATTGAAGCTGATTTTATGATTTATTGTACAAAATTTCATTTTCAAAATGATAAGTCATACTTACAAAAATCGTCATATAAGTTCCATTTCTTTCTCTTCCTGCTCGATGTCCCATCGTAAACAAAGAAAGCCCGCCCGCAACATGCGGAGGCCGCTTATTATTGTCCAAAACAAGCCAACTCGCGATCTGCAAGCATGCCCGCCGTATCCGATTTCGGATACGCCGTGTCAGAATTCGGATACGGTAACACGTGTGGTGTGGGAAGCTTGCGGGAAATACATGACAGTCATCCAGATAGCAGCAACACTTTCGAGAGGGATCACGACTGAGATTTTCTCAGTCTTTTTATTTTCCAAAACTGCAGATTTTCCATTTTTTTCGACATTTGAAGAATAATTTGGACCATTTTGGTAAGTTCATATAACACTTGTATCATTTTTAGGGCCAGTCATGATTGATTTTGTTTAATTTAAGATAAGAATTTTGTGTGAAATTTTGACAAACTTTTTTTGTACTGTCCCACATTGTTCCCGTATAGCGCAGCATTACAATGTAGTGTTGTGTGGGGTAGGGGTGGTATTGGTTCCAAAATTGTGATTACGTGGTTAGGGCTGTTGAAAAAAAAACTTAAATATATGAGTACTCAGCAAATTTGTTTGTGTGTGTGACTGTGATGTACTTTCAAGCGTGGGTCACATGACTGTATATTCTCTCTTTTCTTGTTCTGTTCAGGCATGCCTTCCCTCGGGACTATGAGGGGGACAGACGGAGTCAGCAGCTCACGGGAGAAATTACATCTGAACATCCTCTCAAACCTATCACTGTAAGTTTATAATCAAAATATTTGAAAGAAAACTCAGTAATATTGAATAAGATATTTCATATCTTGAACATGTTTTCCTTATATCTTGTGTAACGGGATTAATAAATTATAAAATCAGGGAAAAAATAATTGGAGGTACTGGTAATGATTTCATTCTAATAAACATGGCTCGACACTGGCCTGCTGGCCCGGGGCCAGTGAATTTGCACTTCGGGCCAGCAAAAATGTATAAAAGTATATTTTGGGGGCCTGATCGGGCAAGCAAATTTTCAACACGATATTGATACAATTTGAAAAATCTTGTTTTCTTCCATGTCATGCTCCATTTATAATCACAGATTTGATCAGGAAAGAGTGATATTTTGAATAGTAAGAAGTTTTCTCATAAAATACAATTTTGGGGCCAGTAAATGTTTCTTTCGGGCCACCAGAAAAGGGAAAGAAATTATTTCACTGGCCCGACTGGGCCACTGACAAATAAGGTAAGTGTGGAGCCCTGTAATAAATGTAAACAAAATGTCTTGATTTGTTATCTTCAGTTAGATTTGTCCTTCATCAATTTGTTCATCCAAGTTATTTGTATTTGCAGAACAAATGTGACCGGATATATAAACAAAACCCTGCACTTGTCGGTAATTTATATTTTGAAGAAATGGGCATTTTAAGTTCACATAATGTGTGTAAAAGACTTATGTTTGTAAAATTGAAACAAACATATCTTTGCCAATTATTGACCATTTATTTAGAACAAAGCATCAAATGAAAGCTTGTGATGAGGCCTTTTTAATGACCAGTATAACATTCTACATATGGATTTTTACTGACAAGCGCAGGGTTTTTGCTATATATCCGGTCACAAATATGAATCATTTCGTGAAATATTGATTTAATTCCCAATTTACCAATTCATATTCATGATATTATGATATTATTGTGACATTGTGTTCCTTCCAGGTCCATGTTGCAGAGGCCAAGATTCGGAAGACGGGGCGCGGGAGCGCCAAGCAGCCAGACCCCATCAAGAAGGCTGCTGCGCCCTCCCCCCTGGCGGACCCCCTCAGTAGCGCTTTAGAGGGGAGTGACCCCCTGTCTCTGTTTGCCGCGGCAGCCGCTGCCAAGCCCAAGGCCGAAAGCTTCCCGCTTGCTCTGGACCCCCTGTCGACAGCTCTGGGCTCACCCAACAAACCAACCAAAGATCGAGTAGGTCACCCTTCTTTACTTAACTATCTTTAGAAAGGTTTAATTATTTTAAAAACATAAATCAGTAATGTCACTTTTATGGGTTGTAATAACCAAGGAGGTACTAGTCTTGTAATAACCCCCTGTTGAAGAGTGCTCTTGCAGCTGCTCTGAACTTCAAGGCTGAATTCGTAGACTGCTCTAGGCTCACTTTATTTATTCTTGGACCACACTCCAGCTCCCTTGTCCCATGTTACATGTATATAACATCTTCTTTGTGCATATTCCCTCCAATCCCAGCCTAGTCTGATTGGCCACTTACAGCCTCTTCATTGTTCCTTGTCTCCGCCCCCTTTCTAAGTTGTTTACATGTGCACTTATATATGTGTATATATACATGTTTTTTTGTATGTTTCATCATCACTTAGCCTCTGAAGAAGATTCTGCTAGGATAAAAAATTTAGGCCCTATAATTGACTCTTTATTACTTCTTCAGAAAATCTTAATAATTTACATTTACGTACTGCAGCCACAGTCAAATCCAAGGATAAAGTTTCCCGCTAGCCTGTGAACAAGAAACAAGTTCGTCACATTTAATTCAGTAGAAGATTCAAGTAAATTTAATTCTCAATCGGTAGACCCTTCTATTAAAATGACAAGTAGAACTGCTTGGATGAAATTATTTGCTTCTCTTCTTTTTCTAGAGTGACTCCTCACCCCTGAGTGGTCCCCATATCCTGGATGACTCCTTTGAGCCGTGGTCCAGCAAGAAGGCGGGCATCCTCAGCAGATACACCACCTCTGAGAAGCTCTCCATCACAACGGTGAGGTCAACCTTCTCTCTGTGCTTTACAGTAGTGTTGTCGCTGAGTCCCGGGTACCTGGGTCCCGCTGGAAAAATGTTGAGTCCCGGGCACAAAAATCGATACTCGATTTCCCCCAAAAGGGGAAGTCCCCTCATTGAACGCCAGAGCTTTCATGTTCATTCAAGAAGATGATTTATTGTCATAAATGCGCTCAATGTTTGTCACTTGAATGAACATGTTTTCCCAGCTGGCGTGACATGCCGATCGTGTAATAAACAAATGGGTAAATTTCGGGTACCCGGGACTCCCCCGAAAAATTATCGCAAGTCCCGGGAGTAAATACTCCCCAAAACGACAATCTTTACAGTATTTCCTGGGGGGTGTTTCACAAAGATTCTAAGTTGAACTTATCTCTAAAGTTGGACTTAACAGTAATGGAAAGCCATTTGTAGCCTTGGAATAAAATTATATATTCAAAAGCAAAAATGCAAGTATTTTATACTTTACATGAAGAAAATGAAATCTCCTTGATGATAGAAAATAGCAATAATTTGAAGCAATATTTGATGCCTTTTAAAAGAATTTAATCACAAATATAAAAAAAAACTAATGGCTTTCCACAATTTTGAAGTCCAACTTTGAGTTAAGTTCAACTTAGGATCTTTGTGAAACACCCCCCTGGTGTATGAACATAGGATTTGTACACAAATCACAAAATTGAGCAATTTTGGGGCCGACGCTCACTTACAAAAGGTCACATGACTTTTGAACGGTATACCCGGTCGTCGCAAATTTGGTCTCAAAAGTTGCGCAAGACTTCAATGAAAAAAACTCATGAAATCGCGCGGCAATATCTGCGGGCGTTGCGGAATTATCGCGCGAAAAGTCGTGGGGGGGGGTCAAATTGACGCTCCCCCCCCCCCCCCCCCCCCCCCAGTTAGCATAGGGTTAACTACTCCCCAATCTTTAGGTTGTTATTCTAAGGGGGAAAAGATGAAAATATTGCTGGCTTTTCTCCTTAAAAGTGTGTCAACTTTTAGTACACAAAACAACACCAACTACATTACTTGTTCCAGATTGTAGCGAAACACAACATCCTATCAACTTTTCCTGCACATAACTATCTCAGTGTATAAACCGCACCTCCCTTTTAGTGGGTTCTTCTATCTGGAAAAAGGTGTGGTTATTACTTACACCAGCAAATACGGTATATGTGTCAAACTACATGTTTGCTGACTTGCC
The DNA here is from genome assembly GCA_037951105.1 of Echinarachnius parma. Lineage (NCBI taxonomy): Eukaryota > Metazoa > Echinodermata > Echinoidea > Clypeasteroida > Echinarachniidae > Echinarachnius > Echinarachnius parma. The sequence goes on along the minus strand of JBAMJV010001038.1, from coordinate 55,538 downwards.
AAATGTGCCATTATTCACAGATATTGCTTTGTGAAACTTGCAAATTTGTGCTGTATTTATCTATACAAATTACATCAGTAAAGAATTGCTCCATGATTGTGGTACTGTATTTTCACAGGGAAATACTGGAATGATACCGGGCATTATAGGAAGAAAGACATGACATTGTTTAATATTGATTTGTAAGTTGCTATATATAGATTTCATGTCCCTGAGGTAATGGTATGTTACATTGAGGGGATCACTGGAGACTTCAGGGAAATTAGTTTGCCACTTACATGTATATTGATTTATGTACTGAAAATAAAGAAAACAAACGGTATTAGACACTATTTACCTCAAATATGAATATTTTGTTTAACTCTTTAATTTTCTTTCTATTTGATTTTGTATTTTTCTCCAGAGTTTTCTGTCACCAGCAGACAGGGAAAAAGGTAAACATTTATTCTTTTATTATGCTTTATATGGGATGTACATAATTTGAGGAAAAGGAAATTTTACCTGACAAAAAATACTCTAAGAATGATTTTAGACTTAGTGTAATTTATTCACTGATTATTGTAAATTGTTTAGTAGTACATGTGTTCAGTGTTAATTAAATGAACCGCTTTTCCTTGGGGCCCAGTCAAAATATGATAAAGATATACTTACAGATGAATTGCACAGTTTACATCCAAGCTTTCCTATTGTAATTTTGCAGGTGTTGTGGCATGATTGTATCTATAGGAGCTTGACTTCCAATCATGGGACCCAATTACAAACTTCATCAATGCCACTGCATTTATGTCCTTCACCAAGACATTTAATCTGCATTGCTGGCTTCTGCCGAGGAGTATATGGGTACTATAGTTGCTGTTAATTAGCTGTTTGCCACTGTGACTGGTAGCATATAGCTAGTATGATAACTGGGAAGTTAAGTATGCAATATCATGTGGGTTTGAACAGTACCTGATGGATTATTATTATTATTCAATGTTTTTCTTTGTCCCATTTCAGTGACTGTGAGAACCCAGGTTGTGCAGGGTTCTGTGACAGATAAGGTGAAGAACAGACTGGAGCAGCTGGATGACTTTGAAGAGGTAATTATACTCTTTTAACATGGCTCTGCAGACCAAATAAAGTATGACATTCAAATACCCTTTTTGGTCAATTTTCCAGCCTGAGTTTGTATTACATGTTTCCACCAGTTTTAAAGCCTTCCATGTTGTGCCGAGCCCTGCCCTATACATTTGCTATTGCAGGGGTGTGGTGAAATTTTGTCATTGCACACAGAAGTTGTTGCATTCATCTAATACATAATAATCACAATCAATTTCTTGTATATAGGGCAATGTAACATTTAAGTCTTGTATGATGAATTATTGTGCATATTTATTGATGAATCTCAGTGACAATTTTATTACAAATGGGAGGGCTATTTAAGTATTTTCTAACAGATCTTTATTCAAAATCATGATCACAAATGGAAGGGTATCAGATTAAAACAAATCATGAATCTTACCAATTTGATCTCAAATACCAGGGCTCGGTGAAGGAGATGTTGAACCTGAGTCAGCAGGAGTATGTGTATCGCATTGAGGAGCTGAACCAGGCTCTCATCAACGCCTGGGACCAGGACCAGAAAGTCAAAGCGCTCAAGATAGCCATCCAGGTAATGTACATGTACTTGTATGTCCCATACATAGATATTCACGTGGTGATTATTTTAGAAATGTAGCAATGCAAACAAATTACTTAAATTGGGAAAGTCGGGCAAGTTAAATAAAAAATGTCTACGTGTTTGTCCCATACATAGATATTTCCTGTAGTGATTATTTAATAATTCAGCAATGCAAGAAATCAACCTATTTTCTTCCCCTTGTTGGCCAGTCAGGCAAGTAAAACAAGATTTTTCAAATTGTAGTGGCCCCAAATCTGAATCTGGTCACCTCAAACTGAGAAGAATTCAAAAATATCTGTTGAATATGATGGCCCATTTACTTTTAGGCAAGTCAAATTTTGATTTATTACACTTTTATGGCTAAAAGCTAATTCTAATAGTGACCCAAGGTGGTAATTTAGAGCCCTTTGTTGGGACCAGTTGTGATTGGGTTCACTTCTGTGGAACTTTGATCCTGGTAATTAATTCCTCATTATCACCTGCTGCAGGGCTCCACACTTACCTTTTTTTTTGTCAGAGACCGGTCGGGCCAGTGAAATAATTTCTTCCCCGTTTCTGGTGCCCTGAAAGAAAAAATTACTGGCCCAAAAGGTTATTTCATGAGTAAACTTTTTACTATTCAACATTTTTATTCTTTTTCCTGATTAAGACTGTAATTATATATGAAGTATGACATGAAAGAGTTATTCTAAGATTTTTCAAATTTTGTCAATGTTGGGTTGAAAATCTGCTCGCCTGATCAGGCCACCAAAGTATGACTGTTAGACATTTTTGCTGGACCTACCTTCTCCATTGCCCAGCCCTTATGGCAGCCAATGGGAATGCTGTGATCGAGCTGTGCCAGATCCTGGCCAAACATTTGATGTTTATAATATGATGGACACAAAAGAAGAAGAAGAAGAGGATCATTATCATTCAAAGTCTATTTTTTCTCCAAATATTGTTAATTGTTGCAGTGTTCCAAACTGCTAGCGGACGTGTCTGTCATCCAGTTCTACCCCAGCAAGTTTGTCCTCATCACTGAAATCCTCGACACTTTTGGTAAGTCATTCACCATCTACATGTACATCAACCCATTCAGGACTGACTGATTTTGCTACAACATCTATTCTCCATAGACCCAAGCCCGAGTATTTTGCTACAACATGCATTCTCCATAGACCCAAGCCCGAGTATTTTGCTACAACATGCATTCTCCATAGACCCAAGCCCGAGTATTTTGCTACAACATGCATTCTCCATAGACCCAAGCCCGAGTATTTTGCTACAACATGCATTCTCCATAGACCCAAGCCCGAGTATTTTGCTACAACATGCATTCTCCATAGACCCAAGCCCGAGTATTTTCGGGACCAGTCCTGAATGGGTTAACTCCTAAGCTTGCCAGCAATATAACGGCTCAATGGAAGTTATCTGGATTTTGCGATGCAAATTGGCAACATTGGCCCTAAATGAGTTCCTCCGCAAAATGGCTATTGAATTTTTCATATTGTAGTTTGAAATCATATTTATAATAACCTGTGATTTATATCGAATGAAAACGATAAAGTACTTATTAAAGTCAAACCGGTTCAGCTGCTGTGTATAGTGACCATGTAATGAAAACAAGAAAGTGGTCGCCAGGAGTACAATCCCATCCACAAGAAGTCGTCCTACAATCTGGCTGGATCAAGCATTCTCCCTATAATCCTACCAACTCACTCTAGAAGCAGGTACCAAACTGCACCTTTATAATTTAGGGAGGTTGTGAAATTAAAACAAAATTTAAACATTTGTTGTGCTCTTATTTCTATCAGGCCGCTTGGTGTATGATCGCATCCACAAGAAGTCGACCTACATTCCGGCCGGATCAAGCATGCCTTGGGTCCTACCAACTCACTTTTCTTCAGAAGTACCATGCTACCAACCCGTGCCTTTTTAATTCAAGAAGGTTGTGAAATATCTGAAATGAATGTTTGCTGTGTTTTTTTCCTTCTAAACAGGCCGCTTGGTGTATGATCGCATCCACAAGAAGTCGACCTACATTCCGGCCGGATCAAGCATACCCCAGGTCCTCCCAGTTCACTTCTCGCCGGAGCAGGTCCCAAACTCTGCCAAGGAGACATGCAAGAACTGGTTCTTCAAGATCGCATCAATCAGAGAACTCATTCCAAGACTGTATCCTTTGACAACCCATTGCCTACAGGTTAAAAAGGGAATCAACACACCCAAATAATTTCTAGTATTAAAATGAAAGATAACAGACAGTTTTAGTAGTCCATTCGGTTCCACCAAAAAGTTCAGAAAAATAGGTTTGGCTAATTTGAAAACTTGTCATACTAAATTATGTGTTCATGGGTCTGCAGGAGAAGACTAGTCTGTTGTCTGGGACATTCACATCTATGGTGCTTCTATTGTCACCAAACGTACGCGTGTATACAATTGAAGCCCTCGCATACGTTTGCCGCTTACGGAACCAAAGGTCCTGTTTGGTCCAGTCCCTTGCAAAGTGCATCTAATTAATATCAAACAATGGTACTAAAACACATACGCCTGTGTTGTTCTTTGCATGGTGTTCCCCTTTTATGTATCCCTTTATAAATGTTCCTGTGTTTGATTTCTAAAGAAGAGTCGGTCGCAACTTTAATATTTTTCTTGACCAAAAGTATGCAGCTATGTTGAAGCGGCAATCCTGAAATGCTACAGCTTTCTTACATCGGGGTAAGTAGTCAGAAAGGCTGGACTTAACATATTGAACCACAGTTTAATTGCATCATATGATGCCATTTTTAGCCATGGTATAGACCACTGAATTATAGAACGCCTGGTGTCAACCTTTACATATTTAGAGAATAATGGCAAAATGTATAAACAAAAATGTTATGAGCATTGAACCTCTTGACTTATAGTCTATTTTTTATAAATAATGCTGTTTTATAAATAATGCTGTTTTTAATATAAATAATGCTATTTTATAAATAATGCTGTGATATTAATGCAAACAAAAATAAATCCACAATTGTAGTACATAAAGTATCAGATTTTTAGTTCATAAATGTTGTTCATTGTACAATCTGTACATGTGGAAAGTATGTGTATTTATAGCATTTCATAAAAGTAGAAGTATTGCTTTTTATTATGCCATGCAGGGAATACTCGCAAGCCTTGCTACGATTGACCAATCAGATGAGAGGGATCGGAGACCCCCTGGTGGCCATCTATGCCAGGGCGTACCTCTGTAGGGTGAGATGCTTTTCTTACGAGATGATGATGATGATGACGATGATGCTGGTAGTGACGATGATGTTTATAATGTTGGTGGTGATGATTGTGACAATGACATTTCTATGCTCTTTTGAATATGTATTGACATTGAAATGAACTCTCTGGGGATTGTAGGGAACAATGTTATAAACAGCAGTACTTATCCTTGTCAATGTTTCAATGTTTCTCCACAGGTTGGAATGAACGTTGCACCTGATGCCCGGGACCATCTGATCAGCAACTTCTATGACTTCCTCAACACATACAAACAGGTATGCCAACTTTTGTGTTTCTGTTCAACTGTATAGTTCATTATCTGTCACACAATGAAAAAGGTACCAATTTTTGGGGACTTTTTTGTGTCCTAGGTATTTAAGTTCAGGTTTAATGTATTTTATTATAAGCAAGATGTAACAATTTCTATTCAACTCTGAACAATGATATGATATGATTTTATAATGTGACTTCCTTAATAAATTGCATTTCTCAAAGAATTTAACTTTAAGTAAATCATTGGAAAGAAATCTGAGACATGGTGTCAGGGTATCAGAAGTGAATGTTCCTTTCAGCCCCCTGCCGGAATATGATTGGTCTTCTTCTGGTGATTCTGCTCAGGAGCAGGTCCTTATCACCATCACACCTCTCTTCTCATGGCTCTTCTTTTAAAGTCTCCATATGGGCCATTCGTAACAGAATCCAACATCATGATGCGTTTCCTTCCTCTTGATCTCTTTCCTGGTAATCTTCCTTCCAGTACCAGTCTGAGCAAATTGTTATGTCTGATGCTGTGTGCCACCCATTTCCTCTTTCTGTTCTGGATGATTCCAATTAGTTTCCGCTCTTCTCCGACTGTCTCCAACACTCTTTCGTTGTTGATTCTATCTGTCCATTTGATTTTCAGAATGCGTCTCCAGCACCACATCTCAAAGGCTTCCAATCTGTTGATGTCTGATTTCATGATGGTCCATGCTTCAGATGCATAGAGAAGGATGCTCCATACCAGGGACTTCACTAATCTCTTTTTCAGATTGAGATTTATGCTCCGTGTGAAAAGTTCCTTCCTCTTCATGAAAGCATTCTTTGCCATTCCAATTCTAGTTCTGATCTCTTTCGAGCATCTTCCACTTTCGCACAGCACGCTTCCCAGATACTTGAACTCTGTAACCTGTTCTAATATTTGTCCATTAATACTGATTCTCAGGTTGGATGGCAGTTTTCCAATCTTCATCACCTTGGTTTTCTTGATGTTAATCTTCATTCCATATTGTTCGCTGGTGTTATTGAGTTGTGTTACCATTTCTTGTAGTCCTTCTTCAGTGCTCGTTATCATTGCCTGGTCATCTGCATACCGCACAGCTTGAAGAGAGCAGCCACCCACTGTAATGCAGTCTTCTACTGTTTCAATTGCCTTATTGACCATTTCTTCTACATAGATGTTGAATAGTAGAGGTGAGAGTGGGCATCCTTGTCTCACGCCTCGTCCAATTGTGCCTGGACTTGACTCCTCTCCATTGACTCTGATTGTAACTTCTTGGTTCATGTACAGTTCAGCAATGAGCCTTCGGTCCTTCCAGTCTACTCCAATTTTCTTGAGTATCTCCATAAGCTTCTCCCACATCACACGGTCGAAAGCTTTCTCGAAATCAACAAAACAAACGTATATGTCTTGATTGTGTTCGATATTTCTTTCACTGAGGACCCTCATCATTGCAATGGCTTCTCTGGTACCTTTCCCTCTACGAAAGCCAAACTGATCCTCTCCTAGATATTCTTCTGCTTTTGCTTCTAGCCTACGATGTAATACTTTTAGCATAATTTTTGATGCATGTGATATTAGGCTTATAGTCCTGTGTTCTTCACATTTGTTGGTATTGGCTTTCTTCTCTATAGGAATCAGAATACTTTTCTGAAAATCAGATGGCCACTTTCCTTCATCGTACATTTTCATACAGAGTTCTGTTAGTTTTTCTTTCCCTCCTTCTCCAAGTATGAACACTCTTAACCTGTTCAGCAGGACTGATCCCGAAAATACTCTGGCTTGGGTCTATGGAGAAAACATGTTATAACAAAATGGGTTAAATAGGTTTTTGGTGTAAAATGTGTTTGTAATGCTGAAAAACGTTATATTTCCTGACCATTTTCAATCATATTTTCTGCCCACACAGCTCCAAGGTGACTCGGTTCAGAACATCCTTGCAGTGCAGAGACTTGACATGGCCAATTACCTGTCTCTGTACTCCCCCGCTCTGGACTGGATCCTGCAGTGCATAGCATACGATGCGCCGGAGGTAGGTTAAAGGGAACCACCAAGCAAAGGCCAACACACTCTTATATGTTTCGGTATCAGTCTTTGATAGTAAATAGATGTACAACACTTTGCACAAGGTTGTGTAATTTATGATCAATACAATTAATCACCATCACTTACGGAACCATTAGAGTTATGCGCCAATTGTCTGCGCGAGTGCGGCAACTCTATACACGCGTACGTTTTGAGACGATAGAGCCACGAAGACACGTACTATACAATAGCCGTAGTCTTCGTATGCAGACCCACACACACATTCGCTAGTAGGAACATTGTTTACCTAGTGAAAAATAAAGAAAACTGATGTCAGATTTGAACACCTACTGCCCATTGATTTTGACAAATTAACCATTTTATTACGAGATATTAAACTCCCCATGGACTTGAAGCTCAACAACTTATATTAATATTTAGTCCCTGATATACATGTACATGTATGTGCCATGTATACATGTATCAGTAAATCATTGTATACACGATAGTCCTTTAAAAGTGATAGTAGGCAACTAGAAATCAATCCTGTTTATAAAAATAAAATAACTGTGATACCCCTACCAAATACTGTTATTAACATGAACATAAGGAGAGAAGTTGCAACAACAGATATGAAATAATTTTTTTAAAACTATTGAATTACACATTATCTGCTTGTTCTGCATTTTTTTTCCGGTGTTAAAACGTTTTGTTCACTAACATTCAGCGGAAAGTGGTTAAGTTGTTTGTCATCTTTTGAATGCTTTTAACTTTCCTTATTTGTGTAGGTTGTGCTGACTGAAATTCTGGACAAGTGTCAAAAGAAGTGCAACAGGTAAATTTTCAGTTGCTTGGGGTAGTATAGTAAGGTCTGCGGGACTCTGTCCACACCTGCCAGAGCCATGCACCCTAGATGGCCTAAAGCCATGAACTGCCCTGCCAGAGAGCGTGTGCAGTACTGGACAGGACTTGTGTAGTGACTTGAGGAGAAGAAGAGTGGTTTCATGGGTTGCAGTGGGGATCGTTGTTATCGGGCATGCCACCTCATGAGGCTTGTAAACTAATCATTTGTATTTGCTGTTACTTGCAGCGCTTTACTGCTGAATTCCACCATGACAGCATTCAAACCCTGAGTATATTGGCAGTAGGGCCATGAGATTCATATAACTGCAGTATCTATAGAAGGTTCATTATACTTTTCTTTCTTCCCATGGCTTATTCAAATTCTATTGCTACTTTCCTATAGTGATTATTTATTTCTATGTGGCTATCTTTTCAAGTGCTTTACTGGTAAATTCCATCATGCCTGCAGTTGGAGTATTTATGGTCAACAGGACCATGTGATTTACAGATGTTTAGGACCCAGATAGCAAGTAAATCACAATGTTCTTGCCTTCATTGTCTCATTCAAACTCTAGTTTTAACCTTCCTAGTTCTTTATTACATAAATTTATTTCTATTTATCTATCCTTTCCAGTGCTCTGCTGCTGAATTCCATCATGTCAGCATTCAAGCCAGAGTATATCGGCAGCAGGGCCATGCGGTTCATAGAACTCGTCAAGGAAAGCCAAGAGGAGGGCTTCCCAAAGGTAATCCTGACTTCAACTTCAGTCCAGGGCCCCGTTGCATAAAGAGATACAATCGATTGTAATTTACGATTGATCGTAAGTCAGAAAATGTACGCGTTTCAACCAATCAGATTTGCGCATCTAGAACACGTGATGTGACTTACGATCAATTGTATCTCTTTCTGCAACGGGGGCCCTGGTTATGATTAGTGGCCTAGCCAGAAATTTTGCAAGAACGGAGGCTCCATGGCTCAAATCTGAGAGCACATATAAAGCGTTAGCCACTTTGGGCGGGGTCCAGGGTCCTGCATAAGGGTCTCTGGCGGGGGTCCAGGGGCAAGACGTAGTGTGTGTATTTGGAATATGTGTATACAGTACATTTATCAATATTTTCAAAAAATAAAGTAAAAGTCTGTTAATAATTAATTACGAAATACAGGATATTTGAAATGATAGAGTGATATTAGTTAAATGTTTTGATTTCAGCATCATCTTTACAGATCCCTGGACACCAACTGATCATGACGCTGAGCGCTGGCTTTAGTGGCCACCAAAATCGATCCTTTGCAGAGAAAAGTAATGTTATTGAACCTGTCTACAGAAAACTTTTCTTGTTTCAATTAGGTTTGACATTATGCCTGTGTTTTCATTCCAGCATCACCTGTACCGATCCCTGGGCGCAAACCTGACCATGACAGACCCCCCTGAGCAGGACAGGCTGGCCGTGCTCAACGAAGTATGGAAAGCCGTCATGAAACTCAATACACCAGCAGTGAGTATCGGGGCTCGACACTCTAACCCTAGCACTAGCCCGATTGCATGGGGGCAAGTCAAAATTTATGTGTGGCAAGTAAAATTTGTTATAAGTGGCCTGGTTTGGTGGTAACTTGCCGATTGGTCTACAGCCATTTGTTCTACTAGAAAATTATAAATTCGGGGACTTATGATTATAATTATGGATTGTGATTAGGGTTGGGGGTTTGGATTAGGGTTAGGGTTAGGGTTAGGTCTTGGGTTAGGGATTGCGTTTGGAAATGGAGAAATTGAAGTTAAAGGCATCAGTAAGTAGACCAAATTGACTTGGAGACCAACTGAGTGTAGACCAAGCAAACATAAACCGGTTTGGTTACCTAAATTGGGCAACTGAATAAACTGCTCTAGAAGTAAGGGGGCAAGTAAAATTAAACAATTTATTTTTACAATCGATTCTACTTACCCAAACAGGCCAGTAGAGAGAAAAGTTAGTGTGGAGGCCTGGAGTATTAAAGGGAATAATTTTATGTATGACACACTCGTGTAACTTCAAGCGACGAACATGGCTTTTTTGTCATAACTTTCTTTTATTTTGCATACAATTTGCAAAGAACATCGTGCTTGAAAAGCCAGGAATCAATCAATTCCCTGCACAGCCCAAATATCTGTGCTTTATATTGTAATCTATTTGATTTAATTCTCATCAGTTTCTCCTTTAATATGAAATGTTTGAATTTTTTTTCTTTTCTTTACAGGACTACATTTGCTGTGCAGAAGTTTGGATAGAGTACCCATGTAAACATTTCACAGTAAGTACATGTTGGATAGTTGACAAAATAGTGCAATTCATTTTAACCCGTTGCTTACGGGAACCGGGTGGGCTATGTACAAAGTCTATGGGGATTTCAGAATCTCAATAGTGAATGGGTTAATAGACATTCTTTATGTACCATAGGGGAAATTGCATGCATTATAGATACAAATAATTGTTAGTGAAGTTATGGAAAGCATATTTATTTTGGCCCAACTAATTGTCTAATATTGTTGAAATAGTAGACCAGCTATTAAATTCTAGTAATTTTGTAACCATTCTTTAACTCTTTTTCAAGTCCTAGCATACCATAATGGGCTTTTGTTTTGTTTATAACATGGATCAACAGCGGAAAAATATTTGAAAAGGTGATTTTGTATATTAGTAGGTGATAAAATATAAATTCTTGTTGTGATCACCCCAACAGAAAAAAGAGGTAAACACGATCCTGGGAGACATCATCAAGCACATGACGCCAGACAGGGCCTTCGAGCAGCATTATCCACAGGTAAATGAAAATAATGCTTTGATTTATATAATAATAATCATCATAATTCTTTCTTATAAAGCGCAGTCTTACAATGAAGTCTCGGCGCGCATAAATATATACATGAAAGAGAGAAAGAAATAGAAGAATATTTGAGCAAAAATAAAATAATTAGAACTTACGATTCATTAACAAACAGGAAGGCCTTCAAACTAGCTCAAAATTGATGCTCTGTATCAGTTTGTCTAAAATTGTGAGGAAGTTTGTATAGCGTCTAATAATTTCATAACAGTGACTGAGTCACTTTCAATTATTTAAAGATTTTAAAGGGATAGTTGAGTTTTGGTAGAGAGGGCGCTAGACTACTTGATTTTTTTGTGAGGTAATAAAAACTGAGTGTAAAATTTGAAAGAGCATAATATTTAAATAATAAAATCATCTTTGTTTGATCAAAATCGGTTCAGAGACGGCTGAAATATCCATAAATATAACAATTTGTAATAAACCTGGGGCCCCAGGTTTATTAATTTTGAACCAGTCGTTACAAATTCAAAAAAATGCTTCCTCTTTTAAAAAAAATACAAAATAGGTATTTAAATAGTTGTTGGTTATTTCTTTATCTGATCACTATTTCAACAAAGCATCACATGCACAATATTTTATTCAAAATGGTTGAAACCGATGAGTGTTTAGAGAGCGCCCTCTTACGTTGTAACGGCTCTTTTTGAATGATAACATGATCTTTACTACGTCATTTGTAATTTTGTGTTCCTTTCTAGTTATATAACTATTAGTTTGTAATGTAATGATGCAGGTTTTGGTTACTAAAATTCATTTTCACCAAAACTGTACTCTCCTTACCAGAACTCAACTATCCCTTTAAGCCCTTTTGTAGCAATTTTGAAATGCTATTTTTTGCCATTCTTTTTAATAGTTGACACCGCAATACCAACAATAAAGATATTGTTTTCTTGTTTCATTATCTTTAGCTACAATCTGTGATGTCCAAGGTGCTTGCTCACATGCACAACTTCTCCGTTCTCTTTGTCATGGTAAGTATTGATCTGTTTACCCTTTTTTAAAGTGACCATTAAACTTCACAAAATTTATTTTAAAAGTGATGTTTAAAAGACTTCAATCAAATATTTGTACCATTATCGTTGTAAAATGCTTGTTGTTGATGTGTGTGTGATAGTTTCATAGAAAAAAGACACTTGGAAAAAGTTAAAATCTTTGTCAGATTTTATAAATCACCATTTTTAAGGTCCTAACTAACTTTGTTTTCATGTGCCAAAAAGTTAGTTTGATGGGTGATTTATTTCATCCTTTTTATAATCGTCTTTTCTTGCAAAATAGTCTGGTGGAATGGAATACTAAATATTATGGAGGATTTTAGTATCTGAATTTGGATGCACTGGACTATGGTCGAAAGCGTCTACAGACGCTTTCAAATTCAATCTTAAACATCTCCATACTTAGGGAGACATTTGAAAAATCAGAATCCATTTCATTCTTGTGTTACCATAAGCCAAAAAACAAGGTACAAGAGAAGTGTGAAAGCTCCAAGTGATTTGGGTTAATTTTTTACAAAGTTAATGGATCACTTTAAGATGTTGATTTCCCTCCTCTCTTGTTTCAGGACAAATTCCTTCCCTTCGTAGACATGTTCCAGAAGGATGCGGTCAAGGTGGAGATATGCAAGACCATCATGGAGGCATTCTGCAAGTAAGATATTTCAAGGGATCTAGTAGTAACATTGTCAAAATCCAAAACACTTTCTTTAGAACTCTAGCGGTCCTCACATACACATTGTTGTATTTGTATTATTACTAGAGAAGCATGGTACAGGTTTTGGGTTTTTCCGAATTTTTCTTCCATTATAAAGATATTTATGAATGAAGTTCTCTAATCTGAAAATCTCCCCGGGGGACAATTTACAAACATGAATAAAAGTTATTATAAATGCAAGGAAAATTGCTAAGGCGGGTAGCAGCCAGAAAGGAAAAGGTACTCAATGTGGCTGACCAAATAATCAAGTATACAAACCTTTTATTATTTAATTTAATTTATTTTGTATGTACTTCATATTGCTTTTTATATTGCGAAAATAAATGAACTGATTGGATCTGAATTTATGACACAATATATGACAAAACATGTATTCTGTTATCTGAGCTATTTCTATGGTTATGTATAGATACCAAGAGGAGCCAACCAAAGATCCAGTCATCGTCAATGCGGTCATGTTCATCTGTAAAACTATGCACGATTCCATCAAGTAAGTCGGACCGATACATGTCAGATATAACTCAAATTGTTTTTCTTTTCATCTTTCATGTGATATTAAGCAATGTCCTTGAACACAGCTGTGTGCTATGGTTGACTATATTCACAATTGTACAGTTATAGAATCAAATCTGTAGATGTGTTCCTAATTGGATGAAATGAAATGTGTTCACACCTGACTGTCTACCAAGCTTCTTATCATTGTAGATGAATGGGGACTTACGATATTTTTATGAAAATTTCGAAAGAACAGGGTCAAGTAGAATCTTTCAATTTAATTTGGTACTTTTAAGATGGCTAGCAGTGGCGTAGCGTGGTCGGACTGATTGGGAAGACACTCAAATTATTGGGGGTGGGGGGGGGGGGGGGGGGCACGACATATGTATTTCTTTATCTTTTCAAAAATCTACCCCTTATGTTTTCTATTGTATTTGTCAAATTAATGGGGGGGGGGGGGGGGGAGAGGTCTTGTGTTAAAACTGAATTGAAACCCTTTTTGCTTGTTTTTTTACATCTTTATCACCTGTATAACCTTTGTAAATGAGATACATTCATTTTTCATGTATGCAATCCATTATTTTTCATTTTTGTGACAGTGCTCTTACATTGGTGGATGAACGGAGGGACATAGGGAACCTCATATCGGGTTTCATCAGGAAGGTAATTGCTCTAATATCTCTCACTTTTTTGTAAAGTTGTATGGTTACGTGCATTTTCCAATTTTTAAGAAGGACAATGAGAAGTAATTAAATATGATAAATGGAAACGAGAGAAAGAATTTAAAGGGGTAGTTCAGTTTTGCACATCACAATTTTTTTGTGAGGTAATGAAAAACTGAGTGTCGAATTTGAGAGAACATGCAATTTTAATGGCAGAATAAACCTTATTTGGTCAAAATCGGTCCAGAAACGGCTGAAATATCAATAAATACATATCTGATCTTATAATTATTTGGGGCCCAAATAATTAGATGAATTTTTCAAAAAATAAAAAAAATGCATACACTTTTTCAAAAATTTTCAAAAGCGTTTTTTAAATAGTTGTTGATGATCTCTCTATTTAATCATGATTTCAATAAAACATCACATGCATAATTTTGTATGCCTTTTTAGAGAGCGCCCTCTTGTGTTTTAATGGCTCTTTTTGAATGATAGTGGGCTTTTTACTTAGTCGTTTGTAATTTTGTATACCTTTCGAGCATGGTGGAGTTATAACTATTAGTTTGTACTGTCCAGGTTTGGTTACTAAAGTTCAGCCTTACCAAAACTGTACTGGAAATAGTAGAGACAAAATTAAAGGAAATAGACTGCAAAATCCAATCAATTCTTCCCTACTTTTGAATCCACTAATCATATGACACAAGATTTCATAAATTCCTCTATTATCTTATTGATGAACATCTCTTTGTAATATATATATTTTTCTAGAATGTTTGTACCATAGTTTTTGGTCAAAGGAATTAGTATACAATACAAACATAAAAAGATGAGATAGTTCAGAGGTCATGCATGTTAAAAGACAAAGTGCCAGATGAGAGCAATCAAATTGCATTCATTCGCGAGGGTCTCAGTCAGATGTGCCCCCAACATAGCTTACTCGTCTCCTCAGAAAATATTTATTTTGTGACCTGAAAACTTTCAGTCAGTGTATGATTCCACCAATAAGTTCATACAAAAACAAAATTAAGCTTGGTTTAGCTGCCGATATGTATTTGAATGGTCCGCTATATTTCCAGATCTACTATGGACGAGACTTTGAGCAGCAGCTGACGTTCTACGTGGAAGCCCGAGCCAACTTCAGCAATCTAGACTCTGTGCTCGTAACTCTTGTACAGGTAGGCCTATTAACCTATTGCCTTCAAGATTCTGATATCCCATAGACTTTATCCATAGCCCACCCTTTCTCGTAGGCAAGGGGTTAACCTGTTCCCTTTGAGATTCTAAAATACCATAGACTATATACATATCCCACCCGATTCCCGTAGGTAAGGGGTTAACCTGTTCCTTTCAAGATTCTGATATTCATGGCCCACCGCACCAGTATGGTAATGTCTGTATGAGTGGTTCGAGCCGCTTTTACTCCCTTCAATCATGTGCAGACCATTTTGAAATGTTTTTTTAAAAGATGGAATTAATTGCATCACAGTAATGCCATGGTACAGTACAGTAGCATTATATTTGTTGTCATTTAACAACTTCAAAACAAAATCTCTACTAAGGAAACCGAATTACACCTTAAACAAAACAATAGCAAAAAAGCTCAGCATGGATTCTAATATCAAATAATTATGTGATTTTTTAATCTTGCAAAATATGAAAATGTACACATATATGTAGTTTAAAAAGAGAGACTTTCCGTATCAACAAAATGATATGATCAAAGGTGGCAGTTTGTTCATGTACTTCGTATTTTCAATGTCTGATACAATACGATAATAACAATTATTAATTCATAAATCTAATTTTACTTTTTAGTGTGTAAAATTAACATGATAGAACAAAGGGTGGCAAACTCTTTGCAAGTTAATATCTTCACTCAGTCGTGTAGTTTTTAACAAACTATTTTGTTGACATACTGTAAGTTTCTAATTGAACTTATGATCTCTGTATGTTATCAGTGCGTGAACCAACTAGCTGCAGAGACCTGTGCTGTCATGAAAGGCAACCATTCCAGAAAGACATCAGCTTTTGTCAGAGTAAGTTCATGATCATTTTAGTGATAATTGTAATTATTTGGGTTTGTATCAAAGATTTGTCGTTATTATTTTAGATATATTGCAAAGAGAATCTGAATTTGATTCTGAATAGGAGTTTGTAATAATGTGGTCCATCAGAGTAAGTTCCATTTCAGTGATACTTGTTATATTGTTGTATTGTACTTGTTAAAAGAATTTGATTTTGAATAGGAATTTGTAAAAATATCATTCTTCAAAGTTAGTTACATTTCAGCGATTGTAATATTGTGCTGTAAAAAAGTACTGCTTGTATATATTGCAGAAGGCATCTCTTAAGAATGGCAAAAAAGTAGTTAGCTAACAGAGATGGTGCAGAAATATTATACAAATGTATTAGTTCACTATAAGTATCTTCATCTATACATTTCTGACCTGTGTTGACAACAGCAAATGTGGATAAAATGTCTAGCTGGAGAATTGTTTATTATTAATATTGTTATTATATGATAAATCCCTTTTCTCCTTGCAGGCCTGTGCTGCGTACGCCTTCATCACCATCCCTTCCATAGTGGGCATCTTCCACCGTCTCAACCTTTACCTCGTCTCCGGACAGGTGGCTGTGCTCAACCAGGCACTCACACAAGGTACAAGTCAACGATGATGATGATGATGATGATGATGATGATGATGATGATGTTGATGGTGATGGTGATGGTGATGGTGATGGTGATGATGATGATGATGATGATGGTGATGGTGATGGTGATGATGATGATGATGATGATGATGATGATGATGATGATGAAGATGGTGATGGTGATGGTGATGATGATGATGATGATGATGATGATGATGATGAAGATGGTGATGGTGATGGTGATGGTGATGGTGATGGTGATGGTGGTGATGATGGTGATGGTGATGGTGGTGATGATGGTGATGATGATGATGATGATGATGATGACAACAATGTATTACCCACTTTACACTTTCCCTTTGAGATTCCAAAGACCCCATAGACTTTGTACATATCCCACCAGGTTCACGTAGGCAAGTGGTATAATGTGAAGTTTTCTTCAATTGGTTGTTAAAGTATGTTGCAAATTGAATCCCCTATAGACATTAGATGACCTTTTTCAATGGGCCATAGTTTTTGTCGAGCCCACCGAGGTGGAGGGAGACTAAGGGATCCAAATTGTGTCCGTCCGTCCGTCGGTCCGTCTATCTGTCCGTGACGCTTACACAAATTTGAATAACTTTCCAACCGTGTATCTGTTTGTAACCAAACTTGATTGGTAGATGCCCTATACCGGCCTCCATGATATGCTGGGGTCAAATGTCAAATGAGGGTCAATGTGAAGTTTTTGGGGTAAGAGTCTATTAGGGTCGATAACTTCCAACCCTGCATCTGTTTGTAACCAAACTTGATTGGTAGATGCCCTATACCAGCCTCCATGATATGCTGGGGTCAAAGGTCACATAAGTAGGTCAAAGGTCAAATGAGGGTCAATGTTAAGTTTTGGGGGTAAGAGTCTATTAGGGTTGATAACTTTCCAACCCTGCATCTGTTTGTAACCAAACCTGATTGGCATGAATGCGCGCAATTGGGCGAGACACATTACGGCTATCGCCTTGTCTTATTTCTTGGCGGGTTTTGCTCAAACTATCAGGGAAAAAAAATACCAAGTACCTTTTATGAATTGATCCATTTACTTTATAAGGTTCTGAAAGTGATATTTGAGGCTCTAATCATATACCAATATCATGGTGAGATTCTTATGAATGATGTGCGTTAGTTTCGTATGGAAAAACACTGTTTAACCTAATGAAAAAAGTGAACCTTTGTTGTCAGATATATATATTCACCTACTCCCCATTGATTTTGAGTATAATCAAAAGCGTTCCGGAACGCTTTTCAATTCATTTATAAATATCGCCACAATAAGGTAGACATTTGAACAAATCAAGACCCTTTTCAATTCTTCCGTTACTCTAAGCCAAACAAAAATGTACAGATTTGAACCTTTAAACATTATACATAATTTTTCATCCATCCTGTTTCTCAGCCGACGCCTTCTTCAAGGCGGCCATTAGTCTCCTTCCCAGCGTCCCCCGCAACCTGGAGATGGATCGCAAGATGAGATCGTCAGAGCCCCTCCTACTCAACTACATCGGCAACTTTCTCTCAACACTCCTAGTAGTTCCAGTAAGTGGAATCATGATTTCGATATTTATTAAATTTGCATTAGAAAATCAAATTAAAACACAATGCCTTAATATTATATTATAAGCTTTTGTTATTACTCATTCTATGTATTGATATATAAAACAACTTTATTACTTACCGTCGTTGGTTAGTAGTCACAGGCTAATTCGTAATGCTATTCATTTGTGATTATTATGTTTTTCTTTAATTGTTATATTCAGATCTCCTTATACCTTGTGAGTCGTCAAGTTATTTTGATGTTTGAAAATATCGCTGCACATGTCATTGTAATGATTCATATCTTATGTAGTATACAACCTTGAAAAAA
Source organism: Echinarachnius parma (assembly GCA_037951105.1). NCBI lineage: Eukaryota > Metazoa > Echinodermata > Echinoidea > Clypeasteroida > Echinarachniidae > Echinarachnius > Echinarachnius parma. The sequence goes on along the minus strand of JBAMJV010001038.1, from coordinate 37,241 downwards.
TAATTCTTACCTTCTTTCATGCATTGTTAATCTTTAACTAGCCCAGTAATTGTTATATTAATTATAATGATCTTAAAATAAAATAAAATTTGCATTAGGAAATATAGATTTAGTCTTTTAGACATGATGCCTATTGGCTTTTGAAATCACTTAATTTATTAATTGAATTGACATATAAAACAACAATATAATTTACTGTTTTTTGTTAGTATTCATGCTTAATTTGTGATAATATTTCATTAATTATTGTATAAATATATCAACGTTTCTTTATATCGTGAATTCATTAATGTTATTTCCATGTTTGTAAATAGTGTTGTAAATGACACTGCAATTCAGCTTTTAGCTGCGAATGTGACATTTTGTTGAATAAATAAATAAATACCATTATTAATTGATGTAAACTTGTCAAAAGAACGAGATCAAGTGGATTCTTGCAATTTAATTTGGCACTCGGAGGGTTAAAAAGATGTAGTAAAATTATCAAAATTGACAAAAACTTACCTAAAAGCATAGCGATCTCACATACCTTATTGTACTTGTATCCATATTTCTAAATGTTTACATTTGACATTCTCCCTGGGACTGACTTTGCAAAAAGTTACGGCAACGAGTGCGACAATACTCTACCAAGAGGACTGCACTGAAATTGGAAGAAGAAGGAAAAGAAGAATATTACTTCATTATTACTGCATTATTACTGCATTTTGCTAATTTCTCGGCCATGTAACATTTAACATGGAATTCTCACAGATCCCTTTAATTTTCGTTATTACATTGGTTTCTTTCTTGTAGGATAACCCTGAGCAGGGCTGCATGTACCTGCTGAGAGGCCTGCTCAACGTGATCCAGGAATACACGTGGGACACGCACAGCGACGTCAAGATACGCATCTACATGAACGTGCTCTGCCTCCTCTCCGCACAGGCGCAGGAGCAGTATTCCTACCACATTAAGAACGGTAAGCTTCAAAATATCTTTAAGATAGATATTTTAATAGGGGACCGAAAAGAAGGGTAGGTGAACAAATATCTTCAAAAAGACATTTTCTGGCCTGAAAAAAGTAACAAAGGCAAGATACATGAACAGTCGCAGGAGTAGTTTTCCTACCACATTAAGAACGGTAAGCTTCAAAATATCTATAGGAAAGCGATGTTAACGCTGGAATAAAAAGACTGGTAACTAGCCCCCCAAATACCCTGGAAAAGGAAATTTACTGGCCAGAAAAAAGTTTTCCTACCACATTAAGAACGGTAAGCCTAAAAATATCTTTAAGAAAGCAATGCTAACGCTGGAATAAAAAGACTGGTACTAGCCCCCCAAATACCTTGGAAAAGGAAATTTACTGGCCAGAAAAAAGTTTTCCTACCACGTTAAGAACGGTAAGCCTCAAAATATCTATAAGAAAGAAATGTTAATGCTGGATTAAAAAAGACTGGTAACTAGCCCCCCAAATATCTTAAAAAGGAAATTTACTGGCCAGAAAAAAGTAACATATTGAAGATAACCATCTTCATGAATGTGCTGTGACTCCCGTTGGCACATTTGCAGGATAATTTTTCATGCCACTGCAAGAATGGTAAGCCCCAAAATATGAGAAATGTACTGGCCCCAAAGAGTAACACAGGAACAAATTGCACAATTCTTCTTTGGAGGAATAAATCTCAATGTTTGAATTAGTTTCGATGAATATTTGTTTACACTTAATTCCGAAATGTCTTGCTTACTTAGTTTAGGATAAGATTAAAAGTAAGACAACGTTATTTTGTTCACATTATAGGAAAAATCATGCAAGTAATATTTAGGTTTGTAACTTTGTATTCATAATCATGAAATTAGTTCATGTGGAAAACTTTTACTTAAATTAGTATGTGAATGTAATATTTCTCAATCCCACCTCTCTCCCTATTCAGTGGATTCCAATGATGCTCTGTACGGAGGCGACAAGAAGTTCCACAGTGAGATCGGGGCCCTGGCTGGCACACTGGTCCTGTCCATCCTGGACCACTGCAAGACACTCGGACAAGAGGTAGGTATTATATATACAGTCAAACCTGTCTTAGTGGCCACCTGTCTTTAGCAGCCAACCTGCCCTGTACGGAGGCGACAAGAAGTTCCACAGTGAGATCGGGGCCCTGGCTGGCACTCTGGTCCTGTCCATCCTGGACCACTGCAAGACACTCGGACAAGAGGTAGGTATTATATATACAGTCAAACCTGTCTTAGTGGCCACCTGTCTTTAGCAGCCAACCTGCCCTGTACGGAGGCGACAAGAAGTTCCACAGTGAGATCGGGGCCCTGGCTGGCACTCTGGTCCTGTCCATCCTGGACCACTGCAAGACACTCGGACAAGAGGTAGGTATTATATATACAGTCAAACCTGTCTTAGTGGCCACCTGTCTTTAGCAGCCAACCTGCCCTGTACGGAGGCGACAAGAAGTTCCACAGTGAGATCGGGGCCCTGGCTGGTACTCTGGTCCTGGCCATCCTGGATCACTGCAAGACACTCGGACAAGAGGTAGGTATTATATATACAGTCAAACCTGTCTTAGTGGCCACCTGTCTTTAGCAGCCAACCTGCCCTGTATGGAGGCGACAAGAAGTTCCACAGTGAGATCGGGGCCCTGGCTGGCACTCTGGTCCTGGCCATCCTGGATCACTGCAAGACACTCGGACAAGAGGTAGGTATTATATATACAGTCAAACCTGTCTTAGTGGCCACCTGTCTTTAGCAGCCAACCTGCCCTGTATGGAGGCGACAAGAAGTTCCACAGTGAGATCGGGGCCCTGGCTGGCACTCTGGTCCTGGCCATCCTGGATCACTGCAAGACACTCGGACAAGAGGTAGGTATTATATATACAGTCAAACCTGTCTTAGTGGCCACCTGTCTTTAGCAGCCAACCTGCCCTGTACGGAGGCGACAAGAAGTTCCACAGTGAGATCGGGGCCCTGGCTGGCACTCTGGTCCTGTCCATCCTGGACCACTGCAAGACACTCGGACAAGAGGTAGGTATTATATATACAGTCAAACCTGTCTTAGTGGCCACCTGTCTTTAGCAGCCAACCTGCCCTGTACGGAGGCGACAAGAAGTTCCACAGTGAGATCGGGGCCCTGGCTGGTACACTGGTCCTGTCCATCCTGGATCACTGCAAGACACTCGGACAAGAGGTAGGTATTATATATACAGTCAAACCTGTCTTAGTGGCCACCTGTCTTTAGCAGCCAACCTGCCCTGTACGGAGGCGACAAGAAGTTCCACAGTGAGATCGGGGCCCTGGCTGGTACACTGGTCCTGTCAATCCTGGATCACTGCAAGACACTCGGACAAGAGGTAGGTATTATATATACAGTCAAACCTGTCTTAGTGGCCACCTGTCTTTAGCAGCCAACCTGCCCTGTACGGAGGCGACAAGAAGTTCCACAGTGAGATCGGGGCCCTGGCTGGCACTCTGGTCCTGGCCATCCTGGACCATTGCAAGACACTCGGACAAGAGGTAGGTATTATATATACAGTCAAACCTGTCTTAGTGGCCACCTGTCTTTAGCAGCCAACCTGCCCTGTACGGAGGCGACAAGAAGTTCCACAGTGAGATCGGGGCCCTGGCTGGCACTCTGGTCCTGTCCATCCTGGATCACTGCAAGACACTCGGACAAGAGGTAGGTATTATATATACAGTCAAACCTGTCTTAGTGGCCACCTGTCTTTAGCAGCCAACCTGCCCTGTACGGAGGCGACAAGAAGTTCCACAGTGAGATCGGGGCCCTGGCTGGCACTCTGGTCCTGTCCATCCTGGATCACTGCAAGACACTCGGACAAGAGGTAGGTATTATATATACAGTCAAACCTGTCTTAGTGGCCACCTGTCTTTAGCAGCCAACCTGCCCTGTACGGAGGCGACAAGAAGTTCCACAGTGAGATCGGGGCCCTGGCTGGCACTCTGGTCCTGTCCATCCTGGACCACTGCAAGACACTCGGACAAGAGGTAGGTATTATATATACAGTCAAACCTGTCTTAGTGGCCACCTGTCTTTAGCAGCCAACCTGCCCTGTACGGAGGCGACAAGAAGTTCCACAGTGAGATCGGGGCCCTGGCTGGTACACTGGTCCTGTCCATCCTGGATCACTGCAAGACACTCGGACAAGAGGTAGGTATTATATATACAGTCAAACCTGTCTTAGTGGCCACCTGTCTTTAGCAGCCAACCTGCCCTGTACGGAGGCGACAAGAAGTTCCACAGTGAGATCGGGGCCCTGGCTGGTACACTGGTCCTGTCAATCCTGGATCACTGCAAGACACTCGGACAAGAGGTAGGTATTATATATACAGTCAAACCTGTCTTAGTGGCCACCTGTCTTTAGCAGCCAACCTGCCCTGTACGGAGGCGACAAGAAGTTCCACAGTGAGATCGGGGCCCTGGCTGGCACTCTGGTCCTGGCCATCCTGGACCATTGCAAGACACTCGGACAAGAGGTAGGTATTATATATACAGTCAAACCTGTCTTAGTGGCCACCTGTCTTTAGCAGCCAACCTGCCCTGTACGGAGGCGACAAGAAGTTCCACAGTGAGATCGGGGCCCTGGCTGGCACTCTGGTCCTGTCCATCCTGGATCACTGCAAGACACTCGGACAAGAGGTAGGTATTATATATACAGTCAAACCTGTCTTAGTGGCCACCTGTCTTTAGCAGCCAACCTGCCCTGTACGGAGGCGACAAGAAGTTCCACAGTGAGATCGGGGCCCTGGCTGGCACTCTGGTCCTGTCCATCCTGGATCACTGCAAGACACTCGGACAAGAGGTAGGTATTATATATACAGTCAAACCTGTCTTAGTGGCCACCTGTCTTTAGCAGCCAACCTGCCCTGTACGGAGGCGACAAGAAGTTCCACAGTGAGATCGGGGCCCTGGCTGGCACTCTGGTCCTGTCCATCCTGGATCACTGCAAGACACTCGGACAAGAGGTAGGTATTATATATACAGTCAAACCTGTCTTAGTGGCCACCTGTCTTTAGCAGCCAACCTGCCCTGTACGGAGGCGACAAGAAGTTCCACAGTGAGATCGGGGCCCTGGCTGGCACTCTGGTCCTGTCCATCCTGGATCACTGCAAGACACTCGGACAAGAGGTAGGTATTATATATACAGTCAAACCTGTCTTAGTGGCCACCTGTCTTTAGCAGCCAACCTGCCCTGTACGGAGGCGACAAGAAGTTCCACAGTGAGATCGGGGCCCTGGCTGGCACTCTGGTCCTGTCCATCCTGGATCACTGCAAGACACTCGGACAAGAGGTAGGTATTATATATACAGTCAAACCTGTCTTAGTGGCCACCTGTCTTTAGCAGCCAACCTGCCCTGTACGGAGGCGACAAGAAGTTCCACAGTGAGATCGGGGCCCTGGCTGGCACTCTGGTCCTGTCCATCCTGGATCACTGCAAGACACTCGGACAAGAGGTAGGTATTATATATACAGTCAAACCTGTCTTAGTGGCCACCTGTCTTTAGCAGCCAACCTGCCCTGTACGGAGGCGACAAGAAGTTCCACAGTGAGATCGGGGCCCTGGCTGGCACTCTGGTCCTGTCCATCCTGGATCACTGCAAGACACTCGGACAAGAGGTAGGTATTATATATACAGTCAAACCTGTCTTAGTGGCCACCTGTCTTTAGCAGCCAACCTGCCCTGTACGGAGGCGACAAGAAGTTCCACAGTGAGATCGGGGCCCTGGCTGGCACTCTGGTCCTGTCCATCCTGGATCACTGCAAGACACTCGGACAAGAGGTAGGTATTATATATACAGTCAAACCTGTCTTAGTGGCCACCTGTCTTTAGCAGCCAACCTGCCCTGTACGGAGGCGACAAGAAGTTCCACAGTGAGATCGGGGCCCTGGCTGGCACTCTGGTCCTGTCCATCCTGGATCACTGCAAGACACTCGGACAAGAGGTAGGTATTATATATACAGTCAAACCTGTCTTAGTGGCCACCTGTCTTTAGCAGCCAACCTGCCCTGTACGGAGGCGACAAGAAGTTCCACAGTGAGATCGGGGCCCTGGCTGGCACTCTGGTCCTGTCCATCCTGGACCACTGCAAGACACTCGGACAAGAGGTAGGTATTATATACACAGTCAAACCTGTCTTAGTGGCCACCTGTCTTTAGCAGCCAACCTGCCCTGTATGGAGGCGACAAGAAGTTCCACAGTGAGATCGGGGCCCTGGCTGGCACTCTGGTCCTGGCCATCCTGGATCACTGCAAGACACTCGGACAAGAGGTAGGTATTATATATACAGTCAAACCTGTCTTAGTGGCCACCTGTCTTTAGCAGCCAACCTGCCCTGTATGGAGGCGATAAGAAGTTCCACAGTGAGATCGGGGCCCTGGCTGGCACTCTGGTCCTGTCCATCCTGGATCACTGCAAGACACTCGGACAAGAGGTAGGTATTATATATACAGTCAAACCTGTCTTAGTGGCCACCTGTCTTTAGCAGCCAACCTGTCCTGTATGGAGGCGACAAGAAGTTCCACAGTGAGATCGGGGCCCTAGCTGGTACACTGGTCCTGTCCATCCTGGATCACTGCAAGACACTCGGACAAGAGGTAGGTATTATATATACAGTCAAACCTGTCTTAGTGGCCACCTGTCTATAGCAGCCAAACCTGTCTTAGTGGCTACCTGTCTATAGCAGTCAACCTGTCTTAGTAGCCACCTGTCTTTAGCAGCCAACCTGCCCTGTATGGAGGCGATAAGAAGTTCCACAGTGAGATCGGGGCCCTGGCTGGTACTCTCATCCTGTCCATCCTGGATCACTGCAAGACACTTGGACAAGAGGTAGATTTTGCTGCACAGCAACAAATTATACAGTCAAACCTGTCTATAAAGACCACCCTTTGGATACAGAAAATGTGGCCTTTATAGACAGGTTGATTTACATGCAAAATTGCTTCCTAGGAACCAAGAATACTGGTCCTTATGAACAGGTGGTTTTTGTAGACAGGTGATTGCTATTGCAGGTTGAACTGTTTAAAGTTTCATGCCTGACTGCATTAACCCCTATCGCGCCATAAGCCCACACGCGCACTGCTTTGTACATGCCAGCACAATTCCAATCAATTGCTTAAATGCCAGGGCGTTACTGCAACGCTACTTTCTGCACGAGTGTGCACATTCATAATTGCAATTATTGTTCATGATCTTGCATTGTGCAGAGTGCATGGAACATGCTGGCAATTGTATTTTGATATAGTTAGATTTCAGAAAAGCTTTTATATTTTGTGACTTTTTCAAGTGCTCCTTTTTTTCACCCCGCAGAAAAAATCTATGTGACTGGTGTACACAAAGACCCTCAATAGCCAGAACAGTACACTGTATACTTTTTACCATACACTTTGTATTTATGCCTCCGCCAACAAAGTCGCCGGAGGCATTATGTTTTTGGGTTGTCCGTCCGTCCGTACGTCCGTCCCATTTTCGTTCTCGCAATATCTCAAGAACCGGATGATGGATCAATTTCAAATTTGATATGAGTGTACTTATTGGGGTGACAATGATCTGTTTAGATTTTGGAGGTCATGAGGTCAAAGGTCAAGGTCACAGGACTCGATATATGTGCAAAAATGCCTCGTTCTCGTTTATATATCAAATGTCTTTTCACAATTGTTACTCTCTAGGCCGGGCTTAAGCGCCAAGCATCCATCGCCAGTGAGTTCTTTGAGTGCATCATCATGCATGGTGATGTGAGTAAGCCGCCCATGTCCAGCCTCGCACTCAACCTCTGGAACCTGTCTCAGAAACACGGACAGGCCGACACCAAATACATGGTAGGTTTTAGTTTGTTTGTTCTTTCGTTGGGATTGGGGGGATGTGAATTGGGGGTATATAGTTGTTGCAGAATCTGTCATCTTACATTTATACAAATACATGGTAGTCAGCAGCCATGGTGATGTGAGTAAGCCCCCCATGTCCAGCCTTGCTCTCAACCTCTCGAACCTCTTCTCAGAAACATGGACAAGCTGATACCAAATACATTGTACCTTTTGTTTTGTTTTTTTGGTGTTGGGGGGGAGGGGTAGCAGTGTTTGGGTTATATATTTTTGGTGCATAACCTGTCATCTAAAATGTATAAGCATAGAAGAGCAGACACCGAAAGCAATTTGGTCTGTATTGCTTCCAAAGAATGTTAGAATTTGGGGATGTGATGTGTTGGTTTGTTTATTAAATGCTTACTGGAGTATGATTCTTTACAAAATGTCATCTTGAGTTCTTGTATGAGACTTCCCATTCGTCCTACACTTGTTGGACATAAACATTAAAGAAAATAGGATCAGAAAAATGACTGAATTTTGTAATTGAGATTTTGTTAAACCTGTAAAAGTACAATTTGAGTTTTGGGATCACAACGAAACTCATGTATTGCAAAAAACTGTTCTATTAGTGTTGTATTTAGTCAGTTCTATATAATATGGGCACCTAGATTTGCCTCATGGACAACTCATTCTTGTGATGCATACAATTTGTATCTATTTCTTTCTGTTTCGTCAGGTTCGTCTGTTGGAGTATGTGAAGAGAAGAGGGACCAAGCCCGGTTGTAAGGCATATGCGGACTTAGCTTCCAACATGGCCCTCAACACCAGGACGTAGCCAAGAACAACGACACCCGTTCAGGACTGGTCCCACCGCTAGAAATGAGCCCTTTTCCCCCATGGCCCAGTCGGGCAACTCCCGGCACCAAACAAAAGAAAACATCAAAACAATTGTTATATTTTGGTTGCCCATTTGGGCAAGGAACATTTTGATTGAAACATGTTGGTGGCCCCAAGCTAGTATTAGTGGCCCAAGGCCAGAGGGCCTATGCTAATTTATAGCCCAGCCAAAATATCCGACTGGGTTCAATAGAGAATGCATGTAATACAATGGAACCTCTCTATATCGAGCTCTGTTAAAACGAGGTACCTGATATAGCGAGAGAATTTCACATGTCCGGGTTCTATGTATTTTTATTGTTTTTAAGCCCTGATACAACGAGATATCTGTTATAACGAGGTAAATGCAATGGACCCAGGGTGCTCGTTATAATGAGGTTTCACTGTACCAAATCAAATAGTCAAAATGTTTAAATGAAGTACACGAAGGATAGTATTATTACACAAACATTTTAATGTATATCTGAGGAAAAGACCGGTGCATCAAAAATCTGTATGTTGTTTTGATTCAGTCATGTTTTTGTTATATCTTTGGATTAACAATATCATTGCACAGTATTAATCTTTTTGTTGCTGGCAATTAATATGAATCTCTTGTCAGCTAAAAACAAAATAGAGATTTGTATACTATTAGAAATAACTCATAAGCTTCCATTTTTTTTCGATAGAAAATCATGAAAAATTACAATATTTTGTATAATTATATTTGGTATAATTGTGGTCACTTCAATTTTTGCTAAGTTGTAAAAATAAATGCATATTTTGACTTTAAAAGTCAATTCCTGCAAAACAACAGTTGCGGACAAGAGCTGGATTTTATATATGGCTAGTCACATACATGTATGTATTGAAATGTATGTGTATCTCTTCAATAAGTCGGTCAATTGATGACAAAATTCAATGCATTTTGAAATTGCTCAACACATTTTTTGGTGCTGTAATTTATTCTGATATTTTCATCATCGCCATTGTCCTCTCTTGGTTTATAACGTGATGTACAGCTTATCACAAAGGTGGAGAAAATCATTTCACACACTAATATTTACCTTTAGTGTCCATGTGAGTTTTTGTAATAAACAGTATTTTAATTCACTGGAGAATTTGCTCTTTATTTTATGACGGTCTTTATTCCAGTATGGCTCATTTGTGATGCTTTTGTGGGATCTGAGAAACCAACATTATCCTTTTTCTAAAAGGAGAATTGTAATACACTATTTATTGATTTACTTAAATTTTCTTTGTGAACTTAAATCATCAAGTATCAAATAAATTATTTATATCCAACTAACATGTTTTACATGAATTGAAACCGTGTAATTCTGTAATATGTATCCACTCCCCCAAAGGGAAGGTACCAACTAGTCTAAAAGATTTACATGTATGGTGTACCAAAATTGTATAAACATGTGTATAAACAATTGTGACATTTGTTATGATACTTTTTGTACTATTTCATCAATTTCAAAATAAATATGTATGTAAAAATGTATAAAGTTACATTATATTTTCAAAATAGTAGTCATTAAAGGTATATCATAGAAAAAAAAGACACTTTCTTTGTGTTGTTATTGACGAATTTGAATTGTACTGGACGATAATGTGTGACAAATTACTAACTTGAATGGACTTTTTTGTGAAATTGGTCGACTAAAGACAAAATTGAAGTACAAATTTATAAAATTGAATGACAAAAGTGTTAAAATGGACGGGAAAACCATTTACTAGTTTTAAGCCCAAATTACAAAAGAATATTATACTGCGTCACACAGCATACCTAAGATCCATAATTACTTAGGCAGTCAGTGACATAAATTTCAAATAATTTTTTTTATTGCCCAGACGGCCATCAAATCCTTTAGAAATGGATCGTCGCCATGTGAACAGGACAAATGAAGAACAAACATCAGTGACTGAATTAAACAACTAATACTAGCCTATTAATACAAAGGTCAAATTGATATTTACAATGCGTAGACACAGCATAATAGAATCCCTCCGCACACAGCCGACTCGACCCGACCCGACTGGTTTTCAGTCGGTTCAGCTCAATGTTATATAATTATGTTGCCTCAGGACGACTGTTTTACCGGTCAAGAGCGGCCAGTCGGATATGATTTGAGGCCCATTCAACATGCTGAATCGGCTACGACTGAGCGAAACCGACTCTAGCCTAACTGATAACCAGTCGGATCGGGTCGAGTCGGCTCTGTATGCGGAGGGCGTTATACCATAGAAGTCTATGATTATACTTAGCCTAGTAAAAAAAGGTCAAATGAATATTTACAGTCAATGCGTAGACACAGCATAATAAGATCTGAGAATTAGACTTTTTTAACGTTAATTTTGGTTTTGGAATAATATTCAAGATGATTTGTATATAAAGTTCCTTCTAACTTGAAGCCATTATATGGTTATATTTACATATTACGCATCGTCCATGTCGTCATCATGAGCATATTTATTAGCCAATGGACTCGATCACAACAGTGATTGATCAATTAACTAATAAATTAAAATATCAAGCCCCAATTACAAAGGTTGTATCATATCCATGCATCATATTAAGGTACTTAGATCTAGACCATCTGGATGATGAATTCATATGTTGTCACAAATCCTATATAAATCATATAATGGGAAACGTGCCCATGAACTGACTACAATGATTGATAAGTTACTTACTTAACCGACTGATACTATTAGCCCAAGTTACAAAGGTCGTATGAATATTTACACTGTATTCACTCATCATACGATCTACACCATAACATAAACCTTGGTTAAAACAATTATATTGCTATATAATTTGCATATAATGGTCCTTCCCAATTTTAATTTTTTTATTAAGGTCATTATATAAATATAATAATTACACGATATATTGTCATATACCATAGTGGTATTAATGGTGCAAATGAACTCTCGACATATAGACGGATCAATTGAAATCATACTGACTTTAATACGCGCTATACAAGTTACAAAAGTCATTTGAACAGCATAATGATAACAAGTACATACTATTTGGGTTTAAAAATACGATTATAGACATTGCTTTTGTTTAGTTATATCTTCACGGTTCCCGTAACTAATTGTCAAGTCATTGGCATTGTAGTAATGACTCTGCATGATGCAAATAATCGCCATTGGTAGTGACTTATTAAAAGTATTTTGTCATAATTATGAATGCTTACTAAAACACTTGTCAACATACTGTTACATACCAACTTTTGGTTAAAATAATATTCTTGTCATGCAGTTAGTGGCAGGGTTTGCATTGTTTTGTATTATTTTTTTATTTTTTTTTGTCAAGTCATTATAATGATCAAATTGTATTTACATAACAGATTGCAGCCTGCGTATGGTGTTAATGCACGCTACCGTCACGGCATGATTAATCAGATAATACTATACTTTGGTTATTTGGTAGTTTGGTAATGCGTTTTCATGGAATATTTACCCTACGTCCAGACAGCATAATTTTTGGAACAACTTGACCTAACATTTCATCCAGCCGTTCGCCAAAATTATCCCAGTTCAACTACAATACTTTAGATGATTCGATCAATTATCGGGGCGGAACGGGGGCGGGACAAATGTGAGATAGATCTCCATCCGTTAGACGCAGATCTTGGTTCGAACCCAGGCCAATTTGATATGATATTTGATTTGATATGAGTCGTTTATGTCGCAATTGATTGCTCAATACAAATTAAAAGACTGGAGATATATTATCACGGCTAGACTTGAACCCGAGTTATCACCAGTATATATGCGCTATTATATTTGAAATGTCTTTTAGTCTATTCAATTTGAAGGTACGTATACTGATAGTGATAGTGCATATCCATGTGATTTAATTTTGTAAGTATACAACCGAGATGAATTCGACAGAGTCAAGTGTCAACGCAAACATACAAGCTGGGTTTCGGAAGGTGCACCCGATTCTTGGCACAAGTGTCGAAGCTGGGGATATTCAAGTCTTAGAGCCAATCCGGTTGGTGTGTACTCTTGTGTATGGAAAATTCCACCACCCATGTAATGAGTTAGATAAAAAGGTATAATCAACCAATGGGAATAATTGAGAATAACTGGGATAAAGATATCGTCTTTGGCATGGGCATCGCATTATATAAAGCAGTAGTTCACAAAGTATATTAAGGACCAATGCAGATGAGGCGGGGGGGGGGGGGGGGGGGGCAAAAAGAGGTACATATTTACCACGAGGGGCTGCCTTTGGCTTTGCCAACGATTACATTATTTATTTTCTGTACTTCTTTTTACATGGGGGGGGGGGGGGGGCTTGCTCCTACTACATAGCTACCCCAATGTTATAAAGGTCACTGTCCATGCGCTAGCAGGATAAATACTTATAGAACTCCATTATCCATTAAGGGCGTAGCTACAGAAAACTCAGTGAGGGGGGGGGGGGGGTCTTTGCCAATCTCTTATTTGACATATATTCCATTTTAGTATAGAAAAATCATGCCCAAAGTGCGCATTCGATCGAGAAAAAAAATAAAGTTACATTACACAAGACAACTATTATATAGATCTATGACCTATTGGAGGAGTTGCCACTCCCTTCCGCAAACCAAACCCTCATGAAAGCATTAATCAAAATAATAATACCAACAAATATCAGTCTTGTGTCTAGTTTGATCTACATAATACGGTATACCATTAAAGTCTACTGGGTTGGCCCGAGGGCGGATCCCGTTTTCGTACGACATTGTGCCTTATTTGTGAACTCTGCTTGTATAAGTTAATACAGACTACAACTCATACCCCTCCCAAGAACTTTATTCTATGGGCGTATAATGATATAGCCACACCAATGATAACAACTGATATACATTTTGTAGATCTACGTCATTTCAAATCCGTGGGATGGGGTCAGCTGAGCTACTTCTTTAATTTGTGATTATACGCATTATAATGATAAGAAGACTGGTTAAACTAATAGATAGATTAAACAAAATAATATAATCGAGTTCCAATATACTGTATGCCGCCGTAAAATGCATGTATACAAATTCAACGTGTGAGCTATACAGTCATGATTGATTGTGTTGTACTAAACACTCACGGTAAAAACAAGACATAATCAATCAATTTAAAACAAAGGCTTTCTTCGTTGGGTATTTCGTTCGTTTGTTTGCTTTCATTTCTGCAATTTTCAAAAAAGTGCACAATCATAATTATTACATCCAATTAACAAATATCTCTTAATATACAATAGTTCCATTTCAATATTCCTTTTTTTGTTTGTTGTGGCTGTATACGTCTGGAAGAAAATTCAAAGTTCATATTCACAAAATACGGACAGCAATCAGTAATGACACTTTGGCGATTATAGACAATGGAAATGCCTACTGGAAAAGCTATAAACGAACATTACATGTCATAAATGTAAGTTCGAGCAAATCCATTATCTCAGGTATAATGACTTATTTGTTTTTCGCGTAGCCTGTCAATCGTTGTTTGAACAACGCATCGCATTATTATAAGTATAAATGCGTCAGGAAAATGTGTCAGTCATATCACTTGACAACACATTATTGTGATGTTGAATTATTATAATGAATACAAAATTTAAAAATCTTATCAACCCATTGTTGATGGGACCCTGGTGTAGAATGAATTGACTCTAAATGGCATTTAGAAAGAGAGATAAATAAAATAATATCTACAATCAGAATAGACTTTTGACAAGTTCTTCTTTAATATAGTCTGTTACCAGTCGTTTCTAGACTGACGTTCAGATAGGAGGCCTTGTCAAAACCTAAGTTTCAAATAGACTGAATATTTAGTCTCTTCATTACAACGTCTGATCATGAGGCTGCGTCTGGCTTCACCGAGCGTCTCAGGAAGAAGTCATATCATATGTATACAGGGTGGCCCCCAAACAAACAGAACGGGGCACTTCCCAAAATATAGTAACAAAATGATTATGTCCATCGTATAGGGTGTCCTTTTCAATGAAAAACGATACCAAGAACAGTAATTTTGGTCGTGTAGTTTTTGTTTAGGGCGCCATGAGTGACACTATGTCAGGTTCCCATTTTGGTCAATTTTTACCAAGTCAGTGCCTGATAAATCGGACTTACATCCCGTCATAGTATCGAACAATTATGCCCATTCTCTCGTCACACAGCTGAATGCACACTAAAAATGGCGCACGTATTGATCGTTGTTCGACGCTATGCCGGGCAGTAAGTGCGATTTATCAGACACTGACTTGGTAAAAATGGGAACCTGACATGATGTCACTCACAGCGCACTAAAACAAAAACTACACCAAAATGACTGTTCTTGGTATTGTTTTTCATTGGAAAAGACACCCTATCCGATGGCATAATCATTTTGCTACCTTATTTTGGGAAAGGCCCGTTCCTTTTTTTTTTGGGGGGGGGGGGGGGGGGGGGCCACCCTGTATAACAGAAAACCTCATTCGGAGTTGGTTATTTGATGATGATGATGATGATGACGATGGTGATGATGTCAATGATGAAAATGATGATGATGATGATGATGATGATGATGATGATGATGATGATGACGTTAATGATGATGATGATGATCGATGATGATGTTGTTGTTGTCGTTGTTGATGATGGTGATGATGATGATCGATGATGATGTTGTTGATGATGATGATGATGGTGGTGGTGATGATGATGATGATGGCGATGATGATGATGATGGTGATGACGATGATGACGATCCACATAAATTGCATGGCGCCATATCCTGTTTAAAACATTCACAGTCTACTTATCATGTAAATTCGGAAGGATTAAAACAGATGAACGACCGACTGAAGGTCCTTTGGTCCCCCTTTGGTCAGCCCAGTACCCACGCATCAAGGTCACTTTAGTTATTAAACACCATGATGTAAGCAAAACAATCAGTTCCATCACGGAATTAAACCGCTAGTAGATTAATTGTGTATGGTTTCAAGATAAATAAAAATAGAATTCGTAAACCACCTCTTGTAGTAATTTGCAATGGTGACAACGAAAGTGACCGGAATACTATGTATTCTTCTTTGTAACTCATTTCATGAATATCTCATAACATTTTTTCCACTTTGTATACCAACTATTCTGTATAACCCGTCTCTGTTTGAATGATTGAAGTAAAACTGTAGTATAAACAACATAAGGTTTATTATATACTCCGCAAAAAAAGAAACTGGACACTTGTATAAGTTTAAATATTTCATATTTATGTACGATAAAGTGTACATTATCATATATCAAATTAAAGGAAATTTAGTCCTCTACAGGCAGGTTATAAGTTAAAGGTGTAATCGCTCATGCATGAAATGCCATGGTCAATTAACAATAGCAAGGTCTGTTTTCAAAAATAGCAAAACAATGGAGGACCACACCATTCGACTGAAATGATAGTAAGCGTTTCACTTAAACCAAGATGTGCGGGGTGAGTAAATTATGACATTATTTAACTTTATTGTTATGAACAAACTCTGAAAATACACATTTTTCAATAAAAACAGGGCCAGGTTATGAGAGCATCAACATACTGGTCTGTGTTTGACGCATAAAGCTTGTCTGTTTCATGTGTCCCCTGCAATTTTAACCATAGTTACCTAGAGAAATGACATGTTAAAGACTGCCCAAGTGTTTGACCAAGGACGACATCAGGTTTTGAAGATCTTTGGACTACGGTAGATTTGTTGAAAAGAATTTATACCATTTGTCATGCTGAAATAAGGGCACAAACTGGTTTCGACTAAAAAACCTTGCCCTGGAATTACCCCGTTACATTTGGATGAAAATAAAACCTTTAACGTTCACAATTTGTCTTCATTTATACTTTATATTGAGATGAAGATAGAAAAGGTCACATTTGTAATACAAAATTATGCCATGTTATGAATATAGCGTTTTAGATTATGCTTGTCAACATTTATATGGTTGAGTGGATGTTCCATTTTTGCTATTTTTGAATACAGACCTTGCTGTGGTTAATTGACCGTGATAAGTCATGCATGAATGATTTCATCTGGATTTTATGCCAATATTGAAGAGGGTCATTTTATCTTTAATTTGATATACAATATCACATATTTTATCTTAAATAAATATGAAATATTTTGTCTTATGCAAGTGTCCAGTTTTTTTTTTTGCGGAGTATAGTACTGTTCTTAGACAATGGACAATCGGAGCAAACGTGGAATCTTAATCTATTCCCATTCGTCAATAATTAACCGGTTTTATTTGCCTTTGGGGTAGTCCTAATATGATAACGCTGGGCTAATGGAGGATAGAGTGGGTAAAGTCTAAGCTAGGAGATAACTCAAATAAGTGGCATTAGCGGTGGCAACAGCCTACGAGGAAACACTTCAATACTATACTTCGGTGACGATATAACTTCCAGTACTGTTTGGGGGACTGAAATTGGAAACATTCATACCCTTTATTCGAGCTACATTTCTGCATCATTGGTAATTCGAGGTAAGTTAACAATAATTACTGATGTATGTCGAGGTAATTACTTATTAATTGTAACCACGTTGTCAAGTATAATCGTAAAAGATTATAAGACATAATAGTATAACAATACAATATAAACACACATTACTATTTGCGATACATTGTGTCTTTAGAATTAAAAATAATGAACAATTTGGAACAAAATTTAATGTCAAATGACATTTGAGACTTCAATCCTATACAAAATTCATTGTAAGATATGTCTGAATGATGTGTGAAAGTTTCATTGAAAAGGAACACTGCTTTCCTAGTTAAAAAGGCGAACATTTGCGTCATATTTTACAACTTATTCTGAGTTCTTTGCCGTAGATTCGAACGTGGCCTTTATGACCGTCTGTAGACGGTCTTGAGCTGACTGATTTTCAATGATAGATATCTTCATACTAAAGGGACATTTGAACAAATCTAACCCCTATTTTATTCTTCTCTTACCATAACATAAACAACACGGTAGAAGAGAAATGGAGAAGCTCAAAGTAATTTTCGTAGAGTTAGACAAATTACATGGATCACTTAAATATCTGCAGTATTTATAAAGTATACAATGCTACCTAGAAGTTGACTATGAGGCAAACTATACTCTATCTTCTCACCATTCATTTAGTTTTGTAATACTTTAATTGTACGTAATAATATATTCCAAACAACATGTTCTAATAAATAACGTACTTTCCAATCAAATATCGCATAACTACAGTTATACCTATTCATATCTATACTATTGGTTTCAATGTTTTCAAATCAAAACGCATTGAATGTTTTTATTTATCATTACAAATATGTATTATTTAAAAAGCACGAATGACAATTATGGTGTAGTAAAATTGGATCATTTTTGCATTTCATTAGTACTATAGTAAAAGCATGACAGTAGTGATAAAATAATCGTAAAATAATAATATATTACTCCACTTATTCGTAATATTTTAGTTATTTCCATTTCCAGGGATGGCGTATCGGTCACGTGACATTTAATTTGCTCCAGCGACAGTTGCTGTTAGTCTGTATCATCACGTTGTGATTTTAATTGTGTAATTAATGCTTATTTAGGTTTAGGGTTATGGTTATGGCTATCGTTATGACTTATGGTCTTGCGTTTTTTGTTTGGTCAAACTAGTGAGCAGAACACCATATAAGCCATTTGCTGTTTTGTATTATATAGGCCTATATGTTTTTTTTTTATACGGGTCCTTACAATTATAAAACAAAAACAATACAAATACAATCGAAAGAATTCCATAATTTGATACATTGGTTAGGAGATGGAAATCTTTATGACAGAAAATAATAACTGAGCAGTTGTCGCTGTAGCAAAATGTTATGAAATTGACAATGAGCCGCAAGGGGTCAAAGTTCAGGCATCTTTATATCGGTGGTTGGTCATTGACCGAAATACGCGTCGCCGACCTCGTTACGTAAGAGATTGCGATCAGCTTACGGCTTCTCACGAGTTGTATAATCTATACGTTATCTGGTCAGTATACGACCGATATATTCGCAATGATAAGATGATCTTATTCCACCTTTGCACTGAGACTAGATGGTGCTCGGTGGGAGGGTATGGCGTGCATTTGGTGTCATAAACCTGTACACTTTTGACCGTAGAAACAGGGCAACGGGAGCTACAGAAAGGTCAATCGCATAGAGTTAAATATCCATCGATCCAAAATATTGGGAAACAAACGATCTATACATTCACATTGATCGATTTTAGTCACATCTATTTAGTAAACAGAATGCTGTACTTTCACTTCTCTAAAGAAACATATGTTTGGTTAACATTTAATGCCTTACAAATAAAATCTTTTGGTGCAGATTCGTCTCAACTTTCAAGTTATCTTTAATCATCCAGTTTAAAATTATAGTGTTTGACTAACTTTGTTCCTGTAAAACATGAACAACCTTTTCGAGCCCCTATTTCAAATTGTCATGATTGTGAGGGGAAACATTCAGTAGTGTATTCGTGGTTGGACTCATTGGAGGCACACTCTATGTATGTATGTATTGGCAAAGGGATTTGCCCGTATGTTTCTTAATGCTTTAGTCAAATTATTGGGGGCACGTACGCCCCTCGTCTCCTCGCCCCCGATAACTATAAGCCACTGGGAACATTAACAAATGAAATCTAATTTGCATCCTAAAACTTCCTGGGTCTTGCACTTATTTTTCATAATGTTATGGCGACTACCATGATTTTTCTTATTGCTATACTAAATCCTGGTTGTGTACAAAAAGTACAAACAGGTGTACAAACTTAATTAAAATGTTTGCGAAATGTGAAACAAAGGGTACCACAAATTATATGTTATTGTGATGTCTGCTTGAAGTCTAAAAGTGGCAAGTCGGTTAATGTGTACTCAAAATTGCAAAAAATGTATTAATCTTTTGGTGCCGATTACGTCACCCTTGTTTATGTTAAAAAGGGGGTATAATTTGCTGAACATGTACGCGGAAACTCCGCTAATACTATAGGGGGTAATTTTTACCTCGATAACGATCATACATTATATGTGTCACCCCTTTCAATATGAAGTGACACCGCCGGGTACTAGATTTAGGTCATCATTGTGGATATGTCCTCAGAAAACTTTACCACTTACACTTTGTCCTATAGAACCAGGGCACGGCCCTTTCGGACCTCTGAGTAAACATGTGGACAAAAGATAACGGTATCTTTCGAATGTGTCATATTTCCACACGAAGTTTTTTTATTCAACTGGTTAAGATTCATTTGTTTGTTAAGTAATACATCATATTGAGTACCAATTCATAGATAATTACCGTCGATATCATCTGAGCTAACAAACTTGAAAGATAACCTGTAGACCTTGCCCAAAGTTCTGAAGAACACGATTTGACAATAAAATAATTAGAGGGGAAATAGAGTGAATTTTTGATCTTCCTAGTAGATAAAAGAAACCGATTTAATTTTACACACATTCGTTTACCACACAGTGTTTTACCGCTGGAGCCCAGAACAATGCGAACTTTTTTAAAGGAAGGGGTCGTTGATTTTGTTTATAAAACACAATAAGCTTATTTACGGTCATATATAATCATCACGTGTATTAACTGGCAGAGCTTGCACTATTTAAGGATATGATCTCAACTTTACATTACACTGGTCAAACGCATTCGATCTCATAAATAATTCTATATTCTATTTATTAATAATTATCTTCCATTATTTCCCTTTTCCCTCGAAGTATAACACACTGCAAGATGGAGATCAGGTTACGTAATCTGGTTCTGGTACTGGTAGTTGTCGCTTCTGCCCTGGCTGATTGGCAAGGTAAGGCCTTCGTTATAAAATCATAACTATATTTATATTATTATTATTATTATTATTATTTTTACTATCATTTGTTTTATTATTACTATTACTATTATTAGTATTAATATACATGTAGTAGTATTGTTATTGAATACATAAAGGAATAGATTTACGTAAATGTCATATTTCTAAGACAATTGCACTTCCCGTGTTATACTTTATACCGCGAAGGACGAAGAAGCTGTGTAACTTAACTCTTTATTTAACATCTGATTTGTAAACAAAAAGTCTTTGCAATCTTAAAATAACATATGTAAACTCCCCTATTATTATAGCCGATCCGACGACATGCGGCCTGCAGTATGACGGTATGAGTGCGGCGATAGTTGGCGGAGAAAAAGCTGACGAGTATGAGTGGCCGTGGCAAGCCGCTATGTACCGGGGAGGACGGAGGATATGCGGAGCGTCACTCATCCACCCACAGTGGATCATAACTGCCGCCCACTGCGTGTAAGTTATGGTACACCTTACCAAACAGAAGGCCTTCTCTAAGCATTCCCACAACCCAGGTAGCAAACAAACGTTGGTCCATCGTTGGACCAACGTTGTCCAATTTTTTTTGGCAACGTTGGTCCAACGTTGTCCGGCAACGTTGGACCAACGTTGCTTGCGTACGCCCAACCAACGCTGCTCCAACGTTGGCGAAAACAAAATACCAACCTTGGATCAACGTTGGTCCAATAAGTCTGTCCAACGTCCAACGAGTTGGCAAATTTCCAACGTTGGACCAACGTTGGCATCCAACCTGATTCTAACAATTAGATTGTGATATTTGTATTCGGATGTCCAACATTGATCCAACGTTGATCCAACGTTGGACCAACGTTGGTATCCAACCAGATTTCAACTTCCAAGGAGTTGCGAGAATCCAACGTTAATCCAACGTTGGACCAATGTTGGTATCCAACCAGATTTCAACTTCCTAGCAGTTGCGAAAATCCAACGTTAATCCAACGTTGGACCAACGTTAGTTTCCAACTTCCAACGAGTTTCGAGATTCCAACGTTGGTCCAACGTTGGCTTGCTACCTGGGAAGTAGTCACAGGTCTTCAATTATCACATTATGTAGTCAATGGTCTTCAAAAGCTTTCGAAGGCTTCATATATATAAGCAGTCCGTAAGCCTTCACAAGGAAGCCTTCGAAGACTTAAAATCAGTCGGTAAGCAGTCCGTTAGCAGTCCGTTAGCCATGTTAGCCTTCCCACGGAAGCCTTCGAACGCTTATAAGCAGTCGGTAAGCAGTCCGTAAGCCTTCCCACGGAAGTCTTCGAAGGCTTATAAGCCTTTATATGGCAAGTTAATATGCAAATTAGGTACGGACTGCTTCAGTATAAGCCTTCGACTGCTTAATCTGAAGCTCTAATAAGCCTTCGACTGCTTAACCTGAATCTATAATTAAGTCTTCGACTGCTTACCCGAAGCGCTAATAAGCCTTCAACTGCTTCTTGCTATAAGCCTTCGAAAAGCAGGCCGAATTTCCTCGTCATGCAGCATGATTGTATTTTAATTCAAAAATTGAGCTATTTCGGAAATTATATAGCCAGATTGACTCAATTAGAAGTTACAAAACATGCATGCATAAATAATCTGTAAATTCACAAACATATTGAAAATAATATATAAGCTCACACAAAACTCATTGAGTGGGGCTGTAGTGTTATTTTGACTAGATATAGCACTGGCATGTAATGATAGATTAAAGTCAGTTTATTAGTGATTATGATACATTTTGGCCTAATAATGTTAAATAGGATTATTAGTACCGTAATGCATGCATGTAGGAATGATGAAAATGCACAGTTAATCTTACCTAAAGCAAAAATTCCACTGGCAGAATAGCTTAGTAGATTGCATGCATGCTGCCATTGACTTTCAGTTATTGCAGGTGCATGATGGGCAGTATTTCCCCCCAAAATTTCAAACTGCCATAAGCCTTCGTGTAATTAGGCCTTATAACGTTTGACTACTAAGACCAACTCTTCGACTGCTTAAGCATGAAGGCCTGTTTTTTCTATGACTACTTATTTTAGCAGTCGCAATTCAGGACTGCTTACAAGAAGGTCTTCAAAGACCACGACTGCTTCTATGATATTGGGTTAAGCATGCAGTCTGATGTCTTCGAATGTGTATCGACTGCTTAATCAGCAGTTTTGTTTGGTATACAACATTATTGTTTTATTCCTCTCTTTGAACTCTTTCCACATTCTTGTGCGAATTCATTCTATCGGACACGTATTGCCTGAGTTATTTCTAACATTTGAGTGCCGGAAAAGTCAATTTCAAGGAATTGCTGTCACCTTTTTCAAATTATAACATTTGTATGGAAAGCTACATTTCTGATCTTTTTGTTGGAATGGAATACTAAAACTATTATCTTTCATTTATTATAAAATGATTTGGGGTGTTGATTACCTTTAAAGGGATCTAGTAACTTTGTTGACATCTGCAAAAAGTGATGAATGGTTGATACAATGTGTATTGTTGTTATCTGATATGTCCACTGGGTGAAGTGTCACGTTAAATGGACGTTATGTGGCCGAGTAATGAGCAAAATTGCAAATGATGTTCACTAACTCATTGCACTCACTTTGTACACAGTTTCGCGGTCCAGTGGATAATTTAACATTTTAACACTTCAATCGTAAATATCTTTTACGAAAGGGAAATTTGAAAAACCAAACTCTTTCCCATGCTTTTATTGTTAATACGAATACAACAAGGTATGAGGTAACCGCTAGTATTCCAATTGGATTTTGAGGATTTGGACAATGTTACTGAGTCCCTTTAACGGAAGGTTTTTATCGTTACGTTATGAATATGATATTATTTCACTTTTTCGGAATACAAGCGATTTAAACAAACACAACATGTTTGTTTGAGTAGTTTTCTAAAATAAACTTATTCCCCACCATTTTGTCCAGTGACATCATTTTCGAACCAGAAATCTTCGAATTCCGCGTTGGCTCGAAAAGCCTGGCCAACGACACAGCAGCCGCACAGAAGCTCCAGGCTACCGAAGTATACGTCCACCCGGGCTACTCCTCGGACTTGGATAACGACATCGCTCTGTTTAAGGTGGACGCTCCTGGATATGACCAGTGGCCCGACTACCGTGTGAACACGGTCTGTCTGCCCACGGAGGATATGGACACCGACTTTGGGGTTGGTGAGGACGCGGTGGTCACGGGATGGGGAGCGCTAGAAGAAGGCGGTAAGTTGTCTTGTAAAGATATATATGTTTTTAAATTTTGATTTTGAGTATTATATATAATAGCACCAAATCAAAACATTTGAACCAGTCCTGAACATATCAGGGCTTGGGTCTATGGAGAATGCATTCAAAATATATCTTGAATGAAAGTCTCAAATGTGTTAATAATGATACCATTAATTGGTCACCATAATACAGGAATTCACTTTCAAATGGAAGTATACAACAGATAAGAAACAGCAACGTATTAAGGATCTTTGGTGCAAATTTTGACGTGAAACCAATGAGGTAATATATCCCATGGTAAAAACAGCCACTTCCAGTAAAACCACACCCTGTCATAAGGGAGCGAAGTGTAAAGTCACTCTCACACAAATAATAAACAAGAAGTAAACAAACGCTCGCAAGTACGTCTGGCGCGCATAGTAAAATCATGGATACGTTTCAATAATTAAACAGGCGTGATTAGTTTATTCGGTCTTACATTATGAATACAACAGTTATTCACTCCGTAATAATAAAACACATAAGCAATGAAAAATATATTTGTTATCATTATTGTTTTCCAGGCGGAACACCCGACGAACTGTATGAAGTGACGATGCCAATCTACGACCAGGAGTTATGTAACGTGGCGTATGAGGGGGAGATCACTGACAACATGATCTGCGCGGGGCGGCCCGAGGGCGGCATCGACTCTTGTCAGGCAAGTATTAAAGGACGCGCGTCGTTGAACCAGATGGCGCTTTACAGAGCGACCACAGGCAGACGCCATGTTGATATAAATGCCCCACGCTCAGCGTAGCAATATTATGCTAAAATAGTTGCATGGTTTTCGCACTCATCGGTATCGTGAGATGCCATGGGGTACGGGGTGTGCCAGTGAAAGGTATCCGGTAACTTAATTCGAAATACAAATTGTATTCATATATATTTATATAGCGATTTTTTTTTGTAAAATTGTATGTAAATAATTTTAAATCTATTTTGTTCTTCTTTTTTTCAGGGAGATAGTGGAGGCCCGATGGTAGCGCTACGAGAGGATACCAGCAACCAGTATTACCTCATCGGTATCGTCAGTTGGGGTACGGGGTGCGCCAGGGAGGGGTACCCGGGGGTGTACACCCGTGTCACACAGTACGAGGACTGGATCAGCCCCATCTTCGATAGCAATCCCGACACAAACCCAATAGCAAGTAAGAACACTCTATATACCGTAAATGTTCGACCATAAGCGCTACTGGATCATAGTATTATCAAGAGCGCCAGCTGCATCCACAAGGATCCAGTATAATGAATATGTATCTAGCCTTTTGTCAACGATCTTCGAGCCGGTCTTAATGAATATTCATGATAGATAGTCACGCAAAGTGAGAAAAAAGGAACGTTACCTAGGGCTGAAAACCCACTTAGCAGGCATAAATAGCTCTTGGGTCGGTGGTTGGTGCTAATCACAATAAGGCATGACATTTACTGTATCTAGGGTTATGGTAAATTTTAATTGATCTTTAATTGCCATTTGTTTTTGTTTTTTCTTCTATGGTATTCTAGGAGTCGTAATTAAATGAATATATTATTCAAAATAACGTTACCGACTGAATTTTGCCCACAAAAGTATTCTGGCATGTCAATATGTTTGCGGTAGAAGCAAATCTTGAAGATTGCACTATTTTAAAGAGATTTAATATACTTCAAAACAAATGAAACAAATAGACAGTCCACACTCATAATTATTGACTTTATCTTTCTCAATTATAAAAGCGACTTTCGTTCTTTTATAACTGATGTAATTTAAAGAAAAAAGATTGTTGCTTTTTATCATAAACATTGAAATTAAGTTACCAATAACAACTAATTGTCCGCTTCATTCCCCTTTTCAATGATCTAGAGGACGGCAACTGTACAGCGGACGAGTTCCTATGCCGAGGTGGGGAGTGTATTCCGGACACATACAGATGCTCTGGAAGCAGTCAGTGCTATTACGGAACCGACGAAGAATTCTGCGGTAATGTGGAGAAAGATTTTCCTTTTTAATGAGAACCAACACCAAAAAATCATTAATCTTTGGATGTAGACGAAATTGGATTGAGAATTTAATAGACCAGTTCGTAGATAGCATTGGGGCCCGGATATGGGTCGTTTGACCCCTTGACCATTGAATTTACAATCATGGGTAGGATATAAAGCTTTTACTCTGTGCAGTCATGTTCAGAGTCATGGCAGATGGTTGTCATGGGATATCCTTTGTTACTTTCATGAGAACAATTGATCAACCTACGCAACAAGGAATTTCCAATCGATTTACTCAAGAATAATAAGTAAAGAACCTTATCCAGTCCTTTCAATTCGATGAATGCCGCACTGGGTCGATTGACCTTTGTATTGCGCATGCGCAGATTGTAACTACGAACTGGCTTATTAACAGTCAATCTAACACCCTGCCGAAGCGAGGAGTGTATATAAAAGTTTCCGGTGCTCTTGAAGCTAACAATAGGGACTTTTCGCTAGTGTGGACGAGAACGAGTTTCCCGTCCTAGAACGACCGTTTCAGGGTGGCCCAGAAATAACGGAACGGGGTATTTGCCATTGTGATAATATGTTCACTGGATAGATAATCTTTTAAAAAGAAATTCGTTATTCCGAACATCCAAACAGAAATATTACTGTTGATGATATCAAAGTTCTTTTTAAAAGATTATCTATCCAGTGAACCTAGTCTGTATGTTTCTTTATAATGGAAAGTACCCCGTTCCGTTATTTCTGGGCCACCCTGTATAAGCAAATAATATGCGTATGACGTAATACTCCACGTTGGCACTGTTTAACAATAGTAACTAGGTCCGGTAAGCTCCGGCATACTTATCTTGCCGAACCTAGTTACTATTGTTAAGTTTGCCAACGGGGAGTCTATACGTCATACGAATATTATTTGTATACATCACAGAAGCGGTCTATTGGATGTAGTCAACCCGTGCTGTTCACTACCTGTTCGCTGCCTTTGAACCATTTTCGTTTTTAGTTAACGCACGTTCACAATGACGTCGTTCCCTTCTACACACAATCATGACAAACACTCACACACACCTTACACTTTCAAACATACACACAAACAAACACACGACCCGACTGAATTATTCAAACTCCAACACAGACACACACACACACATACACGCATTCAATCACACAAAACACACACACACTTACACACACGTATACTCACACACACAAACATCCACTCCCGCACGCACGCACGCACGCACTCGCACTCAAACAAACAAAAAATGCACACAAACACCCCACACATGCGCTCACACAAACACAAACCCTTACACACGCGTATACACACAAACACAACATTAATACAACTCCCACACATACGCATACAGATACACAACACACACCCACACAAACACAAACACAGGAATGCACACTCACAAATGCACACAAACACCAACACACGCACATCCACATAAACACAAACACACGCACGCACACTCATCCACGTGAGCACTCAAACAAACACAAACACACGCACACACTCAAACAAAAACCCATACCCGTACACATACGCATATACACACACGCACGCAGGCACTCGCATTCCAACAAACACATATACACTCACAAACACACACACACGCACAAATGCGAACACACGTACACAAAGCCACACACGCACACATTCAAACACACACGCATACACCATTTATATAATCCACCACACATACACATACACATACACGTATAAAACACACACACATACATATACATGTTGATACTTCTCTGATTACGTAATTCTGAAGACGGTGCACTGGATTTTCCGACGAAACTGAAATCGAGCATGAACTAGTGCTCAGATTGGCCAGACGACGAGAGAGAACGTAAGTGACGTAATTTATCGCCTAAATGACGTCATTTCTTCTAGTAGGGGCCACAAATATGGGTGTTCACTGCAGTTTGGGGTACAATTGTTTTACTTGGCACACAAACTCCTTGGATCAAAAGAAGAACATTTATCCAAAGAGACACCCTGTATCAATTATGGAAATTAGGCCTAATTTGCATAGATACAGAGTGTCTCTTTTGACGAATTTTCTTCTTTTGATCCAAGGAGTATGTAAAACAATCGTACCCCAAAATGCAGTCATGGACCCCTTAACCACCCCACTACTCGTCGTCCTCAGGTTTGCGAAAAGTCCGTAATGTTCGTAGAGAACCCACGGAGAACTATGTGTAAATGGGAACATGAATGTTAATGAAACCAGCACCCCAAAGTAATTCGTTTGTATACAGGAGAAATTTGAGTTAGAACTATTCAACCAACTACATGTATCACATACCGATGCGAAGCGAAGCAGCCAGTCAAGTTTTCAAGGAACGGATGAAGAATTATACAGAAATAAAGTGGCATAATTTGCCTTTTTGCAAAATAATGAGAAAGAAATCCACAACGTAGTTATTTAATACACGTAAGTGACTATATTCAATTATAGAAATGTGTTATAACTGTATTTGGTATGTTTGTCTCATGTTTATTCAACACAGATGGCCTACTGAAGTTGTTTGACGTGTACTACCTGGTTCGTATCGCCTCTGCGAACATCGAACAAAGTGAAACTATGACTAACCAGCCCTCCAAGCAGTCTTGCGCCGATCACTGCGTCGAGATCGGCTGTGCAGCTTTCGACGTGACTCCCGAAAACGATGACGAAACCACATTCAAGTGTGAATTCGCGATGGCTGGTTTCAGCACGATCGCGGAGGCAAACGCTGACCGTACCTTCAACCACTTTGAGATAACCAACCAAGGTATGTTATTGAAATTCAATTACCAATCAAAATGATGAAACACGAATAAACGGCAAATATATTTGCTTAACACTTTCTTCCAATCAGATCAATATCATAATTTAAAACAGTGTTTAATGACCGCATTAGCCAAATATTTATCTATTTGACTTTTCAAATAGTTTCAACTACTATTGGACCATAAGTTTAAAAAGTAATCAAGTCTAAGACCACAATCCTTTAAAATCAAACATAGTCACGATAATGTTGGCGTGAAAATATGTTAATTGCAATCTGAACGATTAAATATACCGGAATTAAAAAAAAGTTTGGTTGTATCAAGAACATCAATTCGGGTATTATCAACATGTTGAATGCTTCTTCTTTCATTAACATCAACGGTTATCACTGGTTCAGATCCGTAAGTGAAACCATTCCCCTTTAAACAAAAAGTATTACGTTCGTATTTGTGATAGTGCCTATTATGAAGTAGATGTCTGCTTATGATTTGCTATCTTTAAAAATCTTATCATATCGATCGTCTTATCTACTTTCTGATTTAAAACTCACTTTTCGTTATGTCATCCGCTCCAAATAGAAAATGGAGAAGTTCTCCGACAGGCGTCTGGAATTGTCGGTTCTGCCAACTACTTCCCTGGTGCTGATACAACCAGGTAGGTAATGATTACTGATGATGATGACGATGAAGGTGATGATGATGATGATGATGATGCTGATGATGATGATGATGATGATGCTGATGATGCTGATGATGATGATGATGGTAATGATGGTGATGATGATGATAATGATGATGATGATGATGATGATGATGATTATGATACTTTGGATGTGGTTTAACCATCTAGATTTATACTTATCACTACATCACTATAACAACCGCATCAAAGGAATTCAAATATAACTATATACTGTATATATACGACTATAATAGAAGAACAGCATAAAACAATTAAAAAATATATATATTGTTGTTCAACAGTTCGAGATATACTTGGACCGTTAACGTCACGTCCTCGGGAAAAGATTCCCTCCGCTTTACGATGACGACCATCGCCGGCTCCTCATCGTGCGAAGACCTCGACAGCGACTTCGCCCTGCTCACCGTCACGGAGATCCAAGATGGCGAGCACATGGCCAAGACCTCATACTGTCTCAACGCCGACGCTGAAGGCGCCGTCTTCAGTGTGCACAGCACGCAGGCAATGGTCGAGTTCTTCACGACTAATGCTTCCGTGCACGGCTTCCTCATGGAATACGAGACATGTGAGTAGCTTAAAGACGATGACATCTTGGACAATTATATTATCACTTACAAGACGCTAAATTAGAAGATAAATCTGTGATAGTTTAAGCAAAATTAGAAAACAAATAGATTCATTGAGAAATTGTTGTGACTCTTTATCCAAAATGGATAGAATAACGGTAAAACGCAATATTCTAGTGAGACGATCGAAATTACGATATTATGTAAGTTTGGGCATATACCTTATTCGTTGGAATAATGCGTTATAATTTATATAGCTATCATTGACGTGATGAGATTAATGTATATTTTCATTATAAGATTTAGTTTATAATTTGTTGTAATCATTAACGTTTCTCGGAACTGTATAATATTAAAGTCCCGGGATTAAAGCAGGCCTTACTTCATCTCAACTGGGTTGCAATGCATTATAGGGGCATACGTATATCAAACAAAAGTATGTTCATATTTTCTAATGATACATTACTTTGGTATCAATTAGCATAACCACCATCGCTAACTTTTCCGCTATGTTCATTTCTTGGTACAGATTTCGATTGCGACAGGGTGTATACGATAGCCCCAGGTGCCGTGATGTCACCCAACTATCCATCTAGCTATCCCAACAGCGTCACGTGTAATACACATCTACAGGTGAGTTTAAAGGGACTTAGTAACATTGTCAAAATCCTCAAAACTTAATTCGAACTCTAGTGGTTCTCTCATACATTGTCATATTCATATTAGCAATAAAAACCACGGGACAGGTTTCGTTTTTTTTCCATTTCGTTCAAAAGATATTTACGATTGAAGTGTTCAAATGTTAAACTGTCTATACGAGATAATTTAAGCCGTGCTCAAAGTACGTGCAATGATTTAGTAAATTATCACTTGGCATTTTTGCTCATTTCTCGGCCATAAAACATCCAATTAACCTGAAATGTTCACGCATTACTTCGTGGGCATATCAGATCACACCAATACACATTTAATAAATCACTCATCACTTTTTGCACTTTTCGACAAAGTTACTAGTACCCTTTAAATTGAGGAACACACCGATCAATATAAATGGATTAAAGATTATCATGCGTCGTTAGGATGAAGAGGGCACTGTCAGAAAGTATAGGCTATCTTGTGCGCACTGCATGACACTGAGTCAGTGTGTATTTCGCACAGTGCGCAAGAAGTTCGCAAGATGGCACAGCGCATCCGACTTTATGCAGGTGTCATTTGTATGACGCACCTCTTGAACCCCGGGAAATGACGCACTTATGACGCACCTATGACGCACTTATGACGCACCCATGACGCATTTCCCGGGGGGTCAAGAGGTGCGTCATACAAATGACACCTGCATTACGAATCCGAATGAATTTCGATAAATCAAAGTTTCGCTTAATATTTCCATTTTGGGCTAGATAACAGAGGGCAAAGTTCTAAATCTAAGTTATTACGATACAAATTTGACTTTCGAATGTGATTTAGATCTTCTACGTCTACTCGCTCCTGTACAATGGCCTGATGTGGCCGTCCCGTCTGATAAGATTATGCTGTTCCCAATACACCAGCAAAGATGTGACAGTATCCTCGAGAAAATATTAATACATACAATTATGACTGTATCCGATAAGTTTCCACTGTACAAAATGCTGGCACTGGATTATGACTATTTCTTTTTTCTTCTTCATATTACCCTCCTATAGGCTCCCGAGGGTCAAGTAGTCTCCCTCAGTTTCACCGCCATGGATATCGAGAACCATCCGACGTGCCGATGGGACTCCGTGTCTCTCTACAACGGTAGCTCAGCCGAAGCTCCCCTCATCAAGACCCTGTGCGGAAACAAGATCCCCGGTGATGTGATGTCGGTAGGACGTGATATGTTCATCGTCTTCTCATCGGATGGATCCGTGCCCGCAGGAGGATACAAGGCGTCGTTTGACTTCGGAATAGGTTTGTAATTATTTTTTTACCTCAATGTCCGATGTTCTCCCATCGGCAACTTAATGCATCGCATGGTTTATCTGGTAGTGTTGGGGCGATTGAGACCTTACACAAGATCCCTAGTGATGTACATGCAGTCTACAGGACGTGGTATGTTCATCGCCTTCTCATCGGATGGATCTGTTCCCGCAGGAGGATTCAAGGCGTCGTTTGACTTCGGAAAAGCTTGTATATACCTTACCTCGCTTTCCATAATGATTATCCATCAATCGCCCTATCGCAATGTCCCCAGTCCGACCGGTCGAGTCTACAGGACGCGATCGATATGTTCAGCGTCTCCAGCTCAGATGGTCCGTGCCTGCAGGAGGATTCAAGGCGTCATTTGACTTCGGAAAATGTTTGTTCCTAACGTCCCTATCCATTTTATGAAATTCCATCGAACCACCATCCGATTTTATAGTTTACCGTTCAGGTTATGGAGAGACAGGATCTTTTGTGATGTGCAGTCTCATGGCCACAATATGCTCACCAGTTTGTAATGAATGATGCATTTTTTTCTTAATGTCCGTAGCCATGCAACCGACGGAAGACCCCGATAAAGCGGTGATAAAGAGTCTTGACAGCGAGTTGTCGTCGTTCAAGTACGGGATCGCAGCGGCCTGCATTCTGGGCGCTCTGCTGATCATGGTCATTGCCGCTTCGCTCTATTCGGTCACCATGCGAGACTCACGCAGCTCAGAAAAAGTCGCCAAACTGGAGGAGGACTTACGTGAGTTGATACAATCTATTATACACATATATCTCTTATCTCTGTCTCACTGTCTATAATTATGTCTATCTGTGGCCCTGGGGGTCACTCCCAGCATGACTGGCTACGCACTCGCGTCCAAAAAGGGCGTCGAAAGGGTATCATTTTCAGCTATACGGCGTCGTCGATGTTTTCCTTTAAAAAGGGGTGGTTTTCAACACTCATCGAACAAAAATCACAAAAGGGTACATTTTCAGTCGCATTTCGTCGACGTTTTCCTTTAAAAAGAGATGGTTTTCAGCACTCATCGAAAACAAATCACAAAAAGGTACTATTTTTGTGCCATTAAGGGTAGGTTTTCAAAGCGTTACGCCATTTAGGGGTGTAAACGATACGCCATTTAGGGTCCATTTCAGATGTTTATGGACACGGGTGGGTAGCACATTTGTATGAGATTGACCCCCCCCCCCCCCCCCGGGTCTGTGGCACTGCGTTATATATCCCGATCACGGGTAAATTGTTCCACGAGTCAATCACGCATAATATGTTTGTACGAATTGTGATTTTTTTTTGATGCACTAATACAATTACCAACACGGAGCCCACTTCTTATCGTCATTAATTTAAGCATCATTCAATATCATTTAAAGAAATTATATGGACGCTATGTGGAAAAACATTGTGTGTTTTACATGTGATGTTAATGGTTGAATAAAGTCAACGAATCTGAACCTGAATCTGAATTCAGGTTCTGAATCTGAATATAAATATAAATATCAATCTGAATATTAATCTGAATACGAATATGAAATATGAAGGCAGAGAACAGTAGCTCATTCAATGCCGTCGGAATCTCAGGGCCTATATTCATGAAATGCTCTTAGCTTAGTGACATGCTAAGTATATTATGGATGATGTGACTAGGTATTTAACCTATGATATTTTGTTGCTGACTAGAGTTAGCTTAATGCATATTTAACGCTAAACCAGCAAACCAAGCTGGGGACTAGGAAACTGTAAATTGCTCACTAAACCGTATCATTTGAAATAGACTTAGCTAGCGAGGTGTATGAATATGAGGGCCAGGGAGCTATTGAAAGTTTGTCTAAAGATAAAACAGATTTCGCATTGCTAATTTGTAATATCCGGGAAATCATTGAAATGTCAATTTCTGTGCGAATGTAGTGTTTTTATTATAAAATGTCCCATTCTTTTTCGAACAGAACACTTCAAAGAGCAACAGGAACGCGAAAAGAAGAGGGGCAGCGATAACGACGAGATTGGAAACGCCTACGAAATCGATATCGAGGCTGCTGAGATCACACCAATCCCGGCGTCTGGAAGTCAGGGAGTTCAGGCGACCAAGGCCTCCATCGTCGCCGAGACAGGCTACAAAGATATCAAGGACAACCTTCCTCTCATTGACAATGAAGTTGAAGAAGACGGCGTCGACAATGAAGGCGTGGTCAACGACGGATACGTAGAGGACGAGGGCGTGACCAAAGAGGCGGAAGGCGTGGCCGGGGAGGCAGCTGCCGTGGCTGCAGTAGAGGCCGCAGTGACAGACACAACGGTAGAGGTACACGTGCATAATATCTTACGCACGTGGCGCATGGGCCCCGACCCGGAACATGTGGTGCTGCGTAAGGTCCGCCCATATTGCAACACTCGTAAAGGACACGCCCCAAGAGGCGGAGTCAGCCATGCCCACATGCAAAGACAATACACTGTGGTTCCCTTCCCAACTGTTGGAAACACCCACGGCATATGAGGCTAATGTTCCTCTACATTAGCCCTTTTTGTACGCAAACGTGTTGTACCATTATTCCATCTATATGGGAATTACATGATCATAAACGGGGCGGATTCAAATAAACTATGGCAAACACATTGGCCCTAATTCTCATCTGTGGCTCAACTTGTGCCTGGCCTAAAAAGAAAAAGACCACCGGTAACACTTTGCAGCATCATACTTATTGTCTCGTTACTATGGTCCCCTGAGATATTCTAATGATTTCCTTTCATTATCCAGTCAATCCCTTGAGTTATGATTATAGACATCAGGACAATGGGCCCAAATGCGGTCATAGTATAGTCTGTCATCAGCCAAATTGCGTCCTGGATCGTCCTGGTCATTGTATTGCTGCATGGTGACCTGTTATAATATGACTTAATTTCAAAGGAATTGAAAGAAAACCATTAGAATATCTCCAGGGACCATAGCGACTAGACAATAAGTCTGCTGGTGCAAAGTGTTACCGGTTAGTCTTTGTCTTTTTAGGCCAGGCACAAGTTGAGCCACAGGATGAGAATTCGGGCCATTGCGCTTTATGATGCAGCAAATCAAGTAGATGTCAAGTCACCACTACGATTATACATGACACAATCTTTACAATGACTGTATACATGTCATTTCTCATAAATGGATGGTAGGGACACTATGCTGTAAATGAGGCTATTCTTCAATTTATCTCCATTTGTTAGGATGTCTAGTAGATTTTGAGAACATATTTTAAGTTTCTAGTTGTATCCAAATTGAATATGAAATAATAATTGGGAGTTAATATCAACAAAATATTATCGTTCCTCAGGTATTGAATGTATATAGATTAATATAAATGTGGCGGTGATTTTGATGGTATTTTGTGCCGCGGTTATGCGATTTAAGGCTCATAGACGTAGACGGATTATGATATTGTTATGCATTACGAATTAATTTACAAATATATTCGTTATATAAGTCTAATATAAATCTGTATTGTTATATACAACTCTGTTCTTTAATAACTGCCGTACCTGTATATAAAATGTAAATGTTATTGGCTTGAAAATTATGTTATATATAGCAATATGTTCTATGTTTACATTAAAGCCACTTTTGGGTTATGACAGTATAAGAACGAAATAAAGCGGTCGTGAATGAAATTCCAATTTTAAATCTAACAGAACAATTAATAATGTAAATGTAAGTCACTGTTTTAAAAGTAGACTTTTACATGTATTTAAATGAGTCCATGTTTCTTCACGAAAATATATATACATATTTAGAATTCCCATTTCTTCGTGAATTTATTTCATACATTATATTATATTATACATTCTCCAATATTACCAGACACGTGAATAAGCTTCCACAAATATATCGCACTTTAAAAAATGAATAAAACATCCTTGTTATATTAACCTGTACTATTTCGATTCAAATTTTGTTATGGAAACATTAAATCTAATTATCATCTTGAAACGCATTCCTTATCATCTTCGATTAAATTTCTTTAAAAATGGTCAAATATCGTTTACTCCTTTATTTGTTTTATCACTGTATAACAATTAATGGCGCAATGTACTTTATTATACAGAATGGTATGTAGATGATCGTTTTGATGGTGATGATAATGATGATGATGACTATGGAGATGACGATGATGATGATGATGATGATGTTTGTGATCATGATGATGACTATGACGATGATGATGATGTTTGTGATGATGATGATGATGATGATGATGATGATGTTTGTGATGATGATGATGATGTTTGTGATGATGATGATGATGATGATGTTTGTGATGATGATGATGAAGATGACTAAAATTATCATGATAATGGCGATGATGTTGGTGATGGTGGTGAAAACGATCATGATTATGGTGAGAACGATGGTGATGATGATCCCCATGATCGTAATTATGATGAAGATGATGATGATGATGAACATTTCAGCGTGACCATAAAGTCTGTTTGCATATTGAATTTAAATATAACTACATATATACGTTTAATTTTAGTTTGACATTCCTATCTAATCAAATTTGACTAGAAATTGTCTTCCGTTTATCAATTTATCTACAGATTAAGTAAGTTTTAATTTGATGTGTTGGTGTTCTTATCTCGGCTGATTAGTGGTGTTGGTATAGCATATAACAAGGGCTTTTCGCCGCCCCAACTTCTTAGTATTTCTTATCGTTTTCGTTTCATTTTGACCAGAAAGTTTCCTCCCTTTTACCAATCATTTACAGAATAAGTTTGTATGTATTATATGTTTGGTGGATCGTGGGGGGGGGGGGGGGGGGGGGGGGTGGGGGTAAGTGTAGCATAAATCAAGGGCTTTACATCGCCCTCGGCTAAATTCCCCGAGGAACTCTATCCCACAAATCCCGCCGGAGATGCCACGTGTCTGTCCGCAAAGACCCGGAGATGTGCCGTCTATAATTCTCTTCACATCCCACACACTGAATGATAATCAAGACAACCGACTTGCAACTTAAAGGGATAGCTTGAGTTTTGATATAGAGGGGCGCTGCACGAAATACTTTTTTTTTGGTGAGATAATGAAAAAACCGAGTGTCAAATTCGAAAAAGCTTACAGTTTTAATGACAGAAGTAACTTTATTTGATCAAAATCGGTTCAGGAGACAGCTGAAATATCCATAAATATGACTATTTGTAATTATTGTGGGGGCCCCCACCAATAATTCAATAATGTTGAACCAGCTGTTAAAAAAAAAATAAAAAATGCTTACATTAAAAAAAATTACAACTGATGTTTTAAATAGTTGTTGATGATCTGTCTATTTAATCATCCTTTTAACAAAATATCGTATGCACAATTTTGTATTAAAAGTGGTTGAAACCAAAGAGTTTTTAAGAAAGCGCCCTCTTGAGTTTAAGCGGCTTTTTAAAAATGATAACAGGCCTTTGACTTAGTCGTTTGTAATTTTGTATACC